>VXBU01004764.1:49896-224453 GCA_013400315.1 Bombycilla garrulus | reverse complement strand
GGGAAGGGAAGGACTCTAACAAAATTTTTTCTGTAAGGAGGAATTATCAGTTCTTTTATCACCCTTGTTCTTATACTTCTTATCTTTTACCATGTGTGCACAAAGCTCATAGGACTCCTATTCATTTGTCAGAGCTTCATCCTTTCCTGATATGGGGAGATTCTTCATTATCCTGATTTGCTGAGTCTGAACTTTTTTGCCAGAGAAATTTTGGAAATGCAATCGTGTCAGGGATGGTACTTTTTTATGTCTGCTGCCCCCTCATATTAAGTGCTTGGCTTGTGGCCAGCCATCTTACAAGTAGCCATACTATTATTGAAATGCTCTCCCAAAATGCCAGGCTGGCACTAGCTCAACAACCACTGTCCGAGGCTAACATTATACTCCATTATATCCCAGACAACAGGACAGGGTAGCATACAGTTTGTTCAGAAGAACAAACAGTCTCAGTTGAAAAAATCTGAATCTTAAACTGTCAGAAATGCAATCCATTTTCTGTCTCTTTGTATGTGGGCTCTGGTAGTGTGTTTTGAAAGAAAATACTGTACCACTGACTTATCTTCTTGATTTTTAATTTCAAGGTTGCAGGGACAGCAGAAGTTCCTGGGCCTTTCTCTGTTGGGTTTAATCACTTTATCCCTTGGGAGGCAAGCAAGAGTATTTCACTTAATATACAGGAATGACTCATGATCATTGCTTTCAATTAGAAATGTCCTCTGGGATTTCTGGGAACAGTGTTTTCTTGAGTGGGAGGGGAGGGGAAAGAGAGTAAGAGGGAGAAACATAGACAGAATCAGACCAGTTCAGACCAACTTTTCCAAGAAACGCATCTCAAAGTGGGTAAGATACAACTTTCTCTCATACATCCAAGTAATTTGCCTTGCCCAATGTCATTACTGGCACTGCTCTTTAGATAGCATTTTCTCAGAGTAAACCAAGGATTTATATTAACTACGTCTTGCATTGAACACCCTGCTTATTCTGTGATAATCATATAAAACAACACCCACTAACATCAGAAACCTCACAGGCTGGAAAATGGACTGGGATGTTTTCAGTGTTTCTTTTCCTGCTGGAAATAGCTGCAGATGAAGGTCAGTTCCTGTTTCTCCTGCTGTAGCAGGTATTATACCAATGGCTGTGTGCTTAAAGTCTCAGGTGAAATATAATATTTCTCAAAGACTTCTGGACTGACTTAAGTTCAGTGATTTCTCACAGCAGTAACCTTATTCCATTAAACTGCTTTCATGCTGATGACCAGGACTTACAGAAATACCCAGGGTTGAGTCCAACAGTTTTTAAGGTCCATACAAAAGAGTAAGACCATCCCACCCCCCCACCCTCCCCATCTGAACAGGGGATGAAAACACTTTCAGAGGAGGAAAACACTTTCTTTAGTTTTGAGGGTACCCATTCTTGCATGAAAGTACTGTTTCCTGTTCCCAGAAGCAGGGATAAAGCTGCATTTATCATAACTTTGAAGATAAATAAAGGCTTATAAAACAAAAGCCCATTATAAACTCCAACAGTTTAAAGTTTTATAGAGGCAAGACAAATTTACAAATACAGGCTATAAGAAGATAACAAATAAGCTCCTTTCCTGTGAGGAAGGGAAGGGTTAACCCTGACAAATGACACACTAAATTTAGAGTCATTTTTTGCATGTGGTTGCATGTCTAGTTGGAACGAGTCTGCCAAAACTCATTTTACTTATGACCCTTTACAGCTAGCAGAGAAAGAGGTCCATTGTTTTCTTTGTATTAGCGAGATTAAAAACACAGTCCCCCCAGCTGAAAAGCAAGCACTGGAAGCACTGTCTGAGGCAAAAAGAAGCATTTTTAATTCTCAATAAACCACATACAAACACACATCTATGTATGTGCATCCAACACATGCAAGCATGTGCACTTCCTAGAGGGCCGGATCTCATTCTGTAAGCTGCTACGTGCTACGTGGGTAAAAACAAAATGAGACAAAGAGAGATATGCCTCTTGCTGGCCACCCTTGCTTCAAATCCTGCAGCAGAGTCTTCCCCTCATAGCCCTCAGGAGGAGAGCCCTCATAGCCCTTGTGCAGAGAGTCTGTTACCACATCTCTGCCAGATGTGGCTGGGGAGAGATGCAGATGTGCCACCACCCTTCTGGCCCAAGTAGCAGGCAACAAAGCAAATGTGTTGGAGACATCTGCTCTCCCTGTCTGGAGCAGCAGCACACTGTACATGCTGAGGCAAGATGAGGTGGGTGTAGCCAGACTCAGCTAGGAGGCTTCCACCCACCTCATCTTCAGCAAACACCTGCTGAAGGTGGGGTAGGTTGGATGTAGATGTCTGTGTCTGACAGGGCTTAATTGGCATTGGGGCAGCAGGGAGAAGCAGATGCTTTTGGACACATTTCATCTTAGTCTAACCCAGAACTAGGTCTCTATGGGCTCTTGGGAGAGCTAGATGACTAGCACAGGTGTGAATGCCTCTACTCTTGACATCAGTAGCTAGCCAGGATGAATCTTGCCCTGGATATTTAATTTCTCTTTGTACTTCTTTGAAACAAGTCGTCCTTGCCACCTGTCTGCTCCTAATGAGGAGCTGGCCTTCACCCTCCCAAATCTTGCTCTAGCTGGCAAAACTCCTGGAGCAGCTCCCCCAGGGTACAACCAGCTAGAAAAGGACTCCGTCGTACATGAAAAATAGCAGAACAGCTGCAGAGTTGTTCTGTGGGGAGCACAGTGGCTGAACAGCAGGACTGTAATAACTGTCTCTACCTACACAGCTCTTCAGTTCTCTGTCAGTGGTAGAAAACTCACTTCTCTTTCCTCACAGGTTCAGAATATTTGTCTTCTGCTTGCAAAAGGTACACAGCTAGATAAAGTACTTGGTTTTCCTTCGAAATTTTGAAAACACTCAGTGACATTGGATGTATCTTTCTCAGAGTTTGAATCTTCTTGTACATGTAATACTGTCCTAGAAACAAGGTAAAGACAGTACAAAGAAACAACATCTTGCACCACATCAGCTGAAGTGGATGGGAGAAAAAAACAGATGAGGAGCAGGAGTTGTTCATTACTTCAGAAAGAGAGGCAGCAAACTTCCGAACTGAATCTGGAATGCAAACAATTGCTCTGAATTTGGGTATTTTAATCAGTTTGGTGGTTTGAGAGAGAAAATGGTTTCTACCAGTTGCGCAAAAAGTTATGCTACTGAGAAGACAGATCCCTTTGAGACAGACACTCAAAGACAGAGAAGTAATTATCACCAATATAACACCAAAGGGTTAGTTGGAAGGAGCTGGAAAATTACAATGTGCACAAACCAACTTCTCAAGCACTTTAGGCAGAATTTAGTCACCCATGTCCAAATATGTGATCCACAAAGGATTTGCTTAATCTTTTAGATGTCTGAGAGTCTGTAAGCGCTTAAGTTTGCACAGGAAAGCTTAGTTTGGCGTCAACATTTCTGCTACAAAGCATGCCCAATGGAACCATGATACTGGCTGAGCCAAATACTTTTTCTCCATTTCTGCCAAAGACTACGAGATTCATGACTTGTGCCTGAGTTCAAGGAGGCTGGATCCAGTAAATATATTCAAAGCACACCTACAGTTTCCTGATAATCATGAAAGCTTGAGATGCTTTCATTAGCAGGGATGGTGATGAGAATCTTATATGTAACAGCTTAGCAGTTACCCTGAGATTTCTTCAAAGTACAAGAAAGAAGTAAGCTTGCTTGTCTTTAGGTGGTCAGATTCCATATCACCAACTTCCATGAAGGTGTCCTAGCCACACATCTGTGGACTGTATCAACTGCTTATTTCCCTGGGAGGCAGGTGGAGCAGCTCCTACATCTCCTGATGTTCGGTGCCAACAGAAAAAGGAGAGTTTGTGAAGCTGGAGAAAGGACAAGACATGTTCTGCAGCCTACTGCTCTGGACACTTTCCTCAGAAAAGGAGATTCCTGAACTCTAACTCTTGAAAGATATAGGTTCAGTTCAGCCAAACCAGCAGGACTGCTCAGTGTACACAGCTGCAGAGTTGCAGGACCCTAAGAGCTTTTTTGGCTCAAATTTCGGCACCTGGTGACAGTTTAAATCATACATTAGGCATCCACATCCTTCTTTGGATTTTGGCCTAGGGGCCCTATAGTTATTTATCCATGTCAGGGGCATCTACAGACCAAGAGGTCTTGGGAGCTGTGGATATTCCCACTGACAAGGACCTACCACACAGTTAGGTCCTGTCCCTGATGCCTCATTACTCTGTGTTTCCCCTATGCCAAACTCGACAACCCAACAAAGTATAGCCAGCTGCCAATGGTTTCAAAAGGTGCTGATGGCCTCAATCCTCAAAGTGCTGGCACAGAGAAGACGTTTTCCTTGTCTCCATCCTCCTGAGACACTTTCCTTTCACTTCACATGGTTGCCAGTGCATGATCATGGACACCAAATTATTTCCAAATACTTAGAAACTAGGTTCAGTAAACAAAAGAAAAGTTTTACCTGACTCCCACCAAGTATAGAGAAGCTTAGGGGTTTATTCCCTATTTATGTATTCATAGTTAAGATCCCACGAGTGTTTTCCCTACAGATAAATTTCAGCTTCTTTCATGTCCTCTATCTTCCTGATCTCAGTGATATCCCAGAATAAGGACTTTCATGAGGTAAATACCTGTTGTGCTATTGTTTATAAATTTTAATTCACTGTCTCAGTTTCACTATGTTGCCCCAGGATTTCTTTTTTTTTTGTGTGTGTGTAAGGAAAAATGGTAAGGACAAGCATCTGATTTATCTTCTCAGGTCTATTAACTAGCTTGGATGGATCTACCATATAATTTTTCATTTCTTCTCCAAATGATCCCAAACTTCTCTATTCATATGGAAGTCATTCCATGCCTCCACTCTTTTTTTTATTGTCCACCTCCCTATCTAGTTTTACTGTTTTCTCTCCATAGCAGGAAAACCAGTGGAGAGCCTGCCATTCCAGGCAGCTGGAGGAGTACCATTTATGCCTTGACGCAGTGGGATCCGGCAGTCTCAAACTGTGAATTCCATTTTGTATTTGAGCCTTCATTTTGCACAACATGTTGAATGTGTTTAACCGCTAGCCAGGACGAGGAAACGTGCTCCAGTACTGACAAGGCTGTCAATGAAAGGTATTAGACACTACCCCAGAAAGCCATTTCATAGAAGTCTGGACTCAACCACTGCAATTGGCTTTGAACTGTCGGCCCAAACCCAAAGGAAAAATAGATTTTAAACAGAAGGTGCTGGCATGCCTGGTGGATCTGCAGCTTCACAGTCGCTGCACATGGCAAGAGGAAAGACATTTTGCTTAGCTGGAGATACTGCTCTCAGCACTCCTACTTGCCTATTGCCCCACGATGAACTAATGGTAGGAAAAAACCTCTTCTTACTGATGGACAGATTCTTTAAAAAGTGAGGTTGTGTGGAGTGTGGAGAGAAAACTGGAGTAGCCAGACATTTGTCACGAGGAAAGCTTTATAGTGACTTTAAAATAAAAATGAATGGGAAAATAACATATAGAAAATAAGAATCACCAAACTAGCTAGAAAACAAAAAGGGACTGGAGTTCCTGTGATTTAAGCACAAATTTGATCAGATATGAGTCTCCTGAACACTACTTTGTGTGGTGGAATCCCTTATATTTTACATTGTGGCTTTTAGTCCCACCAACATTTTCTCTATTGTTTTTATTTGTAGCTGTTGTGCAGTTCTTTTTATCACTGCTGCACACAGTCTCTCTTTGAATTAACCAAGGCTCTTCCAGTTAGTCACAGCATTATATCTTGCTTTTCCAACATGGTCCATGTGCCAGGACATGGGCTGGCCCTGCTCCTATTGTGTTTCCATCCAGTCACACACTGCCCTTTCAGAGGAGACACTGGATAGAGAGTACTGCCCCGCCAGGTGTGTCAGCATCCTACACCCAGAGGCTTGGCTGGTACTTGCAGCCTCCACTTCTTGCCATCCCATCTCATCTGCTCAGGGCATTGCAGGCACCTGTGCAGCTTCATGCCTGCAGAGCACAGCACAGACAGATGTGCTACCATCAGCAGAACATTCAGGTAGGCACAATTTGTAGATGGGAAAGGGCTCTACTTGCAGGAAGTGGAGTCTGCCACCCACTGAAGGTCTGCTGAAGCTCTGGATAGAACTCTTGAAGCTCTTGGTGGAGTGTCACATTGTGCTGGGGAAGGAGATGGTGTGCAGTCACTGTCATCTGCACATCTAAGAACCAGCTCAGATGAATCACCTCTGGAAAACATCCTCATGCCCCTCTAAATTTTCTCTGTACTTAGTTCCAAGCCGTTCATTCATCTTGTTGCCCTCTCACATGAAGAAAATCCTCTGAATACTCCGTGATGTTCCGGACCTGCAAGACCCACCCTACCTGCGTCATTGCCTTGTCTTGCCACATCACCTGCAACCTCAATAGTCAACCAAGTGCCAGACAAAGAACAACAGAAAGTTTCCAGCTGGAAACTTACAGAAACGTGGGGGAAAGAGTCACCTCAAGGCTTCATAAAAGCTGAATCAACACAGAAGTGAGAGAGCATTAGGAAAGGCAAAGGCTTGGATAGAGGAGCAATAGAGAAAGCAGAAAGTGTTTTTCCAAATAGCAAGGGCAAATGGGAAGAGCTGAGGCAATGGTAATGAATGTCTTATTCCCTGTAGTGGGAAACTGTTCTTGGCTCTTGAGATGAGGGTGTTGTATGCTGTCCACACATAACAAATAAATATTTCTTTTCCCTTCACCACAAGTTATATTCTTTCTCTGTTGTGGGGCTGAGTAATGGTTTCTGAAACACCTGTACTAGTGAATGACTTTGACTGGCCAGGGGCTATTTCACTTTTCACTATTCACTTTTTCACTATAACTAAGCTAACAAAATGATCAGTAAGTTCTCCCTATTTCACGCTAAGAACTGGAGACTCTATTCAAATCACTGAATTTACCAAATTAAAGCAGGTGAAGAACCACAATATAAAGCAAAGGAAATTAATCACAATGTACACTTACTTGGGCAATTCTTACTGGACTGTAATTATTAAATATGCCATTGTATATTTTATAGAAAAAGTAAAGTCTCCATTATGCAAGTCAAAAATACCGCAGCTTGTCTGTCAGTAGGTACATGGTGACACAGAGTGAAGCTAACTTTTTTGCTGCCCTGCCTTGTTCCAGGCAGTGTAAAGGAGAAAGGATCCTTCATCCTCTGGTATGATTTATGAGGGCTGGGAAAGGAAAGTCCAGGTTAAAAGTTCCTGTGTCTGAAGGGAATGCCAGGACAGAAAATAAGGTGATGCTCTTCCGGTCATGCCATTAATGGGATCATCTTCATGAACAGACAAAAATCACTGGACTACAACTGTGAAAACACTGAGGAGAGGAGGGAGTGGTGAAATGATTTGGTGATTAACAGTCACTTCAGCTGCCTCACTCCAGAATTCAGACCCATGAAATACTATTGAGCTTTTGGATTTCTCTAGGGGAAGTTTAGAGCTGTTCTTTTCCAGAAGTACTTCTTTCTCCAGGCATATTGGATAAATCCATCTTGTCTCAAATGTGGGTGGAAGAAGCAGCAATTGCAACTGTACCACCGCCTCCTTTGTGTCCAAGCTTAGTGGGAAGAATATTTATCACATGTATAAGAAAGAGGGTTCAGGGCCCTTTTTTAAATTAATTCAAGTCCCCTTGGAAGAAATTCAGATACTTGATCTGTGACCTGACCAGGAGGCAATGAGATTGATTCTCCTAATCCCTACAACCCAGCTAATATATCTTGGCTACAGGGAGATGTGGGGATAGCACAGTGAGCAAAATTGGTTTCTTTTTTTTGCATATGTCACATGCTTTGGATAAGAGATGGAATAGGGAATAACACTCTCTTTTTCAAATTATTCACTTACTTTTTTCTCAAGAAAGGATTTGAGGGCTAGTCCCAAACCAATAATTCAAATTCCAGTCTATCACATCATCACAAGAGAGGCAGCAGTCATTTCTGCTCCATTTACAGTCTGATTTTCTAACTTGGAGACTGCAGGACTTGTATCCACAGGCTCAGCTTAGCAGAAGAAATAAGCCCAGTGCCCTCAGTATGACCACCTTCACTGCAAGAGACTCCAATCTGCTGCATCAGAGCATGAACTTGCACCATGGTTTCTCACAAGTCTAATAACCAGGGAGTTACTAGGTGTCTCTTCTTTCCCCCAGTTCTCCAAGATGCTACCTTGTCTTTGTTCTGGCCAGCAGAGGGTTAATTTTTGCAGTAGCAGGCATGGACCCAGAGGTTATCCTATACCACCTCTTTGCTGGGGTTGGGGGAAAGGGACTCTTCTGGGGAGACAGGGTCCCTTCCAGTCAAGTAAGAGTAGCAGAGTGGGGTAATGCCGGTTCTGAGGAATCACGTGTGTGAATAATTTGCCTATCCTGTACAGTTTGATATTAGCAATGTTGCTGTTACTGTTCACCCTCTTATCTCGTTGCTGCTTCTAGTAAATTGCTCTTAGTGTGTGAATTTTGCCTTTCGTGCCTCCAGTTCTCCTCTCCAGTCTGCCGCAGGGGAAGAGAGGTGAGCAAGTGAGTGAGCAGCACAAAGAGAATCTCTGCGGGAGTGCTAAGCTTGGGAGTGGCATTCCTAAACAAGTACTTATCTGTATCCCAAGACAGGGAAGCTGGAGAGGACCCATGTGCCCAAAATACTGTGGAGAAGGGCAGTGGGTCCTGCCCTGGCTATTCTCCAGCTGCTATATGGTGACTGAATTTGTCATAGACCTAAAGTCCATAGTGTCTGGCTCTCTGTTACATTACAGCTACCTCATAAGCTTAGAAATGTAAGGAGCTTCGAAGTGTAATTCATAAGGTACCTGAAGGTGTTTACTTACACTGCCTTTGGTGTAAATGGGAATCAGGCTTGTAGGCTCTGTACGTTGTTAGGGCTTGTGTAAGGAAACACTCACACTTGGTTTGAAGGAACTACTAGTAGCCCAAGAATCCTGAGCAATAATTTTTCTTTGGTGGAAGTGAAATAGCTCACACTCATTAGACCAGACAATCCTCATCAGGAGAGCAAGGGCTGTAACCAGCTTGTCTGTAGTAGAGATTTCTAACGTGTGTAGTTTCCAGTTGCTGGTGAAAACTCATACAGAGTTGCCAGACAACATTTATCAGCCCACACAATGAAAAAATATTAATTCTATGGAGAAAAAACTTTGGTGCATATTTTTCAATTAAACCTGATGAGGAGGATGAGGGGTAAATATCTGTCTTCCCTACGGTCTCTGTCACCTACATGGGGGTATAGACCTGTTTGACACCGGAATGCATTGCTCCAGCAGTTACCTAGTGATCTAGTGAAGACAGTAACAGGATTAAATGTAGCATTTGAGATTTGAGGTGAATAGGTTATTTTTATATTTTGAAAACTAAGTGACATAGCTTTACCATGTATAGAACAGACCGGAACTTGGCTGCAGTCAGTTCCTTGAGGAATAGACTCCTTCTGGCAATCCTATTCAATAGTGCAAGAAACACACAACCATCCTGAGACAGGTTTTTTCCAAAAAGGTATTGTAGGGGAGGGACAAAGGCTTTCCAAGCCCATCTTTACCCTGAAGAATCCTTCCACTTGGCTCTGTTCACTGAATCACACACTTGAAAAAACACTTCAAGCCTCCTATTGACTCATCTAGAAACTGTCAGAAAAGCTTGGGATGTTCCTGTTTAATCAAACAATTGCCTTAAGAAATAAGCTCTATTGTAATTTTAAGTTCTGGCAGATGCAGTAAACATATTTGGGTCCAAACCACATTATAGTATGTGTATGCCTTTCATTGGATCAAATACACTCGTGTTTTCATAATGTGTTTTACACATGAAGCAATGATAACACAACCTTTTTGCACGTACTTTGAAGAGTCTGCAGATGAATCAATGCACAGAAGCCAGAAAACATCTATATCTATGCTTAAGAGTAGGTTTATCATTCTCTCACATCAGCTGTAGAACTACAATGAAATTAATTAGGAGCAGTATAATGTCAAAGCTGCAACATAAGTTTGTCAGTTCTGCATGAGGTCCTGAAAACATTCATTCAATATGCACAGAAATTTGGCCTGACCTGCACTTGCAGATGCTCTTGCTTTCAGTTTTTGTCAATACTTGAACATGATACTTCTGCAGCAAGATCTGGTCACTGAAAATCACCTAAAATTAATAACGCAGAATATTTGTGCAAAGTCAAGTTGAGACATGTAATGGAGAGAAATTGCATTGGAAAAAAAGATTCTGAATGTTAAACATAATTGTTTAGGGATTGTTCTTTGCATGCAGCCAAAAGGGCTTGAATTTCAAGTATCAATATGCTCATGACCAACTGATTGCAAACAAGTTACAGACCAAGAATTATTCATAGAAATTATCTTATGAATCACTCCAAATAAATTTCTATAATGAGCAAATGAATGAAAATCGTGGTCAGATGATGGAAACTTTGTGAACAGAAGAGAGGAGGTGAAATTTATTGAGTTTCTTATTAGGAACTATTTGCCCAGATTTGCCTGCTACCATACAGTAACAGAAAAGCTGCAGGAAGCATCTGTGGAGCAGATAAAAACATAGGCAGAGGAGTTCTTGTCCTGTTCTCCTGCCACAAAACCCGTTCAGTCAGGACAGCTATGGTAGAAATACAGCTGCTTAGGCACCGCCAGTGCAGAGCAATGTACAGCATGAAGGAAACCGTACTTTTCACTTTTACTGAATTTCTTTTTTCTCCATTTTGCCTGTGGAAGAACACAAATCATTTTAAAAATTTCCAGTTCTCTGAGTACCACCTTTTAAAATGTCTTTCAAGCTTGTTACTACAGAATAGCTCAGCTGATTCAGTAGAGCCCTGGCATGTTTAAAGTGGCATAAACAAGATCAAAATATGGTCATTAGTGGAATTTAAGTAATTCCTACCCAGGAAAACAATTGGATCCTGTGCTGAACGCATATGCACCCCAGTTACTTTTGATTGAGTGATTAATAGGGAATATATACACTGTCTCTGGAGCTCAGATCCAGTTCTTCAAAAGACTCAGCATTTCTCATGTTTACTTTCACTACATGGTACCTCTTTCCTTCATCTAAGATTCTTGGCTCTGTACAAGTATCTTTGCACAAGGAAAGGAGATTATATCACTGCTAATAATAAAACTGCAATGCAAAAATACAGCAAGCACTTTGGTTTATGAGTGCAAATAAAACATTTCACTTCAACACACTGAGGACAGATTTATTTTCACTTGCTTCTTTATGAAATGGCTCCCTATACCGCCACATACATTTGCACATACGTGCAGGCAGAATAGAAAAGAAATCATGCTGGTTTTTGGTTGCCCCCAGAACTGACAGAGTTAATGTATGGTCCAAGAAGAGTTTTCCAATGGAATTTTAACCTTTTCTTCCAACAGAGATTCATGGATTTGATTCCTGTCATCGCTGAAGCCAACAACAAAACTATTGTTTATTTCTGTGGGAAAAGGATCAGGTCCCTTATTTGCAATTTTGGCTTTTTTCAGAATAGTGTATTTTTTTATTAAAAGGAAATAAATCCCTATCTGCATTTAATCACACAACTAGCATGAAAATGAACTCAATGAATAAAAATGTCAGGAGTGGGAAATGATAGGGTTCTCTCTTAGCCAAGTTTTCTGTCTAAAATTAGCCTGCCTTTCTGGATTTACTGCTGTTATTAAGTGAATGTCCTTTTGACAATAAAGCAGTGCTTCTTGGATTTAGACAGTGTTGTGAAGAATATGATAAAGTGCTCTGTGATGTATGACTTTGATTGACTCAGGGGACCTTACTGTTTCGATGCTGTGGTCTGTTCTTTGTTTGCTAGATGAAGATTTTCTGCTCATTTAATACTCAGTTCAGGACTAGAAGTTGGAGAAGGATGTGTGTAAAGATGTAGAGTACCTTGTTTCTGCCATACTAACATGATGAATTATAGTGTATTAAGAAAGTGTTGACACATGTGGGAATAGACTCTTGACATGCTTGCCAGTAATTAAGGAACATTGTATGTAAAGTCACTAAAAAAGTTGGAGGCTTATTCTTTGTTATAGGGATGTTTTGCCAAGTGCTGTTATTCATAGTCTTGATGGAAAATACTTGTATCTTCGAAATTGTTGTGGTTCACACAATAATGAAGGCAACAGAAAGAGATTTCATTAGTGTGAATTTTTTCAATGTTTCCAATAGCTGGATAGGTAATCATTTTCCTGCCGAAGAGGAAAAAGTGTTCTAAGACCAGTGCCTCACTGATAAATTACCCAAGCATTACCAAAGCGGTCACAGGGCTCAAGGAGCTGCTCCTCCAGTGCAAGGGACTCTGCATCCTCGGCACAAACACCCTGAGCCTGCCCCTGGATCCTCTCTTTAGGTGCACTTCCTCACAGTCATGGCCAGGCCACCTTTGGCTCCTGAGACCAGGCCAAGGGCAGCCTTCATGCCCGGCGGAGGGATCAGATGAGTGCCCTACAGGGAGCTGCAGCTGCCCTCCCTGGTCCCCCTGTGGATTACAGGGGCTCTCTCACTGTCTTGGAGTGCAGCCCTCACGCCCTCTGCAAGATGCCACCTACTAGCCCTGGTCCATTTCCTTGGACCCCATGCAGCTCCAGGGGGCGAATTTCCTTCAAGCTTTATACTGGTAAATTAAGCATAATTTTCCACCAGACACCTTGTGCAGGGCATAGATCTAGCTGCCCACATGATGTGCTGTATCATGCTGCTACCCCTTGCTCATTCTGGAGAAGTTTGTCCAGCTGGATGAACCTGTCCCTAGCCTGCAACTTAAGCACTACTGCTGCTGACATGAGGCTCTCATGTGCCCCAAGATATTTAAACCTGCCTTTGGCTTTTTGCCTTTCATTGGTGAAAGGTGAGCACCCCTTCATCATTTTGAGGGGCAGGGTCTGGCAGGGAATTAGCGCAGTACCAGTTTCCTTAGCTTTCCCCAGGGAGCCTGTTGAATTCATTGTAATGCAGCCTGGGCCTATTCTCCCTTTCTTGCTTTATGATATTTTGTTTCCTTTCCTTCTGAATAATTTTCTTGAAGACTGAAAAGCAATCATGAGACGTTTCAGCCAACTCCCTGCTAAATCCTAAGATATGCCCTATTTAGATAGTTTTTAAATGTGTAATGCATACATTTTGGAGAAAGATTTTACTGAGGGAGTTGTCAATTAGTGTTTGGTAAATGCTGGAAAATTTGGTCTGCAGAGAGAATTTACTACTTGATTCAAAATTACAATACACCGCTGAAGGACAGACATTACAGAGACTGAACAGAGCTAGTAGGCTGACAGTTACTCAAGCATTTGGTATGAATAAATGCATATCTCTCAATGTGAAATTTCTCAGCAAGACTGTGTGCAAGTGTGGCTGCTGAATACACATCACCATGCTTAACAAGTCAAATGGCACCGATATCAGTTCCAAAAAACTTACGGAAATACGCTCCAGTGAGTGTTGCAGGGCTGTGCTGCATGTGCCCATGCTGGCACAGTTCGACTCCCTGGAAAATGTGACATTCTATGATTCAAAACCATCCTTGGATGTTGAGGGTAACACCATTCATTTATAAAGCAAGTGACAGATTCACAGACAGCACAACTAAGCATCAAAGCTCTCAGAAGACAAAAGTAAACTGGAAATTATTTCAAGGGCACTTTTTGGTCTTTCTTTCTTTTCTACCTTCTGATATACTCTTCAATATCAGAATTTTCTTCAGCTTTCCCTACAGTACTGTGCTTAAACATGAATTCCAGTGCCTTTTGATTTATCCAAAATATTTAGTTCAATGAATTGTATTGTTTACACAGCCAAGTTCTTTTATATCTTTCCACTGGCTATCACAGCTTCCACAGAGTGTATCAGCCAAACATATAAACCCTACATATGTTTCTACTAGAGCAACTGGACTTGCAATTAAGTCCAATTAGTTTTTACTCTCAAGAATTTAATCACATCCATCATAGCACATTCAGTAAATCAGAGTTTTTCTTTCCTACCTCACTAGAGATTTACTTTAACATTCAGATCCTGCGACTATATGAACCTTTCAGGTCTTTAAGGAAATGATAAAAAGAAAAGGACGGAGAACAAAATAAAATCCCAAATGGTGTAACAGAGGAAGGTGGGGAACGATACCATTGCTTCTCACAATACCAGATCCAAGGGGCATCCATTAAACCATGAAGCAAATAAAGATGTAGTTTTACATGCAAAGTCCCGTAACTGATTGCAAAAGAGGTTTGTGGAAGGCAAAGGTATAAAAGTGGTCAAAAAGGGATTACCCGGATTAGTGGAGAATAGGCCATTAGTGGCTATAAAAATGATGGCTTAGCTGCAACCTGAGACACACTGTGGGAAGGGTGGTGGGGAGAAGCAAGCCTCCAGTCTGCCCTGCTCTCTGCTCTTCCATCTCAGCCAACTCTGTCGTTCAAAAACCTGTTAATGTTATGGTGACTTCAGGTCTGACCCAACCAGACTGGAAGCCCCAGCTCTCCTGTATTTTCATTATGAGGGTGTTTTTTTGGTTGCACAAAGATGCTAAGCTTTTTTTTCTTTTTTTTTAAGAAGGTGAATGAAAATCTGTTATGCTGTGGAAAGGCGGAAGACGTGCTCTCATCTACAGCACTGAAGTCCTTTTTTATCCTGTTTAACAAGACATAGAAGACATTTAAAAGGTTCCAAATGCTGCAAAGAAAATGATTCAAAGAATTAATAGTGTGGGAGGGAATTTCTACAGGAGATATAAGTTAAAAAAAAAAAAGAATAAACAGGACCATTTATTTTACAATGGACAAAGGAAAACATATGGTAGAGATATATAGAAAGTGCAGTGCATATAGAAGTCCAAGAATATGTTTCTATCCATACTCTTCTAGACTAAGAAAGAAATGCACTCAATATGAAGCAAAATGCAACTAGTGAAAGAAGACAGATTTGTTTGCAATTCCTAAATACCTTCTAAAGACGACTGCTACCACACATCTTGAAAATAAATATATCCATGACACACAGATTTAACTGTTTTCTCAGGGAAGAACTTCTGTTTTGTTTGCTCTTAAAGAGTTCCAGCGCTATTTCCACTCGATTAAAAAAAAAATAGTGTCTTTGACATTTTTCATTTTTCAAATTGAATTTCAAAATGCATTTTCAAGCCAATTTTTTTTAACAGTCAGAGGGAAAGTTAAGGAAGACTCTTATTTCCTGTCAGCTGGCATTGGTTTTCATATGTTTTTTGTCCAGTATGAGGCTGTTTCACTTTTTATGGGAAAACAGATTTTTCTCAAAATTGGGTAAACACAAAAACAACCATACTGTTGCAATGTAACTTTCAGAAAATAATTTTGAATTTTATTTTCACAAAAATAAAAATGGAAAAAAAAGGAGGGAGATTTTTGTGACAGCCCATTAATCTTCTGGAAATATCCATCAAAGTAAACACTTTGAATTCGCTTTCATTCAGAAGTTTCAAAAAAGAAATTTAGAGACAAAAGGAACAGTAGGAGCATGCACATTGAGAAGTGGTGATGCAGAAGGGAAGAAGTGCAAATGGATATGGTGGACAGGCCACCTTTACTTAACCCAGAAAAGGAACATATATTATATATATATGTGTTCGATATCTAGACATTCATTAATGACTGCCTAATGTGATCCTAGAAAATAAGCAGGTATAAATAGACTAAGCACAGAATACTGAGTTAAGTGTTGTAGCTGCTGTCAGTGATTCTGGAATATTAGTGTAGTTGAGCTATTAGTAAAATACAGCTTAGCGGTTTCTACATTTTTGGCAGTTATTTATATCTAGTTTGGGGTTTGATCTAGTAAACTTTATTCAAGTGAAAAAACACTGTCCAACCACCAAAGTGCTGGTGCATCATCTTCTGGTGCTCGCACTTGGACTTTCTTGGGTAAAAACTTCAATTGAAGGTGGCAAACATTCTGCCTGATTAAACTCTGAGTGAGGACTTCCAGGTCTGTCCCAATGGGACTGCTCTAAGGAGTAAGGGTTGAATTCTTATACCACAAAATACCAGCTGTAGTTACGTTAACCAGGATAAAGTTTCAAGGGATATCCAATCTCCATGCCTCAATGTAAAGCTAATCACCAGCTGGACTACAGAACAAATTTCCCCTCTAGTATAATATCACACAATTATATGCATTATGAGGGTTTAAAATCTGGCATTGGCTGTGCTATTGTTGGAACTCGGATAACCACTCCGGTTCCAACAAGAGGCCATTCATCTGCACTAATTTGTAGGTTAGAGAAGGTTTTAAAATAGGAAGTCTTTTCTTATGCAAATAGGGACTTGGTAAGAAACTAGGGGCCTCCAGGCAGTGATCTGGAGCATCACTAGATCACAGAGGATGAGCACCAACATGCCCACACACCAGGGCAACCTTTAAAACCAGGCTTTCATGGCACCCTAATGCAATGAAAGCCTTAAGACTGGGTCTCTGCACAAGGATGCGTTTAACCTAGATTTTTGTATCTAGCTTTTAAAATACTGCTAACAATCCTCCAGTCCAGAGAAGTGGGAAGAAGGAATAAAACCAGAGAAATTAATCCTAATAAATTGTTCTCCCAAACAACTGTTTTCCCTTTCACTGCTTTCCCTGAATTCATACATGACTGTATTTGAAGTATTCAGCAAACTAACTCTGTGCAAACAATAAGCACTTTCGCTTTTGATCCATGACTGTGGGTTGTTTCAGGGCTGTGCATTGGATATGTAAGACACATGGCCTTGGTCTGTTTTCCATGAGCTGAGTTTAGCCCAAGGCTACTCTGGAGAAAAAGAGTTTCCTCTCTGCCTTATTTCTTAAAGCTATATCTCTTCTTGAAATCAGAGAATTTCTCTCCTCACTGACCAGGGAGCTGGCTCCTTCCACTCCTTTCAATTTTGAATTTTCCAGTGGAGGAGTCATTCCCCTGCAAAAATCTTGTATATAAAGTCTGCTGTGTACGAGCTTCCTGCACTCGACTGTGTCATGCAAAATCCCTTGAACCCTTTGGGTACTGTCCTGGGGTGATCACTTTCCTACATCACTGATAGCCTTTGGGAACACCCTGCAAGGCTGACATGAAGGGGCAGGATAGAATCACCTTACGTTAGAATCTTTTCTGTTGAAAAAGACCTCTAAGTCCATCAGATACAATCATTAACCCTAAGTACCACACCTACATGATGATGGACACAACGCCCATTCTTCCAGCCTGAGCCTTTTACATCACACGTCTCCTGTACATACAACTGAGCTCAATAGGAGTTTCCTCAGTAAATAGGAATGCACAGGTTTTCCATCATTTCTTGACATGTGAATCCAGATCTCAGAGAAACCAGGACAATTGGAAGACGTTTAACACCTTGTAGTCCCTTACACAATGACCCAAAAAAAGGCTTCCAGCAGATACTTCCCACACATAAACCACACTGATGGCCACCAAAAACATCCTCTGCTGACAAATATCAGCATGAGATACCTTGAACTGTTTTCTCTGTAGGTGGTGTCTCAAAGCAGCTTTTGAACTGAAATCATCCTATGGTTTTGCATGTGCTATCAGCCAGCATGATCACACACCTGGCTGTGATGACAGTTATCATCTCTTGTTGAAGAGACCTGAGAGAAGCAAAGCCTACTAGACCCCAGGCACAGACACGGTGATCTTCAGTTCAGTATTAATAAATACTTCTTCATGGACTCACTCCTTTTGTTGAATAGCTGGAATAAAACCTCAGCTTTGTGTCACCTCGGTGGAAACCATTAACACAGATATAATTTAATAATTTTAAAGTTGTCAACAGCCTAGCTTTGTCATGGGAGATCTGGATATTTCATGCAGGTAAGTAGGAAGATGGCGTCAAACATGCTTGCAAGAAGAACAGACTGAATTTCAAACAAAATTTCACATGCTCCCCATGGCTATGATTTGCAGAGGAGTATCACTCTGTGGGACTTCAACACACTAGTCACATTTCCATCTCCAGGTATTTCTGCTCTTAAACACTGGGAACTCTTTCTGATCTTTCCTCTTTACCTGCTTAAGAAAAACAACCAACCCTCCAGAGTAAAATGTAAATGCAATGGAAAACACTTTGATAGGTGAAAAAAATAATGTAATGCCTTTAGTAACCAGGTATCAAAGCACCAAGTATATAATCCTAGCTTATATCACTAAGATTATAAACATATCAGATGTTATAAACAAAATTCCCATAATCAGAGTAGAGAAAAAAGTTAAGGCCTTTGCCAGTGATGGAGAATAGGGCTGTTTTGCAGTTAGGTGGAAAATGGTGTATTGATGGGTACGTTGGATAATGTTCAGTTCTAATTCAATATTTTATGTTCTCAATCTCAGTAGGGTGGTTTTAGACAGCAGCTACAAAGGTTCACCATCTTACAGAACTCTTCCAATGTTGTACACTCCTGCTAATGTCCAAGCTCAGCACAGCACAACATGCCAGAAAATGGGTCTTCTAGAAAGGCAGTGAAGCACATAATAAATACAGGAAGAAATGAGAAATCCCCAGAGGAACTAAATGGAGAGTGTCCTTACAGTGAGGATATTTTACAGGAGGTCCATTTTTATTTGCTTTCATTATTTAATATATTTGTCTGTGATCCAGTAAAAAAACTCTGTATCCATTTCTTGCAAAGTGTGCAGATGACACAAAAATCATTGACTGGTAAATAATGAGAAAAGCAGATCTGTTCTACATGCAATCTAATTTGAATGGTAACTTGACCTCTTTAGAAAAAAAAAAACCAAACATATTTTCATGTACAGTTAAACATAACTCTGAATATCCCAGATAGTTTGTGCACTGAAGAACTGGACTACATTTTAGAAAAGGATTTAGAGGTCATGGCTGATAACCAGCCACGCTGCACAAAAGTTCCTCATTCAATGAAAAAAAAGGAGGCAAAAAGAGAAAATGGGATCTTGGTATTTGCAAGCAGGGGACTATAAAACACAAGGATGGAAAGGCAGATGCTCACTGTTCTTTGGAATATTATTAGTGAAAGGAGTGCAGGTCCAGCTTCAATGTCCACATTTTAAAAAATACTATTGACAAAAGGGAAAGAGTTCAAGAAAGAAATGCAAATATATATGCAATTGGAAAAAGCTGTTAGTGAGATCCTAAAAAAAGTAAACCTCGATTCATTTAATTTATCCAATAGGAGGAAAAATGGTGTTTTATCTGTGGTTTATAATAGGGCTGGCTGGGTATTCTGTCTCAACAATAGAAAATGAAATTTCCACAAAAATTTCTATAAAGGCAAGTAATGTTAATTTTCCTTGAGGACCAACAAAATTAAATCATTCACTGTAAGCCACTCTACTTCTCTTTTTTTTTCTTTTGAAGGAAACTTTAAACTTCACCTTCTTGTGAACACATTGACTGGTGCTATGGTACCTGTTTTCTCCTACAGGCCAGCCACAGAGTAATTTGTCACTTAATTCAGAGTTGTATATAACATTACAGGAGCTGTAGTCCAGCCAAGAAGCTTCTGCCTAAGTTGAATAAGGATAACGTTTGTTCAGGCTATAATTCCCAGGAGCAATGCAAGCATTATGGGAAAGTATTTATTTTTAGCATTGAACTGACACAAAAGAAAGCCCTGGTCAATCAATTAAGTCATTCAAACAACAAGGGTCCTACATTAAAGAAAATGGTAATTTTGTATAGATTTGTTTTGTTTTGTTTGTATGTTTCCATTCTAGGTTTTCTTTATGTTAACAAGGCTTTTCTCTGTGTGTCATTTGGAGTGAAAACAAATGTTGACAAGTCGCATCTGCCCACTGTGTGAAAATTCCAAATTTTGTTCGGTTTTAGCTTGCAAGTAGCTGTATTATATTTCCTATACCAGGGGGATCTGTGAATTAGTAGACAGAGACACGACATCCAGTAGGTGGAATCTGACACTATATTAATCTGAACTACATAAATGCCAAGATTTTAACAAGGGAGGGAATTAAACACTGCAAAAATTTATCTAGGAATGGGATAGTGTCTCTTCCATGTGTGTTATTTAAAGATGGGCTATCTTCCTATCTGTTCTAGCTGGTGATTCAGCCCCAGACTGTGTTGTAATAGATAATAACAATGATCCCTCCAGTTATAACATCTAAAAGTGCAGAAATCAGGATTGCTAGAAACCCTTGGTCTTCAGGACCAGAGTAGAGGGATGATTACATTACACCACTGGAACAGCTTTCCTTGTCCATCCATAATGTGGCTTCAGTGTGATTAAATATTTCATAGAAATACCTTATAACTGGTCTGTGGTCTGAAGCCTGACTTAAGTTGAACATTGGAACTGGTACTGTGTGCCTTGCACTCAAGGAGCGTTTGCTTTCTCACTTTTCTGATACTCTTTTCCGAAACAAATAAATCACCCTACAAATGGCTTATTCTGGTTCCCAGACCAAAGGAGGACAATTAAAGCCTTATGAAAGTGTTTTTAAATTATAGTTTTGATTAGCATAGAAGTATTAAATGAGAACGCTGTATGGCCTCAGTAAAACCAGTAATGAAAATAATGCAGACAACATCTCTCACTTCCAACAGTGTCACTCTGTCAGTTGATTCCTGTTTTCTGGAAGATGTTGACAAAATGGGCAGAGATGAAAGCCTGCAATAAAAAGAGGGGGATATTCTAAGCTCAAGTTAATCCATCCAGAGAACAGGAAAACCTCTTTCAGTAACAAAATAGGCCTTCTTAAGGTCAGTAATAGCAGACTTCATCGACTGACAAAAAATCTGCTGAACACAAAGGAAGTGTTACTTTTCCTTTTTCTTTGCCATGGCTCAATAGCTTTGTTTCAGATTGTCGGTCAGTTTGTTTACAAGAAAAACCTCTTGAGCTAAGAGGTTGCACCTTTCCTTTTGTAACATATTCTGCTGTGCCCTCTGAAATGCCTCTGCACCGCTGTGCTACCTGATAGCCTTTCACATGACAAAGTGTTGGGGTTACATGTCCAGCAGTGCAGCAGGGGCTAGTAAAGGTTTCCAGATATACAGCGCTCAAGCAGGGACCAGCCTCACCATAGGTTTTCTCTCTGCTATTGCCAAATGACAAAACATTAAAAGCTCAGCAGCACGCAGCACTGTTAAACTGACTGATGGCAAGAAGTTGTCAGAAAACACGGTTCTGTAAATCTTTCCCTGCACACATAAAATCTGGTCTCAGATTTCCCTGCCCCCTCCACGCACACACATACACATGCATTTCATAATTTCGCAGGAAGCCTAAACAAATTGCATTGCAGTTGAAGCACTACCTCACAAAACAAAGCCCTCAACATCTTATTATTCAAACACTTGAGCAACGTTCATTATGAAGTCTCACAACTAATTTCTCCCCTTTTGAAGCACTGTAGGAAAATAACAGTCTCCCACTTTAAAGACATGGAAACAAAGGGAAAAAGAGGCTGATGTCACCAGGGTTTTGGAGACAGAGCTTGAGTGAGATGCAACTAGAGGCGAGAGCTCACGTATCTGGGAAAAACTCTCCCAAACATCCATGGGAGATCTTCACCCACAGCTGAGGAAACAATGAAAACTCAAAATTTCCCGGGTTTGGTCTCACTCTGTGCTCAGCCCCGGCTGCTCTAAAATTAGACCTTTTTTACAGACTTGGCTTCAGCTGCTGCAGGAAGCAGAGGCAGCACATGCCAGTCCTGCAAATTTATTATTAATAATAATAGGGAGGCACTCCCAGGCTTGAAGCAGCCCCACGTGCCAGCAAAGGCACAGCAGACAGTCCCCATGAGGACGCATTCGCCATCTGCAATGACTGAACGAAGCAAGGGTCGAGCGGTGCAAATGTTGTTATGATTAACCCTCACAGGGGATTTTTTCATACAAGCTGTCCATTTGTTTGGTGAATCAAAGTGGCCAGCAGAAATGTATCACCGTCAGTGATGCTCCTGTTGGAAAGACTTACTCAGGCCCACTGTGGTGTGTTTAGGAGGAGAGGTCACTCCTGGAGAAATCATAAACTACTCTAGGTCCCACAGGAAGGTGGAAAATAAGGCCCATTTTCTTGAGTGACCTGACAGCCAGTTTAACTTGCAGAGTCTGACAAGTTGAAAGAAAGACATTTGGACGTGAGTCCTTGGGTCAGCCTTTGCTCATGCTCCTGCCCCAGGGTGGATGCTGGCAAGGCTGGTTGAGCTCTGCTCACAGCACTACCTACACTGCCAGGGCCTCCCCTGCACTGCCCAGGGCATAGGCATACCCCACAGGGATGCAAGGAAGGAGGGGGCAGGCACCTATCAGTGCTCTGGGGCTCCCTTTCCTGCTCCCACCTCTCGTCGGATTTGGCCTTGTCATCATTACTTGTTAGCATTTCCTCCTGGTCTCTGTGATGCTTGGTTGGCCCTGTGTAGCTCTGGTTGGAAAGGATGACCCAAAAGATCCCCACACCCCCTGCTGCTAAGGGAAAATGGCAGCACATTTTACATCACACTAAGTGTGGGAGCTCTGTGAAAACCAGCATTTCTCCAAGGAACACCCTCACTTACACACCTCCCCCCTAGAGAAAGCTGCCTCCATACTGCTTTCAATGACTTCAGTAACAAAAACATATAGCTCTGTCCCATGAAACTGACTGTCATCAAACTAAGAAATTAACTTTTTTCTCCAGTGCTGTTACGTACATAACGTTTATAGTCCCAGCTGTGAAAAATGTGAATTTTCCTGAGGTTCAGTAAAGAAGGACTAGTTAACCTCTGCTCCTCAGATGCAGCATACAAAATCCCCCAGTTCCCAGCCCCTTGCTTTAGAAACATTGGCTCAACTGCTAACCCAAAGCCCAGGCACTCAGTAAACAATGTCTGTCCCCAAAATAGCTTTCTAGTTTTCTTGTAATGTACTTCCATGCATCATCCATGTGACCTTGAACTGGTATCATTTCTCACTTGGGAATTCCTCCCTGGTATTTGTTGCTACAGCTCTTGAAGTATGAAGAATGAAGTGCTGGACTCTTACACTCCTTTGTTTCTTCCTTTCATTTATTTTGGACTTGATGGGGAAAACATATGACTGGATATGTCATTACAGGCAGACAATCTGATAATCACTAGCTGATAGGACAGCAACTCCAAAAACCCTATCTGTAGCCAGTTCGTTCTCTTCCTGTAACATCATGAAACAGCAGGGGTCAGGGATAAAGACACTGATATTTTTTTCCTTTTAAAAAATGCTGCAGTCTATGTCCACCATGCTCAAGTCTTATGAAAGAGATATTCTGGAGCATTTCACATTAGTTTTTTGCTTATTTACAACGACTACCTAAAACCTCTTTACAGAGATCTCCACAGTAGATTGTTTCTGTGGATTTGAGTCATACATTCTGATGGTCCTTATGGGTCATAAACAGATCCTGGTTTTCACAAAGCAGTTGTACAGCTTGCCAAGGTGCAAAGAGGGGATCCCAGAAGTCCCACTACCATTTCTCCTGTAGGAAAGGCAAAGTCAGCTGTCAGCCACATCCTCTTTGTGCCAGGGAGCCGTGCTTCTTGGCAGAGGAGATGCTCTGTGGCACTGAGTGACAAGAGTGAATGGGCATGGACAAGGTATAGGAGCTGGTCTTCCCATGCACTTCCTTACCATCACCGCTTTCAAGGCCTTCTGTTGCTGTCCTAGTTCCTCATTTGCTTTTCACTCATGCAATGAACAATAAAATAGTGATAGAACCATAGAGGGGACAAAGGGCCTAAAACAGCCACTCTCCTGTGATGGTAGAGGACAAAACAGGACACCCTCCCCCCACGAGATGCAGTACCTGAGCACTGGGGAGGCAGAAAGGCTGCCGGATGAGCCTCAGCCGCCCCCTGCCTGGGCTTCCAGCACTCTGCAGCAGCGCTGCAGGGAGGGCAGGCAGGGGCTGCACGGCAGCTCTCTGATGAAAGCACCTGCGACTTCTGTGAAAGCCGACACTCACTGCTTGCGGTGTCCCTGCCACTCCGGATCCCAAGGCCCTGGTTTACTGCAGGAGCTGTGAAAGACAGCCTCGGGCTTCACAGCAGGAAAAAATACAAGGGATCAAGTGTACAGAGGCACCTCATAAAGTACCCCTTCAAACCACATGCGGATTTACAAGAGGGAAGTGAGTGGCCCTCGGGGGGCTTTTACTTGCCTATTAGCACTGGCCAGTGCAGGGTGCACGCCCAGAGCCTGGGATGGAACTGTCTACACAACCCCATGACTTCTTTCAAGTGCAGACAGGCAGCTGCATACACACCTCTGGGCTGCAGCAGGGCTCCATGGGGCATGGCTGCTGCACCGGATCAGGCAATAGCATCCTCCAATTGCTTTTCCACCAACTTCCTTAACGCTTCTGTCCTGCACTGAGGAGACACAGAATCATCCTGAGGAGAGCTGGGGCAGCCAAGGGATGTCAGCAATAAACACTGACAGCCTGGGATGTCATCTGCTCTCAAGTTCCCCAGATAAATGTAGGGCTGAGGAACAGGCACATCCCTGTTGAGCAAAACACTTGGAGCCTGGTAGCAGGTAAAGACTGAAGGCATAGGAAGAAGAAAAANCGAAGAAGAGAAGAGCAGAATAAAAGAGGTATGGAGAAGTGCATGGCTGAAAGGGGGAAAGGTGGATCTCCTTTGCAGAAACGGGCCAAGAAAAGTGGGCCTTCTGGATCATAACGGGTTGCACAGGAAGAAGAAACATAAAGGAAGAAGAAACATAAAGGAAGGAGAAACATATAGGAAGGAAAAAAAATGAGAGATGGGGAGAGGTAGAGGAGGAAGGGATCTCACTAAGGGAAGAAAAAGATAACATCAAAGCATACAAATTCAGGAGAAAGGAGGAAAAATATGTACTGGAGGAGCTGAGTAGGAGAGCAGAACAGAGCTGGAGGAAATAAGCATCCAAATGAAGAGAGATTAACACAGAATTCTCCTAAAGGAAAGGAACTGGGCATTCTGAAATAGTGTCAGACATAAATAAATCAAACAGGAACACTTGGAGTCTTGGAAAAATGAGAGGAAAAATACAGGGTGATACACTATAGCAGGAAAAAAAGTGAAGTGGCAAGAGAAAAGAAGGAAAAACTCCTAAGACAGAGAAAAAGAGGGAGTGAGCCAGATAATCCACGCAGTTCAAACATATTTACATGCACACTTTGAGGTGTTTGCTCTAATGAGCAGTTAGGACAGCAAAGAAAGTACAGAGTAATGCAATCACATCATTTATATGGGCAAGTGGGGATTTTGCAAGCTGGAAGATATATGCACACAATAATTGTGGCTGAAAGTTGGGAGGCCAATAATTACAGCAGTAAATCATAATCCGTTTAATATATTATCAGTTTGATACCCAGGCAATAAATGCATATGCATAAGGGGTTTGTGCTTTAGAAGTGGCAGGAAACTTGACTCCAAAAACAAAGGGAATGGAGAAGCTCAGTTCTCCCTCTCCTTTGAGTGAGAGAGTGTAATGAAATCCACTCCCTCTCTCTCCCCCATCTCTGTCATGACCATCATTACTAGACTTGGCTGGGAGTTTCACAGTACAGTTATTTTCTAATGGGAATGCACTTACTACAAAACTGAAATTTTCCACAAGAAGATTTCGATTTTGCTGTAGAGAAAAATCCTATGAGAAAAATTTGAACCAAGTGTTTCATTTTGGGTCATTTCAACCCCAGCCAAAATTAAAAAAAAAAAATCAATATGAAAGGTTTTATTACACTACTATTAGTAGAACCTGGACATTTTCAGTTGGGAATAAAACATGTTTAAAATTTAACAAACTAGTTTACTCAAAATTTTGTTACAGTCGTTGTATCTGTAGCTTTGTAGTGGGAAATACTGTGCATGAGCATGCATGTGCATATTCATGTCCTCATATGCCAACAAACAAGTGAATAAAATTGAGGGGGAAAAGGCAATAAACAAACATACAGAGTTTATCCTAATTTTGAGCTGATTGCAAATGAAAGCCATTGGGTAACCACTCGAGTAGGCCATCTGTGTATTTTTTTTTATTTTTTTTTTCTGAAGGGATTTGGTGATCCTCTGGCAGGGAGGGAGAAGGGAAAGTTGTTAAGCAGTAATTTAGAGCACAAATGTAATAAGAAGCACCAATATATGTTCTGATACAGTGAAGGGTAGAATATCTACCATAATGTTTACGATGCAGTTCCAATGATCAATTGTCTTTTTGTTCAAAAATATATTGCTTTCTTCTTGTCTCTGGCTGCCCAATTTCATCTTCCAGCAGTTGGACTACATCGCATCCTTTGTCTATCATACCAAAAGAGTGAACTGTGACAGAATTTCTGTTCCCTATGTACATATCTATAGATTGTGATCAAGTCACCTCTTAATCTTTTCTTTGTTAGATAAACATAACAAGCTCCTCAGGCCTATCACAGTAAAACGTATTTTCCAGACCTTTCATTATTCACATGGCTTTCCTCTCTGAACTCTCTCTAATTCATCCAGCATCCTTCTCCAGTTGGGAAAATCAGTGCTAAGAACAACATCCCACAGTGGTGCCAAAGGCAGATGTAGCCTTCTGCTTCCTATTTAGCAGTCTCAGGACCAGCTCCTTTGGAGGACAGCCTTTCCCAGCAACTCCTACTTGACTCATACACAAACACCTCAGTCTCACCTTCTTTGTAGATTTAATGGCCAGATCCACAAAACACTTGCATATGGTGCAAGAGAGAAGTTTAGAGGTCAGTACTGGGGTCCTCCTTTCAACCCCACTTATTGTATAAGGGTGCAGGTCACCCACTTGGATTTGATTTGAAGGAACTGAATCCCTGCCAGGGGAAAAGAGTCAGGAAGCCGCTTCCCACACACATCCCAGCCACTGCCGCAGGCATTAGGATCTGAGTGAGCAACTGATGATTAGTCTGGGGAACTGAACTAAGTCTGATTTGACATCAAACACTGCACCACATGTAGAGAGCCCAATATGAGCTGCTTTAATCTGCTACTCCACTCCTATTCAACCAAATCACTTGCTAATGTAGATATGGTTAGTGATGTCCAGAATCTGACTGAAATCCTACTAAAAAAAAAAAAAACGGAAACAAGCTACTTGGTTGATTTCAGCTTCTTAAGTATTCATATCTGTATTTCACTCTTTTTTCCCCCAGATTACATTTTAGGAACAATTATACGTAAACGCCAAGATAAATGTCTTGAATGGCAGAAGACCAGCTATCACTTGTTTTAGTACTCCATTCAAAACATCAAGCAAATTAAAAATCTCCACTGGCAATTGCATTTTTAGGCCAATCAGTGTCCCAGCATTTAACCCACTTTCAGTGTGACATGTCAATTTCATATCTTTACACTTAATATTTATAATTAAGGAAATATTTTTTGTTAATCAAATTTACAGCATGCGTCAAGCTTAATGCTACACAGAATTCAAAGTACATTATATCAAATTACCCTAATAATCTTGTTTTAAAAATATATCAAGTTAACTGCATAAACATTTATAAAAAAAGCGTTTTAAAATTATAGTCTCTTTCAGAGATTTAGTATCAGTCTGACAACAACTTTAATTTCCCTAAGACCAAAGAAACTCAAATGGAAATGCACATGATACATGTTCTCATCCTATATGTGTCATACAAATAAGACTGTATCTTTCCAGTTCTCTCAAACATTCCTAGAGTTCTGTGTCTTCTAGAAAACCATTATTTATAGTCAAAGGAGTTTTTTGACTTGTTCTTTTCAAACTTGTGGACAGAAGTTGTTCAAGCCTCTCATTTAACATACCTACTTCAGTAGCTGTTGTTAAAATATTTTCTTGAATTATTGTTGTAATGGAAAATACATCATCACTATTGCGGGATTATATATTTTCAACTGGCTTTTTCCAACCAACACAGAAAGCTATTCTTGTCTTCTCTGTGTTAGTATAAGTAATTCTACCATTTTCATCCACTGAGAGAAACAGCACTAATAGGTTTTCTTCCCTTAAGTACATCAAACCCTTCTTGTCCTTACCTTGTATGATCTTTAACTCTGTTGGGCAAATACTTGTACTTACACTTCTCTTGCTTCTCTTGCAAATCTATCACCATTCCTATCTTCTGATTTTAATTAATTTTTGTTGCTTCATTCTTTCTTTCAAGTGTTACATGTGGGTTTTTGTATAGTAGAACAGCTTTCACTTTAGCTGTGTTGTTTTAGTGTATAACAACTGACTTTTTAGCAAAATGTTTTTAAACAGTTTGCAATTATCATTCACATTTTTCTGTTTAAATTCTCCCAGTAGAGCTGACTTATAATTGTTTTCAGCTTTACAAAACTGGCCTTTTTAAAGAACCAAGAATCTATACTACTGGTTCACATTTTACTCTTTTTGCACACAAATATAATCAAGGCACGATCTTCTGTACATGAGGGGACATTTGCTTCAGTTCTGTAATCAATTTCTCTCTATATGTCATAATTAGATCTGTTTTTTGCTGAAGAAATAAAATCTCTGTTCAGTCATAAGGGAGGATGGACTCAAGGCTCTGATCCACATTTGGCAGAGAAGTCTGGACCCCTGTGGTCTTGGTGAGCATCTTAATCCCTAAATAACGACCCTTTGAATCCACTCTCTTAGCAAATCTAGGCTTTCTTTTCCAATTTTATTCTGACTTTAAAAATAGAGTTTTAAAATCTGCTAGATTGTAGTTAAATTTTGTGGTCAAAGTTGCGTATTCGTTTTCTTTTTATTCACACTTAGAATGAGAAAAATATTCAGAATGCCTCAAAAAGACGCTCTATTTAAGTCACAAAGAAAAATAAACAAACATACTTGTCTAATTTTTGCCATCCACTTAATATTCTCCTTGAACTCTAACTTTGGTACTGTTGCATGAAATATACACCCAGTTACCCAACATTGATGGGTCAGGAATGACTGAACTTGTTGGCACCATGTCCTTGGACAGCTTCATTCTTTACTTGCTTGGGAGTTTGATTTTCTACTAAGCAAAAGAGTATTGTTCCCTCTTTTAAATTTCTTCTTCAATATGACTGTAATATCCTTCTGGCTATTCAAACCAACCCCCTTCATCAGTAAATCATTTACCTTTCCAGCGAGCAAATTATATCCAAACTTTACCTGCTTTTCTTCTTGGAGAAGGTAGACAAACATCCTCAAAGCCATCCTTCTGTCTCCACATACAGTCAACTTGCAGCAACTGGCTGTGTGTTACATCCCAGCCACTCTCTTCAGGTTGTCTCCCTCTGCTTTAGGGATCCAAATGTATGTCCCAGAAGGCCACCTAACAAATTCAGGGCTGTCACCACAGAGTCTTTTCCTTTGAATCCAGGGTAATGAAACTTAACAAGACCAGTGGTTTAAGACCTCCTCAGTTTCTCCAAGTCCCTTGAGGTCTGTAATTGCTTCTGCTACCCAGTGCCATCCTCTTCTGATCCTCCAGCACACCCTCTTTCCTAGATAGTCCTTTCCCTTCAGTGGGGCTACAATCACTTCTGACAGTGATTCTCAGAGATTCTATTACACATGCCTGCCTCAAAGGCCACAGTCAGTACTTTCAGATGGATAACTTGCACTCATCACGTGTGTTTTTGTAATTTCTGGCTTAGTCCTGCAGCACATCCTTCACAGGGGGCTACATTGCAATTTAATTGGAAGCAGCTTGTGGTACAGAAGGCAATCACACACCTGGGATGTGCATCTCTGCTCTGGGACCCAGGTCGGCTACTTTTGAGTGGCCAGATTAATTTGAATATGATGGTTTGGGCACAGGAAGCCCAGAGCCTCCAGGGAAGACCCTTCCTAAGAGAAATACTCGGTTATGTGTCTCTCAGAGATGCAGGCATTAGAAACATTGAGACTGGATTATGTCCCCTTCAATATAATAGAGAAGGTATAGCCAGCAAGACACTCACAAAAAATCTTCCAGGGCTTCATAAATCCCTTCCTGTAGTCCGACACCATCTGTATTTATTGACTTTTAGACATGCTACAAGACCCATGTGTTGGATCAGCTCTTTGAGGAGCCTAAAGAGGACTTGTTGATGAATGGGGCTCTAGTGTTTATTTACTTCAGTTTGGTAGAAGCAGTGAGTCAGTTATATTGCATTTTGGTTTTGCAGTTCTAAATTGGCAGAGTGCTTACAGCCTATGAAGGAACATATTTTGTTTATTTTAAATATCTGAAAAAAAATTGAATAAATAAAATGATGCAGTTGGTGTAAGATTTATGATGTCCTGAATTTTCCATGATTTTAAGTGGTTGGTTTTGTACATGACGTGTTAGTCAAGTATGCAGCCCCATACCAGTCTTGTCTGGCTTTTGAAACAAAAGGTCTTTTGTTGTGGTGAATCACAGAGAAAACTTTTCAGGTCCTGTTTTCATGATGACACTTACAAGCAAGAATTCCCATAAAGTCCCATCACCCTTTCTGGAGAGGAAAAGGTAGGATTCATACAGCAGATATGCTGCTATCTGTCAGAGTCAGAAAGCCCAACAATGAAAAAAGAAAAATAATTGCTGAATAACTTCAGTTTTTTGCCGTCATTTTCCACATAAGGTGTCCAATATGTCATTCAGCAATGAGCAGACAGAACCATAAGGTCTCTCAACACCATTCATCCCATTACGTGCCCCATTAGTTATTCAATCAAATTAACTAACAACAAACTGACTGCCTTCTAAGAGAAGCTCAGAACTGAAAATTCTCTTTGTCCTGGTCATGTTGAGAGTAGATTTATGAAAAATACTCTTACTTAATAAAATAAACTCAATAGCACTAGAACACATTCTTGGATGTGGTACATCCATGTGAATGTTAACATCTTCAGAGCAGATACTCACTTTAGCAAACTCCTTGCTTAAGTGTTCCAATAAAATATATCCTGAAGTCATTGGGAGCCTTTCTGCTTGCTTCAGTGGACATTGGAGTAGCTTCTAAAAAGTTATCAAGGCTTAGAGGCTTTTCTGACTGTTAGGACAAGCTTTCCTTTAAAGCAACTGTTGATGTCAGGAAGGCTTGCTAACACATTACCAAGAGGACCATGAAATGTTTGGCTAATCAGAAATCCTTCAACACCAAACAGAAACTTTCTAATACACTGAACAGCTACAGTTAGGTCTGGGAAGCTCTTATTTAAAGCACTTTACGGTGAATATGGATATTAAGATATAAGAAAAGCAGTGTGTTGGGTGAGTTATTAATCAAGGTAATCCAGGCCTCCTTACCCTTGTGCCACCATATGCTCTACGGTCTTCCTTAAGCTTATCCTAATGTGTTTTCCTTAAGGCTCTTTTCCACTTCCTCAGTTCACAAAATAAAGCAACATTAGCTCGTCTCAGTGTTAACAGATGTTGTGAGGAATTATTTTAAAGCCACTTGTATCCTGTATCTCCCAATATCTTTCAGCTCAATTGCAGCAAATTTTAGGAGGTTTTGCCCAGGAAAAAAACCCCAAACTATAGGGATTTACACCACACCCTCACCACCATTAAATAAACCTAGCATGAAGCTAAATCAGTGCAATCCAAGTATTATAATACATTTCAGAAGTCTTTTCACATCCTCAGTTCTCCCTCAAATTGGCAGAGATCCAGTTTGGGACACAGTTTATACGCTTTATACTGTTCATGTACAGCTCTGATTTGGAAAATCAGAGAGTGTTGGAACCTCAGAGCAGAGAGAGATGATTGCACCACGCCCTGCCTTACAGACATAATAACAAATCTGAAGTTTCAGGAGCAGAGCAAGAAGCTTTAGTGGATGCTTTTACTACTACTACTACTACTACTACTATTATTATTATTATTATTATTATTATTATTATTATTATTATTATTATTACTCCTCACTGCCTTTCAGTGGTATTCCTGCCCAAATACAGCTTCCTAGAAGAGAAATTACAGTAGTTAAGTAGAGGAAAGAAGAAGGAACACATAATGGGGAAGTTTTAGAAATGTGCTTCCAGTAAGTTCAATCGGGCACCTCAAATTTTGGCCATCAATGTAAAGTTGACATGACAACAGCAACACTAAGGAGCTTTCTTGGTAGGCGTGGACTGAAAGTTCACTGAAGTAGGTGGGAAAAAAATCACGTGAACTTCAGCGGGTTGCTGTTTAAACCTCACTTGTTTCAGATCAGGGAACATTTTATTTAAAGTTTTTAATGCTACTAAAAAAGCCCAAACAAAGGAATGGGACTGGGTACAGATCATATTTTCCTCCTTTTTTAGGCTCCCCACAATTCCTCCAACAGGAACAGCAGGAGTGGAGCACATTCATGTTAGGGCAGAATTTGGCCCACTGATGTCAGCCATTTGAATCCACATACAATATGCTGTAAAAGCAAGTATTTACGAAGACTGGACGGTGAATGTGAGGAGAAGGGGCTGAATCATATTCTCATCATGAATGAGTGATGACACCCTTTTATCCAAACAAAAGAACTAATGTCTACTGGAAGGATACCCTGAGGCAGGATTGCTTTAGGAGAACAAAGGCACTTGGTTTGTTGGAGCATATGCAGTAAGAGTGCTGACAGATCAAGCAAAAAACACAGTTTAGCTAAAGAAGGACATTTAGATCTGCCCTGTGGATGGGACTAGGGGTCTGGCATTTACAGATTACACATTGGTTAATGAAACAGAAACTGGTGACAAAAGTTTGATAACAATAGTGAGAGGGGGGAAAAGGGATCATGAAATGCGCAGTTCTCTCATGTGGTCGCTGACTCAGAAACATGGCCCACAAGATACCCAGGGAAGCAGTGACAGGTCTGATAGATGACAGCAGAAAAGTATTTCAATTTGCATTATGATGTTTTCAGCGGCACGCCAGTTGCAGAAAGATATGTTGGAAAAGAGCAGGCATCAGAGTAGTCTTTAGCTCAGACAGAAATTGCTCCACAAAATAAAATTGTAATTTGTATGTGAGCAGCAAGTAGTTAGGATATTTCCTGAGAAACTATTACCCTCAGGTAAAAGGCAGTGCCCTACACCCTCTGGGCTGCACTGCTGCTCCTCCTGGTCTGCTCTGTCACTCTGCTTTGGCTCTAGCAGCCCCCGTGAGAGGACTAGTAGGAGCAGAGCAGGCAGCTCCCCTAGACAAGGGCTTCATCCCTAAATACCACACCACTCAGGAAATGGCCCACTTCAGTACCCACCTCCACACCCATATGGGAACCCCAATGTTTCCAGACCATGCATCCTGGCTCCAAGGCTCAATTCCTTGCTAAGGTGAGGTGTCTGAAGACACAGCCAAGAGCTGCATGCTTCTAGTCCAATATATGGCATTTCTTTTGACCGAAGATTGCATGGTATCCTGCAATGCTGGTCATCCTGGCAGGCTGTTGGGTTTGCAAGCTACCCTCGGCCATTTCATGCCTGCTGTGTGACTGCGCGCTTGTTCCTCACAAGCACTTGCTTGGGGGATGAGGGCCTCCGAACCCACACCCCAGGAATTCAGCATTTGTGTGATTTATATGTGCATTTTACACCACGTATGGGATACATATATGTAATGTAGCCATGGCCCTGCCCTCCCCAGATGACAACATTGCAGCGCAAACATCACGGCATCACTGATGCCAAAACACAAACACCATAAAACAATCATCACGCTATTGGGGCTATAAACATCACAACATCAACCCAGGCCCTAACAGCCTTAATTCATTCCTTTAGGCAATGCTCCAGGAAAAAATGACAAAAAAAAAAAAAAAAGGAGGGGAGAGACAAAAAAAAGGCAGGATGGTGGATAGGTGGCACATGCAGGTGGGGTGTGGGGGCACCCAAACAGCCCCTTCCCCCTGGGGTCCCCAAGATGTATCTGCACTTTATTAAAACTGGCTCTTCTCATCCCTGATTCATGCATCTCAAATCAGGATAAAATCCTGTAAGCACATTAGTCAATCCAGACATATTCGTCCATTACTTAATGCATTACTCAGATTTCAGTAACAGAAGGTATGTGATCTAGAGTCAAGTTCTGTTATGCTTGGATGAAAATAAAAACACTAAAAAAAATTTGTGGTAACTGCACCTGTGAGACAAGATTCACTGATTTTGGGAATGATGGCTGGGAGTTTTCTAGCAAGTAATTTAAAAAATACATGTCTCCATTTCCATTAACAGCTTTGTTCTGATGATCATGTCAAAGGCCTAATTGACTATAAATGAGCTACCTCTGTCAACAGAAAGCAAAGGGACATTTTCCTCATCATTATTTCAGCAACTAGGTTTGGTCCTATTCAGTTTTTCCTACAGTAGCAGGGTAGCATAGAGGATCTGTGGCTGTTCATTAGGAAACCAAAATAGGGGAAAAGCCAAAGTTAAGGCAAGAAAACCATGCCCACTATTTCATAGTCCAATTTGGAGAGAGAGAAAAAAAAAGAAAGTCTATAGCTGAGTGTAAATTTCAACTCAAATTTATCTAGCAGAGCTTGTGTGGGCAGGAGCATAACTTGGTTTTTTTGCTAAGAAACATTTCCCAAAGGTTGCACATGATTTGAAAACAAAGAAAATAAATTTCAAAAAGGTAACAAACCTCCACTCCTCCTCGCCCGCTCTTGATTTAACACCGAGTTTGGGCTTTAGTGAATCCCTTGAGTCATCATCCATGGTTCTCAACAGCATGATTGCTGGCTGCTCCCTGTAGCCACTTTGGCTGGAGGTATCCCTGCCAGAGGATACAGAGCTTGCTGTTGCAGCTCAGGAAGTGTCCTTGGCTTCTCAAGCCATGTCACCAAGGACAGGACAAGATACATGAAGACAGATGTTGTTTTCCCAGCGCTCCTGGTTCCTGCCCTGGCTTCCTTCTCTCTCCTCTCCAATCCAACAGGGTGGTAGTTCTGAGGCACTCTGTGAGGGTGAAGGGAATGAGATGCTTTTGGGGACTAGATAAGAACCTTAAAGGACTCATGCAGAACAGGAATAACTTCCCTAATTCTCTGTCCCTTGGCCCATCTATGCAGTGCTGCTCTTCCAGGAGGATGCTAGGAGAGAATCTGATAGAAGCTAAATCAGAGCTTGAAATCCCCTGAGACCCACCAGTATTCACATGTCTTGAGAACCCTTCATTCTACCACCCCCTGCACCTAGCTTGGTACCTCCTCTGCTAACCCTGCCTGATCTAGTCTGCTCTGGCCCACCTGTGGGGACCAAATGTCTTGCTTACCGGAAGTTCAAGACAGCCCTTGCTGCTGGTCCACACTCTTCTTGTTCAGTATATATGAAATCAAAGAGCATATGGATTAAATGAGGGAAGGTGATCAACACTGATAGCAAGTAGTGACCCTAAAGGCATCATTATGCTTATACCAAATAAACACGCACACTGTGACCCCCAAATATAGCAAAAGCCAGGAAATCTTCTGGAGCTCAGCTCCATCTTTCATCCTCTCCCTCATCCTTTCACCCTCTCCTCAGCATGTTTGCCGGCATTGGACAGAGGAATTCAGCACAACCACACCCTGTGACCCTATGATCCTGACTTCTGACCTCTTCCTGGTGCCCATAAGTAGGGAAGTTCTGTAAACGCTCATGCAACTCACTGAAATTTCCTGTCAGGGTGACACATGCCACTCAGAGCCAGTAACAGGGACCCCTTGAGGCTGACTGTAAATGTCAATGTAGAAATACCCGGAGAGTGTTTGGGAGGAAAGCCAGGAGGTGAGTTTGTGGGACTTCATATCTGCAGCGTTGTCGATGTGTGTGTTGAAATCTCCCAGGATGACAAGTCAGGGTATTTCATCACCATTGTCAGCAAGGTATCAGTGAACTCCTTTATGAACCCTTTAGTCTGTAGAGGTCTGTAAATGAGCATAAAACTCTGTGTTAGCTTTGGCTCAGGTTTCTATTGTCAGATGAATGAATTCAAACCTTACTCTCAGCCTCCATTAGAGCTGCCAAATCCCACCCAGAGGAACTATCTGGGGCAGCAAACTGCTTTATCAAACTTCTGTGCCCCTGCACTCAGCTGAACTTTTTGGCAAATGCTGTGCATGATCTCCTTGCTTTACAGAAAAAAATCATGCACATCCAGGAAGTTTCACAAACAGCACAGATCCTTTATAATCCTGTTCATCAAGCAACAGAACACTTCCCATCCCAGGGCACTCTATATTCACTCATCAGGGGCCATCAAACTCTCCCATGACTATAATCAAAGTGCATGGGCTGGGACTTCAGCAGCTCACCTCCAGGAACCTGGAAGTATTGGATTTTTTAACCCAGTGTGCATCTGGATGTGTGTTTCTGACTAGTTAGTTTCTTTCTTACCGTGCTCTGAAGTCTTGATACAGCTGAAGACCCGGTGCTCAGGGTGGGTAGCAGAGAAAATTATCTCTTTTTCATTTCTTTTTCTTTTGGGGTGTGTCTTTTTCACGTCTCCTGAGACAGCAGAAGTACTGTAAACCTTTTAAAGCCTTTTAACTTTTGCAACTCCATTGTCGTCTAGGAGAAGCCACTGCTCCCTGTAGCCCTGGCAGACATCCTCTCAGAAGGACTCAAACTATTTGAGGCACTATTTGAGGGCACTTTTCTGAGACCCATTCCACCCTTATTTGCATCTCCCCTAGGTCTGCTCAAGGATTGTTTGTGTCCTGCCCAGGCGAGTATGTGGAGCCCTAGATAATGAAACCAACAGTAAGAATGTGAGCGCCAGCAGTATCCACAGCTCCTGATAAAAAAGAAAGCCAGGGCCACCCCTGGATAAACGAGCAGATGTGAACTTGCTGCTAAGCAAAGAAAAGCACCCCTTTTCTTGCTCATAACACATGGGCTTTATGTAAAAATAGCCACTAGTCAGCAGCAGCGTGTTGCTCACATGTGTGGGCAATATGAGAACAAGTTTGTTTCCAAGCCCCCTTTCTCCTATTAGTTCCTCATCCTTGATTTTTTTTTTTGTGGGTTATCCAAGGATGAAGGTTATCTGAGGACTTATTTTCAGTAACAGATATTTTTAAAGGGCTGGAGGTTATCTGAGGTTTAGCTTGGAAATAACAGTGCTTTGGAGAGTTTGCAGCCCCGCCTAGTATCATTTAGTTGAAGATATGCCCACATGCACAACTAGTCAATTCACTCTGGTAATTTAACAGCGTTGTTGAATTCTTCACTGATGCAATGGTTTCATTTGCCAGCTTTTATAAATAACACTTTCTAAAAATCTCTGTTTACCCAGGACATCCTGGCTAACAGTGTTTTGGCACAGGGTACTCGTTCCTTCATCATTTTGTAGCAAGACCTCAGCAAAGCAACACACACAGACATGAAGCTGTCAGCCCCTACAGTTCAAAATACAGAGTAAAATCTTCCTCAATCACTCATTATCAAACCTTACTAAACTCATTCTTCAACTTCAACTTTACCCTCCCCAAGAGATTCAATTTAACAGTCTCAGGTTTTCTCTTTAAGGCATCCAGTGGTCACAGACTGTGTCATCTAAAGTTCACATTAAGCGGTAGGAAGAAGGGGGGTTAACATGTGCACTCTTGACATAATAAAACTACCCACAGCAGGGCAAAAGTCTGTCTGGGCACAGAGGTTTCTTATAGCCAGATCTTAAAGTGTGCAACAGACTCACCAAAAAACTAAGGGGCTGGATAAATTTCATTACAAGCAACTACTCTATAAGACAGTACACACTTGTTTACCTTCTTTTTCTTGCTAAAAAGCCAAAGAAATTTTGGTGAAAGAAAACAGAAACTGGAAAGACTGTGGTGCCATCTGACAGACTGTCCTATTCTTCATGTCCCTGAGGACAGGAAGAGGGAGCTGCAATGACCAGAGTTAGTCACCTTGCCCAACGCCAGCTTGATGGGGCTGCGAAGTCCTGATGATGAGACCAAGCTTGCCCCAGGCAGGTTTCACACCACTGTGTGGTAGTACTTGTCAAGCCATGGAATGAACTGTAAGAAACTTCTCATGCAATGCTTCAGGCAGCTTCTAAAACTATAAAAACAGCCACAAACTGGGACCTTGTGTGCCATTACCTGCACGTAAGCAGACATCGGCAACTTGCCCTTTCCATTGAAACCTGTGTCTGCCTTTGTTTTAATTGAGCTGCTGAAGAGAGGACACCGATGTGGTTAGAAATAGCATATTGAGAGGTCAAGAATTCAATCTGTTCTAGAGAGGCCTACCGCTGGTTTTCTTGGCAGGGCTCGCAGGGGCTGCCGTCAGCCAGTCCCCAGGAAGCGTTCTCGCTCGCGGAGCAAGGGCGGTGCGAGTGGCCAACATTCAGTCTTGGCTGCCGAACCCGAGGAAGGTTTTCAAAATGTCAGCTTGGATCAACCTAAATCATTTTTCCGAAGCACAAAGGGATGGAGCAGGAACTGAGAAGTGTCCTTTACTTCTGTTTCACATCTCACAGTTTCATTTTCAGTTACTGGAATGAAATATAGAGGGAACAAAAGGCCAGGCAGGTCTTGTACCTTCCCTATACCATAGCCCTGCTTTTAAGGAGTCCAGGATATGAGTAATCCAAATTCACTTATTTTTCCCCATTTGCACTTCCCCCATTCACTTCACAAGGGTGTCTCAGAAACCTTCCTCATGGCTTTCTGGCAATGACACATCAGTCAAAGCCAGCTGGTCCCCAGGACAGACCAAAGATTCTCTTTCCAGGGTATACCATGCAGAATGTACTCATTGGGGCTGGCAGCCTGCATTCAGACCCACTCAGACACTACTGCAAGTGATACTTGGCTGCCTCATACATTCCATGCATGCTCTATTTACCTTGTGATGGCATGAGGGTGTTAAGACATCACCATGAGTTTCAGGAGTGCCCCCTTGTACACACAGCTTCAAGCACATGGATTCATGATTCACTCAAGATGACTGCAATCACATGAATGGAGTGTCTTGTTTCATCTTGCTTTTTTAAAAATTTCAACTGGAGGGAGACAGTCCATCCCAAAGCCCCAGGCTCTGGCCCACTGCTCCACACGTCTGAAATCTGATGACTGTGTTTGGTTTAAGGCTGGCTGCAACCTGTAAAGACTTTGAGAATTTAAGCCTTGCTGTAATCCAGTTCCACAGGATGCTAAGCAGCATCATCTAATCAGAAATAGCTTTTTGGGGTTGCTGTGTATGATGCTGGGATTGTGCAAATCCTTACATTATTCTCCAAAGGAGAAATATAAATGGACTCAGAAGAAAATTACCTTTCTAAGAGCAAAGCATCCACTGAATGCACCAGTATAGGGAAGGGCAACATGAAGTGCAAAAGAAGTCCCCAAGATGTGCTGTGAGGAAGTCATTCAGCATCAAGAGAGGTCAGAGAAACAGACAGATTTCACTTCAGAAAAGATGGCACGGTGCTGTACTTGGTGTTCAACATCCCCATGCCCTGGGCAGCAACCAGAAATCCTTAATATTAATGCCAGTAAAGGCACAGAAATTGCTTTCCTAAGTTACAAAAACAGCCTGGGCTCCAGGGGATTCCCTGTCCCTCTGAGCACTTTGTGCCCATCTGTGTTGCAGATAGCAATCATTATCTCATCCAAGAGAAAATGAGCAGCGTTTGCAAAGAAAAGGCAGAAGAACAGCAGCCTTTGCCAAACCAAAGAGGGGCCACCAATGAGAAGATGGTAATTTTTCAATAAGGCCTATTTTTACTAAAGTGGGATAAAACGTGTGTCATTGTGAACAGCCACAAAAACACTTACAAATATTGGCATCCATGTGACATATGACCTCTGCTCCAATGGCAATTTTGTTCAAAAGAAAAATATGTATCACTGACTCAGTATGTTTGCTTAGCATGTAATGCTTATATTAACATAACAGTATCTTACAGCATCACTACAGTTAGTTTGTGTCAGCACTTCCATTGCAACTCACCCTCTTTAGGACTGCTTGGATGAAGCAGGATATATGAAGGACTGTTTAGGGGCTGAGTTTCAGTATTAATTTTGAAAGCATTTGTTTTGTTGAATCAGAAGGTGTACAGGCTTCTTGGCCTCACATTTGATTAATCATGACTAAAATCCTATTCTGGGCAGTAGTGGTTTCTGTGGATGGGATTATGACTATCTTTTCATAACTAGGAAAGGAATCTTGCCAAATACCATGATTGTAACATTAGTTTTGCAGTATGCATTGCTATTCCTGAAGACCCAACTCTTGGCTTTTGTGAACTTCTGAGAAAATCCTGCTTAGCTTTTGTTTATTTGTTTGTTGCTCTGTAGAAAAAGCAAAAAATCCAGTTTCTGAGCAAAGACAAGGTATGTTAACTTTAAAGATTCTAATACCCCAAGTCAGATATAAGAAGAGAAAGAGCATTCATTTTAACTAATATTTTCAGCCAGTAACTTTTCATGGTTATACATTGATTATATATATATTTAACTGGTATATATACTCTATAGAAGATATAAATCTATAAAAATAATTTTTATATGTATATATATATTCAGGCTTATATATAAATATATATTTAACAGATATTTTCAGCCTTCGAAGGTTATAGGCCTGTGACAAGATTTGTGACATTCAACAAAGCTAAAGTGACAATGTTAACAGTGTACTCAAGCAGAAAAGTCAGAAAACCCTTCAGTCCAACCTATATAACCACGGTAATTGAATCAGGGTTTCTGGCTTGAAGTATGATTACAAGTTACAGAAAGAACAGAAGTTGCATCCACAGCAGCCCAGGGTTTTTGCTGGGTTTGAGTACAATTAACATGTTCAATGAAGAGGCAATCCAGTATTAGGAGTGTTTGTGGACAGACAAGCCAGACGACTGGAAGTCGCTGAAGGATAAGAGGGTGGTCATGGTTATATAGAGGAGTATCTTTATATCTATTCTGATGTGTATCAGAAAAGAAATTTCCCCATAAATTAAACAGCTTTGTCTCAGCCTATAACAACAAGAGAGCTTTTAGAATATGAGATTTTACATAATTTGGGTAGTTTTCTATATAAACCTCTAAAGCCAAAAGAATGGAGACAGTAGTAAATGTTATATATATTCAGATCAATAGTGTCTGACAAGCCTAAATATTTTTCTAATATACTGCATTGTGCTAGTGAGTGGTAGATGTAGCATGTATTCAGAGCTGCTTCACTGTGAGAAAGCCTTTATCTGACATCAGAGAGGACTTCATGCATCTTTAATAGTACTTCAAATTACAAGCTCAAATATTTTTTTAAAACATAGGAGAGACACATTGGGAGGTACCCACAGGTGTTATTATTTCCTTCTTTGTGGATGTTCTTTTGGGATAGGAGAATAAATGAATTGTTTTTCCTTTAGAAAAGAGAAGTGGAGAGAGAGATAGTATTTCTAAGTGAATGAAAAAAAAAGAAAAACAAACAACATTGAGTGCAATTAGCAGATTTAGAGGAGTAGTCATAAAATCTACATTATGTTCATAACACATGTCAGTGTAAAGACATACGACTCTCTTGATAGCCTGCAAGAGGTTTGTTGTGCTGCAAATTAATATAATATTGCAGACCAAGGAGGACAAGGGCACAACCAGCCATGAGCAAAAGCACCTGTCCCCTACCAAGGACATGCAAAGAGGGCAGCAAGCAAGCTCTCCTTTCTCCTTCTCAGGCTGGGGCACTAGCACAAAGGGAGGGGCAAACTCTAATCCCTCAGATATGGAGAAAAAGGTACTTGATATCTCCATAACAGAAAATAATTCAGAGGCGTGGAGCTAGATCCCGAGGTGTCAAACATGCTGCTCACAGCCAAGTGCCAGATCCAGGAGGTGGCTGGAAGTCCTCACAAACACCCATTTGCCCCCTGTTTCCTCCTCCCTTTTTCCAGCCTCAGCACATTGGTCTTTCTGGGCTGGTTTTCAAAGGTGCCTGTGGATTGAAGGGGCAGCATAAGCACCTGACTTCAGCAGTCTGGATTGCCCATCTGGGGTTGTGCAGCTCCTGAGCTATCTGTCAAAAAAACAAATCTAGCTCTCGTCCTGCTCCCTTGCAGGGAAAGGGAACACTTGGCTTCAATATAAAGGGCTGGGGAAACACGGATTTATTCTCAGAACCCAGTCATGTCTGTAGCACCTTTACAACTGACTCCTTCCCCTTTAACACCATTTCTTGAAAAATCCCTGTTCTTTTCCCTCCTTGGTCATTTCATGGCTGTGAATCTCCCTCTAAAAGGAAAATAATGCACATAGCAGTCTTCTTGGTTGTAGTGGCTTTGACTTGCCAAGTATCTTCATGCACATTAACAAAGCAAAAACTGAAAACTGGCACAGCTTTCTCTTAGTTCAGTTTTGTCCTTTTAATACTTGTTCTGTGGATGCAAGCCTTACTGTCAGGTCTATTCTTTATGAGATGGAAAGAAGCTCTTCTATTCTTATAATGGGTTTCATTGAAAAGCAAAGCCACTTCTCTGCATTTATTTAAGTGCAGAGCTAGAATAGAGACCAGCATGATGAATTTTAAACAGAGTTCACATCTGGTCCAGAAACCACAATCAATTTATTGCTGTATCTGAAACATTTTCAGCATCTGTCATATAATATATTTTCACACGTTTCTAACAAGACATTTTCTTGGACATAACATAGACAGGTATATCTGTCAGTTCAATTTCATGCAAACGAAATAGAAGAATTTTTGGCATGGTTTATTATACTGTCTTTGGAGCAGTGTAACTATCATGTGAAAAGGGTATTATTTAAGGATGCCAGAAGCTCAGCAATTTCTTCCAAAATGTGGAACTACTGACTACACAGCAGATTTTTTTTTTCTCTAAATCTATGCCTTCTTTTTTTCCATTTTGATAGAATCCATTATCCAATGAATTTGAGAGAGTGGTGCATACCTAATATTATAAAACCTATCTTAGCTCATTATGGGAACTCTCACGTTTTATGTTAAAGTGGAATCTTCCACTCATGATGGCCATTTAATCACAACTTTATTCAAAGTTTTATTAAAAATTAAATGGCAATACAAATCATATTAAAATTCTTAAGAGCTTCACATTTTCACCCAAACCTGTCATGGGCTTTCCCACACAGAACCACAGATGTATCAAATAGCCTGACAGCACTGCAGCCCTATAAATAGGTACGCCAACTTGCCCCCATATTGGCCCCAGAACAACCATTTACCACCTCATTTTTGGCTACATAAACTGCCTCTAAGCACTTTCTCATTTGAAAACCCTGGGGTTCCTGTAAGAGCACTGCATCAGCAGACAAAGTCCTGCACTCCTCACCCTTTCCCCTGTGCTCACATAAGATCGTCCTCAGACATTACTTCTCTGATAAGACAAATAGAAGGAAATCAGGGGTCTCATGTCCTAGGGATAGTTTACTTGGTTTGTTCGCCCTTTATTATCCCAATTAATTTGAGAGAAGATGAAGTTTGTCAGGGCATACTGGGGTGCACGAACAAGTGGGCAAGCCTGTGCTTGTGCTGTAAGCACACTTGAGAAGCGGAGAATCATATGGGCCTGCTGCATAACAGTCCCTCACCGTGGGAGTAAGACACTGAGGTGATTAAACATCTGTTCCTATTAAATTGATGTCTTCCATAGTTAAGGGTGGCGTTTAGCTTCTTGACCCAAGAAGGAGAACCATACTTGACTATCAGGATGGGGTAAAACAACATGGTCCCTTCCAGGCAGAGGGCTTTTGGTCTTTTGAAATTGGCTTAAGCGTTGGCTTTAAAACTGAGCAAAATAACCTGTGGCTGCAGAAAACACTTGGGCAAAATTAATGGAGGAGGGGGAGGTTTGTAAGCAGTGGCTGTCCAAAGCTCTTCACGCCGCAGAGGGGATGTGAGTGGAGACCCTGGTGCCACAGGGCTTGGTGTCCCCATGCGATAGGACACCATGGGCTGGAGGGTCACAGCTGAGTGACACACATAGGTTCTGCTGATCCCATACCAGTATTTGCTTATTTTCTTAGCTTTGCAGAAGTCTTTTCATTACTGTACAAAGAGGAAAATCTTGTGAGGACAGAAAGCAGCACCCTCCCCTGCACCCCCATGTGTCTCGTGCCTCAGGGATGCTCAGCAGCCTGTTTTTCCATGCCAAAATCTGTGTGGGAAGTGACAGTGCAGTAGGGGCCAAGGCAGGACAAGGTGGGTACATTTTGCTGGGCTGTGGTGCTCTCAGGCTTATTGTCACCTCTGAATTTCCCCCCCAGGAGCTCTAGATAAGGCTTGACTCAAACACTGAGCTTGAAAAAAAAAAAGTCAATTTGATTTCTATTGCATTTTAATTTGTAATAAAAGTTTTATTCACTTTCTTGATAAAGTTGTGACAGTTTGAAAGTTTGTTTTTATGAAGCTGAGGTATTCATATAATTTAAAGACCTTTGCTCAAAACAAAACTTAGGAGTCGGATTCGTGCTATCACTCTTGTTTTATTTTTCTCCACTATGAATCCAGGTTTTCACAAGCAGATTCTTTCAAGATATTTCATGTGGGCTTGGTTCCACCGTAAATATAAACGTATTTCCAGTGAATATGCCACATGAAGCTTTCCAGCTCCTTTGAATAAGTTTAACCATTTGACTACTAAACAGCATAGCAGGTATAGGTGCTGAGAAACTCCATGTCTCATGTATGTCTAATAAGGGTATGTTTTAAATTAAAGGGATGGTATCTTAGTGAGACACTGTTCTCGAAAGCAGCCCATAAAAATTACACTGGCACAGGCTAGCAAAGGGTTAAAGAAGTATATCTCCTACTGTGGCATGCTCTAAATTAATAAGAAATAGAATTTCTTCAAGAGAAAAATTGATATCTAAAGTTTACTTAGAATAGAGCTTTTCAATATTTATTTCTAATTATTTTAGCCTGAAAAAGAGGATGCAGTACTTCACCTGTGACTCTGAAGAACTCTACTGTCCACATTTTATTGTAGTGCTTTAAAATAACAGCACATTGGCTTTAAGTACCAAGTTACTCAATAAAGTGCAAGACTGATGGGTTACAGAAAATCACCTGTGGAAAGAGCAGATTTTTATCTTATTCAAAACACTGTGATATGTGTTGCCAAGATTTATAATTTCCTTAGAAGCTGGAAATCCAGCTTTCTTCAAAGGCACAGAGAAGTCAATGCCTGCTCTGCAATAAGAAAGCCAAATCTATGGAAGAAAACAGACTCCTGAGGAAGTGGAACACATCTATTTACACATCTGCAGTCATTTGGGACAACTGACATTAAAAAAAAAATTCTCACATTTTTCTCCCACTTAAGTCATAAATAGTTGAGACAAGGTCCTCACCTGCCTTAAATTTTGCTAGTGTGCTGTAAAGAGGTCACAGGCAGGCAGGGACTGACTTGAGAAGCAGATGGAGGCAGGGGCTGCAGATGGATGGTGCGGAGTGGCAAGAGACAGCTGAGGGGGTTAGCACATCCCCCGGCACATCCCATGGGCAGGCGTCAGGTGAGCGGGGCACCGAGCGTGAAATCCTGGCACTCCAGTGGCAGCCGTTCCTAATGGCCAGGCTGGGATTTGACAGGCAAGTCTGAGCCTGTGCCGTAAAGCAGATGAGCAGATGAGTGCCAGGCTGTATCAGATTAGAAGCTGCACAGTCATGTTTAGGGTTGCAAGTATTTCAAATCAAAATGCAATGATCCATTTTCCCCTCTCTCCAACTGTGCAGCTCTGCAACATGTTTTTACTATCTCAGCCATAAATATTGATGCTGAGCATATGTATAGTATGACAATCCGCAGGCATCTTGTGCTTTAATTCCGCAGTGATAACTCAGCTGTCTCCAATACCACACAATAGTCATAGTTTAGTGTTAGCAAACCTGGTACCCTTTATTTCTTCAGCTTTTATTCCATGTTGTTTGTACACACTACGCTTGTTTCCTGTCACTTCACATCTTGAAGTCATAGGAAATGCATGTGAGCACCCAATGTGTCTGTGATGAGCCAAGTTTGTGAGTTAAAGCAAGACCCCTTAGACAACTTTCCAAAAAATAATACGGGCCATACATCTTCAATCTCAAAATGTGACATCATTTACCATATCCAGAAATATGAGGGAATAGGAGCAAAAGAGGAAAAACCTCATTGTATGGCCTTTGCCAGAAAACACCCTCAACTTGCTTCTATTGCAGCTTCTAACCAAAAGGCAAATTAACCACTGCATCCAAATCACCCCTCATCAGCCTTGAGTAGGCCAGCTCACTTTCTCTACCACCACACAGACTCTGGTTGCTTTTCAGGCTGGGTCAGGTCTCAGTGAGTATTGCCTGTCCCTCTAACTCGCAACAGAGGATCCCTTGAAGTTGCCTTAGGCTGTAAACCTCAAAAGCCTCAAAGAGAAGGATGGACTTTGTATTGCTGCCTACAGCTCTGTCTGATTTACCACAACTGTTCAACAAATGTTGCTCCTTCATAGGAGAGAGAGATTTGGCTAAGTCACCACTGAAGACATCCATGTCCGGCTGAAACACAACACGGAATTTTTTTATTTTTTTTTTATGCTTGTAGCATCAGGACTCAAATTCATAAATACTCATGACAAGAACTAAGCAAATAATTAGAATTGTTTTTCATCTCACTAGCCAAAACTTGTTTGGGGTTGACCAAAACCAAATAATTTTCAGTGTCCGTACCCAAAGCAGAGCACTTAAAACCTTCAATCTAACAAAAGGTTTATTTCAAACAAAAGTAAATACAAAGCATTTTGTTTTCCTGGGGAGTGGAGAGGGGAAAGGGAAGTACTTTATTATTTTTCAATTAAGGCTAGATTAGCCTCTAAAAATAGAAATCTCAAAACAAGCGCAAGAATTATTCTTTTTCAAATATTGAGTCAAAATATTTTGGTTTTTTCCTTTTCCTCTCAGAAAATTTTAATGATTTAAAAGTGCATTTTCAAGGAAAAAAAAAAAAGGAAAAAGAAACAAAACCAAAAAAAAAAAAAACCAAATAAAAACCAAAAACCACCCGCCACAAAATTTCATCCAGATCAACTTTTGAACCATTGCTTTCAGAAAAAGAAGAAAAGCCCTTTGCTCTGCTGTCACTCAATCTGCAGCCCATAGATGACTGGGATCTACACCACAGTTGGGAGTAGTCTGCAAAAGCCTTGTGAAACAGTGAGTTTGCAAAGCAACATGGTCATGGTTTTCCATGCAACCAATGTATGCTCCAGTGTTTTCCTAGAGAAAAAGGTCAGAGCTGCCTCCCTGCTGCTGACTGTTTCCATGAGGATCATCCTTAGGGTCCCCAGTTCCTCTGATGAGCCTAGTCCTCCCCAATTTCTCCAATGTTTTTTAAAGTTATTAAAGTTTTGATGAAATATCATCATTCTGTGTATCTAAATATTGAATATTAAATAGTGAATACTTTATCTCTCTTCCTCTTTCTCTTCCAACTGGTAAACACCAATGGGACACAAGATGGCAGTAGGTTTTCTGGTTTTCCTCTTTTCACTTATGGGTGAGGTGGTTGTTAGTCTGAAGAAGCCTTCCCTCCCGCATCAACTCAGAACTAATTGTGTGAACATACCTGGCAATTATCCAGTAATGAGCAGAGAACAGAAATACAGAGAAGGCCTGTTTCTCCTCACTTACTCTGATCTGTGTATGGGCATAATGGTGCATGTCACCCAATGCATCTGGCAAATCTCATCACAGTGTCAGGCAATATCTATATCCACCTCTGCTCTGCTCAGACACAGACACACACAGTTGGAGGAGATGACTCCCACCCGTAGACACTTCAGTGGCTAATGCAAAAAACAAATACAGAAGCATTCTGTGTGTGCTCCACATTTCTAAGTAGTTAATATATTTTATTCAATAATCACATAATGCCATAGGAGTAAGGCCTCCCAGAAGTTCCAGCTGAGATGTATAGTCCCCAGGCTGGTAGGGGAAGCATCCTCCTTCTGTGGCACAACAGTTCCTTGTATTGTGTGGCCAGGTTTGTGTAGCAGGAGGGCTACAGCATGGCATCAGTGAGAAGACGCTGGAAGCTTTCCCCATGTCCGGCAGAGCTAGTGCCAGCCAGCTCCAGGACTGACTCTCTACTGGCCAGGGCTGAGCCCAGCAGGAATGACAGTAACACCTCTGGGGCAACACTTATAAGAAGGAAATACTAAAAAACAAAAGGTTCTTTTTTATCCTGTCTTCCAGAGAGAGGAGTGAGAATATGTGAGAGGAGCAACTCTGCAGGCACCAAGATCAGTGGAGAGAGAGGGGCAGGAGGTGCTCCAGGTGCTGGAGCTGGGATTCCAGCCTGTGATGCAGACCATGGGGAAGCAGCTCTGCCATTGCACCCCATGGAGGACCATGGGGATGTAGAGATCCACCTGCAGCCTGTGGAGGAAACCCACACTGGAGCAGGTAGATGCCTGAGAGGAGGCTCTGACGCCATCGAGCAGGGTCCTTGCAGCGATCTGCAGACCCATGGAGAGAGGAGCCCACGCTAGAGCAGACTTCCTGGTGGGACCTGTGACCTTGCAGGGGATCCATATTGGAGCAGGCTGTGCCTGAAGGACTGCACCCTGTGGGAGAGTGACCTGTGTTGCAGCAGTTTCTGGAGAACTCTTGCCCATGGGATTGCTTCATGTTGGAGAAGTTTGTGGAAGACTCTCTTCCTGTGAGAGGAACCCCATCACTGTGGGGGGAGAAGGTAGAGCCTGGGAAGATGTGGGGAGTGGGAGGAAGATGTTTTTAAGATTTATTTTACTTCTTATTATCCTCCTCTGAATTTTTTAGTAATAAATTCAATTAATATCCCCAAGGCAAGTCTGTTTTGCCTGTGACCATATTCGGTTTGTGATCTCTCCCAGTCCTCATTTCAACTCTTGAACCTTTCATTAAAGTTTCTCTCCTTTGTCCAGCTGTGGAGGGGAGTGATAGAGAAGCTTTGGTGGGTGTCTGACATCCAGCAAGGGTCAAACAGTTATAGTCTTCCTTCCTATAGCCTGACTGGGGAGATGGAGGACACTTGTTGGCAGCCTTCTGCACCAACAGAGATGTTGCCACGGTGCTGAGGGATGGAAGTTGTATGCACAGACCCCTTCACAGTGATTGGAAATGAACCATACATCCTACCAGACCATGGTCCTCTTAACATCCAGAGTAGTGACACCACAGCACCCAGCCCAGCTGACAGGGAAGAAGTTCTGGTCAAATACAGCAGTGTCACTCTGGGATGCAATGGTCAAAATCCAGTGAAGTCATAGTAATAGCACTTCTAATCAAGAAAAACAGGGTGCAAGTTTTGAGGATCTGTCTGGGATTTGGACACCTAAATTCTACTAAGTTTTCTTTTTAACCAGCTAAACCCTCAGCTGCCCATTTGAACATCTGGGCCTAGAATTCCAACACTCATTGTCCAATGGGGGTCTGTCAACTTATCCCAGAGGGATGAGAATGGACACCAAAACTTCCAGAGTTTGACAACCGCCATCTCAGGATGGATCCATACTTCATATTAATCATCATAGATTGGAGCTGTACTTTAGCCACTGTTAGAGTACTTTAGCCTCTATGAGCTGCACAACAGAGGCAGCTGTAAACAGTAATGAGATAGATTGACCTGAAATTGTTGTAAGGGGGTTGTCTGGTCTGATTGGTTTCTGGTAAAGTTGAGTAACAGAGAATGAGAAAAAAAAAAAAAAAAAAAAAAAAAACAGTTTTCCAAAGGGCCTCTGGTAGCAGTTGTGTGGATACCTCTAACTCTGCTTCTCTGCTAACTTCTCCAATGTGCTCTCAGACATTTTATTTCCCAGTTCAGCCCTATTTCACTACATTTCCATCACGCAATATGAAGAAAAGGGATGTAAAATATACATAAATCTGAGCTGGGAAGTTTCTGAAAGCTCTTAGCCAGATGACTACTTAAGCTGATTTTGTCCTGGGCAAATCATAGCTTCCTAAGGACAATTTCTGCCACTGGGAAAACGCTATCAGTAAAATGCTGCTGGAATTGAAACGTAAGTCAGCTGTCCCAGTAAGAGACAAAAAATTGATGAACAATTTATCTTTTCTTTCCCCACAAACTGTCCTTTCCACATCAAACCTCAGACATAACAGCATTATAAAGAAAACTTCCAGATCTATAGCAATATATTACAACAGAGCAAGCTGCTTTTCAGGGCCGGAAGTCTGGCTCTTTAAACACGCACTAGCACTAAAATCCTGTTTCAAAGGTCATAGAAAGCACACTCTGGCCAATTTGCTCCAAAATGTGAAATCAATAGACTATGTAAGTTCACTATCACTAAGGCTGGTGAATAATCAGTGGAATGAAATCTCTGCCCAGAGAAATACCCTGTCTATGGAGTAATGCTGTAGACACCCCTGAACAGATGGGACCCAGAAAGGTCCATGACATCTAGAGATGAAAATAGCTTTTACAAAAAGAATAAAAAAAGGCAAGATCTCAGGCTTGATTCTGATCTCACCTTGCTGTAAATCATAAGTCACTCCATTCAGGCTGGAAGTTAAGTGAAATCAATTTAAGACACTTAATTTTTAAGGAAGGATAATTATCTTATTCCCCCCCTTTCCAATTTGAAGCAGCCCATCAAGAATCCAGCTGGCTGTAGGCTGTAAAAGAGCAGTTCTCTGGATGAAACCAACCCTTCTCCCTCCTTTAAATCCCCTGCCCTCTAGTAAAACACTTTAATAATGTGTAAGAGCTATTTTTGTTGGGGTATGCCCAGTTGTCCCAGACATAATATAGACTGTCTCCCAGTCCAAAATCAACTCAGGTGGCCACTGTGAAGCTGTGAATTCAGAGACATGAAGCATGGGAGCACCAGAAGTACCTTCCAGAACAAAAGGTATCTCTTTCCCCTTTCTGTGTCAAATCACCTGCAGCCAGTGGAGATTCAACTAGGAAATAGCTGCCTGGCCTGTTGTCGGCCTCTGAAGACATCTGTCTCTGAAGGGCTCTGTATTTAAGGTAACAATCCATTTTCGAAACAACTCAATTTCTTTGTGGAAAATTTTGAAAATTACTCCAAGATACATTTCTTGCTACATTTGTCAGGGTAATGTTACACATCCTGATGTGCATGAGAGATGAGCAGGGTCACAGATGTGTCTTGGTTTCGAGCCAGACACTACCAATGTTAAAATGTGCATCTTCTGTGTCCAATCCAGCATCCAAACTAAAACTGTAAAAAAGCATGCAAACTTCTCATTTGCCTGATTGCAATAGCATTAAACCTTCTCCAAACAGGGTTAATTCTATCTTTTAAATTTAAATGAAAATGTTCTCCTTTTCCCATGCGGGCTTGTAAAGTCATGGGAACATATTCTGCTGTCTTCCTGACATAAATCAATGGATATATTGGAGGGTCAGGCCAAAAAATATATACATTCCTTGCCCTTCAGCTCTATTTCACCCACAAGTGTTTGCCCACATCTTGGAACAGAAGAAATGTTTTCTTTCCATTGAATTTCCGACTTTGATATTTCTGCAGAAGTTGGCCATCACCATACAGTTGATATTACCAACTTGACCCAGAACACGTTAGGAAGAGAAACTCTTTTAACAGAATGACAATTATAATTCATAAAAAAAATACCTACAAACAGAATAAAGTGAAATACAAAGGAACATTTTTATTGTGGATACCATCTAATGCAAACTCCTTTCCAGTCTGACTCTCCTTCAAGCATACCACTCTTTAATAGGTAATTGCCAGTTTATTCATCCTAATCCTGTTCAGAACATGAACAAAATCATTGCTTTGAATATAACAAAAGAATAAAGATCTGTGGAAAACCAGACATTTCTTGGCCAAGAATGTGTAAACTCTGACAGTTTATAAATTCAGACTGCTGGAAAGTGCAAGTTTATAGTCCTCACTAAAGTACCACATACAACAGTTACAGGAAAATGTAAAAAAAATGTATGCTAGAAGGAGTGAAAATCAAAATTTAAATTACTTGCATGTAACATGCTCTAAGGTATATCTATCATTCCTTTGGACCACAGTTCATCTGGGGACCTGTGCATGTCCAGCAAACCTCAGGGCATGATTCTTTTCCATGCCTTTCATAACAAGTATATTTCTGCCAAAAGTAGAGTTCTCCACTGTCTTATTTTCAAAACAATCTTGAACAAGATTTTAAGAGTTTCTCAACTACACCCCAAGGTGTTCTGTGGCTGTGATGTATCATCTTTCTGCTGTTGAAGGAACATGTATGACTGGCCACGTTAATACAAGAGAGAAGTCTTTACCGAATACACCTTTAAAGCAACCCTCTCAAGAGCAACCCTCACCATCTCCTTGCCACAAGGTAGAGAATGGTGTCTCAGGAAAATCATCATCAGAGTGCCTAGACAGGTTTTGATGCTCAAATGCTTCCTGCTGAACAGCTTTTCCTTACAGTCTCACCAGATGATCTGAAGGACCCTGCAGACTAAAATGCCACTCTTGGAAATAAAATTTAATCATCTACTCTGATTGGCTCTAATCTCTGTTATTTCTTAATTGACCTCACGCTTTGCAGTTTGGACAGCCCTTTTAGCAAGATGAATGCAAATACAGCTGCAGTGTTTCTAGACAGTGTGTCACTGCAGCAATAACAGCCACCTAGGGACATTTCTCTTTAAATAGAAAGTTTCCAGGCAGTAAACAGGTTGTCTGAATTATTTTATTTTATGTGTATTATTATGTATTACTACTTTGATTTTTTTCCCTATTTTCCTTGACATTTTTACTCTTCTCAGAGGAATACAGTAAAAGGATAACACAAGCAGTAACATATTACAAAATCTATTTGGATATTAGGGAAGAAGACCTTACGATGAGGGTGGCATGACATTAGCACAGAGGTTGTGGAGCCTCTACCCTTGGAGATATTAAGAATTTGACAGGACATGACCCTAAGAAATGTGCTCTAACAGAGTTGGAGTTCAAAGTCAGCCCTGCTTTATGTGGCGGTCAGACCACATGACCTTCAGACATCTTGTTCACCCAAGATTATTCTATTAACACTTCTGTGTGAATGTCTCCTTTAACCTTATCTGTCATGGTCCCCCCATTTAATTTTTCAGCTTTTGACACTTTCTCTCAGAGGTCTTCTATAGTGTTTCAGTGGTTTTGGTGCCATGAGGAAAGACAAGAAGTCATCTGGATGTGCATATGAGCCCATCAGGGCAGATACTTGTGTTTCACTGCTGTAGCATGTCCATCCCTGGGCTGCCACAGCAGCTGTGGCTGTGCAAGGAGCCCTGGTTCCCCACAAGCCTCCAAGGGCTCAGGAGAAGCTGAGCATCCAACATCAGCCCACATCCTAGACATCCATCATGGGATGGTGAAAGCCAGTGGGTTTGGACAGCCCTTCTCCAGGAAGGAATCAAGCTGAAGCAGTTGCTCAGCAAAAGTCTGGAGGCTGACTGTTTTAAAGGTAAAAATTTCCTCATGACACATGTCAGTGTCCAGATCTGGTAAGAGCTAAGGGAGAGCTCAGATAGAAGGTAAGCTGAGAGCACAGCCATACCCCAGCACACCTGGGGACCTGGTAGTACTAAATGAATTACTTTATTTTTCCTTAATAAAGCAAAAGAGTTTATTTCCTGGCCTTTGCACTTCTATTACAAGCTGTGTAAATTGTTTTGTTTGTTTGTTCTGTAGTTTTATAGCTGGTCACTTTTGTAATTAAGGGTGTCTTTAAGTGATATGTGTATAAAATCGAAGGGGGCAAGTGGAAAAAATAAACAGAAGGAAAGTTTTTAAGAAGTTATTTGAATTGGCTGTGATATTCTTCCCCACTAGCTAGAGAGGTTTTAATTAGCATTGAAAATCATAAGTAACTGGAGATGAAAGAGCCCTATTAGGTCATCCAGTCCAGTTCCCTGCCAGTTCAGAATTGTGCCCAACAGTGTATTTCCCAGTGTTTTGTCAAGTCCAGCACTAAGCCTGTTCATTACATGAATAATATGCTCTTTTGAAGTAGCAGGAGGGAAACTGCTCACAAACCATATCCAGGCACTTTCTTACAGTTTGTAACAAAAAAAAAAAAAAAAAAAAAAAAAAAGAGATAAGTGAAGATTCAAGCCAGTATAGAAATTTATATGCAAGACTCCACATGGGGTATTTACTCACATTATTCTTATAGGAGAGCTCACACGTGGCTGCGTAAATATGAACGATGGACCAAATGTCATAGAAAGGATTGCGGGAAAAGTGTTTAACTGCTTCACTGAAATGATTCTAAAGGGGCCCAAAAGGGAGAGAGGAGGAGCCGCAAAGTCTTCACTCAGCTCCTCCTGGCCTAGGTCAGACTTCATCCCGCAGGAATATCTTGCATAGCTCGCTTGCATTTAAAAAACAAAAAAAAAATCTGAACAAGAATTAAAAAACAAAACAATAAGCAAAGAAAAACCCTCTAGAGCATGTGTCTCAGGTGAAAAATCCCATAAAACAAGCAGGCAGCAGTGAGTTGTCAAGCAGAGGTGAAGGTTTCTTTTAGACCAATGAGTCAAACCAGAGATTAGGGCAGCTAGTACGAAAACTACAGTTTGGCAGATGGGGACAAGGGATCCTTCCATATCCAGTAGCCAGGCATCAGTAGGATTTCTTTAAAATCAGTAGGATTTCTTTAAAATACCTGCTACATTTTTCTAATAAAAATGTCTTGCATAGAATAGAACTCTTTATACATCATTAGAGTAAAAATTACAGACAGTGAACTGTGACAGCAATTGTGATCAAAAAGACATCAGCATGAAGAAAAAAAGCCATTTTTAACATTTAACCCACTTAAATACTGTTTTATAGAGACATAGTTCTGCAAACAAAACAAATGCTACAGAAGATCTTTCCAGGCAGGCAGGGAGAAAGAAAGAGAGAGAGAAAGAGAGAAAGAGAGAGAGAAAGAGAGAAAGAGAGAAAGAGAGAAAGAGAGAAAGAGAGAAAGAGAGAAAGAAAGAAAGAAAGAAAGAAAGAAAGAAAGAAAGAAAGAAAGAAAGAAAGAAAGAAAGAAAGAAAGAAAGAAAGAAAGAAAGAAAGAAAGAAAGAAAGAAAGAAAGAAAGAAAGAAAGAAAGAAAGAAAGAAAGAAAGAAAGAAAGAAAGATTAGAAAGTAATTTGGCTGGGGATTCAAAACTAAGGAAAAAAATACAGATGAGGTACAGACCTTTTTAGTCAGCCAAAAGCACACTGTCATAATCAAGAAAGATAATGTAAACTAAAACTCAAAGTATGTAAAGTTAATATGGAAGTCTGAAGATATCAGGATAAACTACACTTAATAATAACAATAAAGGATAAAACCTTCCTATATTTTAAAAGTCATTCTAGACAATATCTGATTTGCAGAAAAATATGTAAGGAGGCAGAAGTGCTGGTCATCTAGTTCTGGCCTATGCATGGAAGGCATGGTAAAATGTAAATAACATATTCATAAGACCAAAATATGATAAGAAACACTTGATTCCATCACAGTAGGAAGGATGTTGAAGATCTACTAAAGGTAATATTTTTAAAATGGAAAGGCCCACAGAATATACATCTATAAGTCCTTAGACTTCTGCTTAAGGTAGCAATTATGCAACTTACATTCAATTTTGATGCCTCTTGGAACAATGGATACATTCCAGAAGTTCAAAGCATACAGTGATGTGCCAAAACACAGAAAGGACAGGCTATGAGGTGCAAGTAGCCAAAATCTGGGTAAGTGGATATTAATCCTGGACATCATTGAAAAGTTGGTAACAAGTAAAGAATGGGATGACAGGGATATAATAATTAGTATTCAGCATAGTTTCACAAGGAAGAGGTCTTGTCATCCTAAAAAATAAGTTGGACTGATGTTTATTAGGTTGTTAAAAGTGCAGCTGAAGTATGGCTCAGCTTCTAGGGTGTGCTCATCCCCCTAAAATTAGCATTATACGCAGTCAGTAAAGGCTGCAGTAACTGAACCATGTGTTGGCTTCAGTACATACCCAAAAGTAGTTATCAGCAGGCAAATTTTCCATATGGGTGCACCTGATGGAGAGGTCTTCTTCCCAGATCAGAGCTGGGCTGTACACTATTCAGCTCGCTTTTCATCAGTAGCTTGGGAGTAATAAAGTTAGAATGTTTTAAAGCAATCAAATGCAGAGCTGCACGCCTAACAAGGAATACAGGGCAATGTGAGGGAATGAGAGTCCTAAGCTCTTTCTATTTTTCACCAAATTTTTCCTCATCAGACAGCTTTAACCCATAACTATGTGATGATTAGGTCAAGCAGAAGAGTTCCCGAAGGAGACAAGGAGTCCAACTCTGTAGCATGATGAGAGTATTCAGCTGCTGTATTGTCAGATGGCACAGCTGATGATTTAGCAATATGGCTCCCACAGAAGAGGTGTAACAACAGCAAAATCCACTCAAGAGTGTCTTACTCAGGCAACAGGGATGGAGATTCAAGCCTTTGGCTGAAGTCCACCTTCTCATTTTTCAGGAGAGGACCACAATTAACTTGCTTTCTGTGAGCTCTCTGCAGAATGAGAAAGTTCTTTAAACCTCTCAGATGTAAGAATGTACCAAGCAGGAAAATGTTTTCACAAATTCAATCACTCCCTTCCCTTATAAATGATAAAATAGCAGCTAGGGCCAGAGAACAGAGTGTGCCTGGGCATTGCCCACAAGTGTGTGGTGAGACAATGCTCACAGCAGACATACATCCAGGTCTAGGATCTGGAAAAATTTTCCCTGTATTTTGTCAGGTCAGAAAGATTTTCTGCAATTCTGCCACTCATTTTCTTAAAAGGATAGTCAAACATCCGATAAGACAATTATATCATTTTTAAGTGTTTTTTAAATGAAATTTAAATGTCCTTATTGGGAGAAAATCACAAAGCACAATCTGTTTGTGTCACCTCTTTAACAGCTAGAGAAAGGACTGGGATGTGTCTTGATAACAGTATATATAAATATCTTCATGGAGACAAAATACCGTATTCTAAATGGCTGTGTCACCTGGCAGGAAAGGCATAATATGAACCAAAGTCTGGATTCAGTTTCCAACCAAATTCAAATAGGAAACAAGGCACAATTTTAAATCATTGTTACAAACTACCAGGAGAGTGCCAGAGACTGTGGCCCTGGATGTCTTCAAGTCCAGGTTGGATATGATTCTGGGTTCTGTGATTTAGCCAACTCTGACATTATTTGGCTCAGTAGGAGGCTGACTGGGTGAAATTTAATGGCTTGTGATGCATAGGAGGTCAGACCGACTGTTCTAATGGTCCCCTCTGGCCCTAAATTTTGTGGAAAACTTCAGCTAACCAGCAAAGCAAGTGCAAACAACCCAGTGGTTGCAATGTATTGCTCCAAGTGCAGCTGACCAACTTTAAACAATTGATTATTATCAAATCCTGTCTTAATCACAAACAGAAAAACAGAGGGGGAGAGGGAGCTAGCCCCTGAGAATAGTTCGGCCAGCCTTAACACCGAGAAAAAATTGCATCAAACTCCCCAGAAAAAAAAAAAAGGTGTGCAAGTCTTTACAGAATCAAACCTAGATTTTACAAGTGAAAAATGGCTTACACACTTAAAAGTCCACTTAATGCTTGGCATAGAGCAATTCCTTTCTACACTGAGTGCTAGCACACTTCAAGGGCACTGAGGATCTGATTACTATCCTACAAAGTGTAGGGGTTGGCTGAACAACCCCAGAGTAACTCAAATACTGGGGCCTATTCCCTGTCCATAAAATACACAGAAAACGATCCCACTCCCTGACATTTTTTCAGCTGAGACAGCTGCTATAACAACTCAGAGCTTTTCAATCTCCGTACAGAGCTCATGTATAACCTCTTCAAGTTCTCAGCCTGGAACCACTTTTCTTCCAAGCCTATTTCACTGGAGCAACGAAAAGTGTTCAGGGAAAAGCTGTTTGATAGCCTCTGAAGGGGGAGCATTAAATCAATGAAGAATTTAAAAGGTGGGGAGGGGAACAGGGGAAGGGGAGTGGGATAGAAAGATTTATAGCAAAAAACAACATACAGCTTGAATCCAGTCCAAGAGGAGCCACAGGGGGCTGGTGCCAGTCATCACTGATGAAAGCATTTGGATTTGTCAAAGAGAAAGATGCTATGTAAAAATTGCATTCAAAGCCCCAGTGAAATTGCCTTAAGGGGCTGGTCCCTTGGAGTTTTGCCTGAGCAATGGCTCCATGTTTGTGCACTCTGGGTGCATTCTGATCCCCTCCTTCATGACCCACTCTTCTCCAGCAGCCCTGCAGCTCCTGCTAGAGCAACACTCCCCTCAAATCCAATTTAGGCTGAAGGGAAATGATGTGTTTAGAGAATCAGCTGCTTCAACACTCAGTGCTGGATTTAACTGTTTAGCAATGTTTTCCAGCCACTTGACTCCCTCCATCAGCCAGCCCAGCCAGAGGGCTTAGCCTCTTTGGAGTGTTTCTTTATATGTTTTTTGCTCAGTGGAAATTTGCTATAGTTATGATGTGAGTCAAAATCCTGCCTGTGTGTCTGCTGTTGGGGCAGAAAGCCCCACAGCTCACCTCTCCCTGGGACAGGGCTCAGCAAGTGGCTGCAAGAGCTGCTTCCCATCCTTCTCCTGAACCCTGGCAGACCCTCAGTGCTCCTGCCACCCATTTCCACAGCATCAGGGAATGGGAAGGCCAGAAATTTGCAGTACATTAGCAGTAAATGCAGTTTGCTTGATTTAAGGGGCTGATGGCATCCCCTCTAGTATTTGGCATGGGGATGTTACCCTTGGCTGTGCATATATTCAAGGGCAGAAGTTTCCATCAGCAACTTAAAAGCCTTATACTGGAAACAAAAAAGGCAGAGTCAGTATGAAATCTCCACCAGTGAAATCTGAAGCATTCAGCAAGGGAATGCAAAACACAAAACAGCAAACACTTTTCCAGCAACCTGTACACTGCTACGTATTAACCAAAGCAGTCAGTCAATATCCAGGGAATTAATACTCCCAGTGGGCTGGAGAAACTAATTCTAGTGTCAGTTATTTCTTTGATGCACTACTACTAAGTTTGAAAGACTGTAAATAGAGTCTTATTTCATGGGACAAACTGGGAATCAAGCCTCTCTTCAGTCACGTTAAAACCAAAAATGCTTTACATCTTTTTCTCAGACCAATGATGTGAGGCCTTCCTCGTTGTCTTCTTCCAGGTGCTGGTGCTTCCCAGGTGCTAAGCAGTGACACTCTGAATCAGCCCAAATCCCCCAAGAAAGGGCTGGCAGCCCACCCTAGGACAGTGGCTTGGCAGCTCCAAACTTTGCCTGCACACTGGGCAGAGGCTCCTGCTGTTTCACTCCCCTCAGGCCAAAATACACCTCCCCAAATTCACCCCAAGTAAGGGAAGGGCAGACCTGACACCAGTGCTGTCAATGAAAACCAGGGCAGCAACCCCAGCCCCACAGATTCCTGCTCTGCCCCTCCACAGCCCAGGCACTGGGCTACTCCACTGGCCATGGGGCCTGTCGCAGGGATGAATAAACACCATGCTGCAACCAGTCCTTCATTCCAGGGTAGAGCAGGGACTTTTTCAGAGGCATTCATGAGATGCGAAATTTTTTCACCCACTGTTGTAACCCTGCTGCATCACTTCAGCTGCAAAGACATGCGCACCACACCTACATCTTCTGGGAATTTTGCTTCATTGAACTTTCTAAAATGTCACTCTGATGATCTTTCAGGTTTTAGTCCTGAGAGTGGAAAGTTTGTGGTCTTGTTTGGCTCAAATGGACCAGTTCTTAGGGATCTTCAAGATGAATGGCTTCAAACTGAGAGAAGTAGCTTTAGGCTGGATATTAGGAAGAAATTCTTTATTATGAGGGTGTTGATGCCCTGGCACAGGTTGCACAGAGAAGCTGTGGATGCACCATCCCCGTGTTCAAGACCATTTTGGACCATTGAGCAACCTGGTCTAGTGGAAGGTGGTGCCCATGGGGTTCCTTCCAACCCAAATCATTCTGTGATTCTGTGATTCACATAAGGCCCAATTCTGCATGACTAGTCCAGGATTTACACAATAGGCAAAAGTAACTCCTGGTTTCCATAGGATTTTTTATCTTACTGAGTTGCAGCCATGATGAGAATCATGCTCCCTCTGGAAAAGAAGCAGCGCTATTTGTGCCACAACTATCCCACACTGTGGCATAAAGAATCGGCAACACAGCTCCAGCAATGTGAGAGATAAACCCAGGCATTAGGCATGACTTCATTTCTTGCTGCTTTTTTCTATCTGACTTGCAGCGTCACCGTTGGCATAAACAGCCCTGACTTCTCCATCAGCTATTTCCTTCTTTGCTTCCTCCTGCACCAAGTGCGTGTTTTTCACATTTGTATAGTACTTGCAAGCTCAGAAAAGCTCATTTGACTGTGACTGAAACTCTGGCACTTAGCTTGATTTTTTTTTCCCCTTTTACTGAACTAATTTTTGCATGATATGCTGCCAACTTTACTTTTCCCCCTTCCTTCTATATAAACAATATTCTTCTTCCAAATATTTCTTACACATTTGATAAAATGTGTTGCATACATTAGATGACTTCGGCTCAATTTTATAAGGAATTAGCATAATGCAATATACTAACTCAACTTTGATTCACTAAAAAATATGTCATTAAGAGCTGTATATACTTCTGATTTTAGTGTACAGCCATGATTGACTGTTTCAGTGGTAAGTGATGAAGGCGTGGTCAAATATAAATAAAAGCTGTACACCACCTTTCAAATACACGCCTTTTATTTATTTTGTAGGAATGGATTAGGTTCTAAAGTTTTCGGGAGGTGTTGCTTTACCAGTGGCACTTCTGCAAGTACAGCGGTGTTAACCTTGGTTCCTTGGCCAGATTCCAGTGTGGTTAATTATACTCTGCACACTGTGAAATTCCCACATAATTTTTAATTAAGGAAGTTATTTGCCACTTCTCCCACTCCTTGAAAATTACTGGTAGATCTGCTGCATTCAAAATGGCTGCTGTGCTCTATCTCAAAAGTGGCTGTGTGTTAGCCAACAGTCATGAACAAAGATGATGTGGATATAAATAAGTTTAGTCTTCTATTCTAATCATTGTCAATAGAGATTATTTGATCTTATGCTTCACAGGCAAAAAAACTGAAGGTCAGGGGATGAGAACATGAAGATGTCTAAATTCATGCACACACCTCACCTTGTTAGAACTGTTTGGAGCTGATCTGCACTCTAACTTTAACTTGAATAAGAGAATTGTTTGCATTAAAAGTCATCTTTTTGCTGTTGAACCCTAGAGAGGGTGACAGAAGGATTGCATCTGGCTATTAAGGTCTACCCAAGAAGAGGAAACACTCAAGCTAACATCCACACCCCCTTTCAAGTACTTCTCCAGCCTGGGTGGCCTCTGGCAGTGACTAACATACTGCTTGCTGGCCAACATATCCTCAGGCACAGACAAAGTTGCTTTGCCTTTGTTGTACCAGAAGACTCTGGTCCTGTTTTCCAGCCCATCCACTACCAGCAACGGGGAGGTTGTTGTTGTTTATGAGGACTGGGAAAAGGCAATGGCAAGGAGACTGTTTCTGGGGCTGTGACCCAAAGTCAATAGCTTGAATTCCATGCCAGATACTCAACACCATGCCTTGTTTAGCCAATGAGGAACCTTTTCCAACATGACCAGGTCTAGCATCCACATCTCTTATGCCTTGCACCTTCAGCATTCACGGCAAGGCTGGGACATGCTCAGAAAGGATGCTGCCAGGATCACTGAGGGCTTCAGCTTTCACAGAACATATCACAAAGGGAAAACTTCCTTCCACTTCCTTGGGGGAAGAATGCATGCTGGAGTGTGCTTGGTCAACCCCAGACTGACCTTGGCCACAGGCTCAGTGAACATGTGTCCTGCGAGGACAGAGTTGTATCTGAAGTCACATTCCTAAACCATCATATTCTTCCCAGTCCTTGGCTACAGTTGGTTGTCCTTTTCCATCACTGCCTAGCCTTAAGACATTGGAGTCTTCATTCTTCCTTTCCAGTCCTTCCAAGTTTCACTAACTCCCTTACTATTAAATTAACACTTTTCACGAGCTCTTCCTTCCCTGTTCTTCATACTTTCTATAGCCCCTTGTCACCACTACAAACTGCCATCTTCAAGATATCCACTAATTTTTGGATGTCCCTGTCCTTTCTTGTCAGAAACACATCTTCTTGTGAATTAAAATGAGAAAAATCTTTGCTCTCTCCTGCATTTTTCTCCAACTCTGGCTGAAGATTCCCCTATACTGAGGGAGTAGCTGTTTCCTCTCTTTCCAGCACTCGTATGTGACACAGACATGGTACTCTGTACACTGGATAGTCTGGCAAAGTGTCTCCATCAAATGTGTGACCCTGTCTATCCCAATGTGCACACAAATATGTGCATACGTGACAAGTCTTGCGTACTGAACACCATCCCAAAACTGCCACTCTGCCAAAGTCTCCTCTTGCAAGGCAGCTTGTGAGCAGATGCCCCACTCTTTCACTTTTGCCCAGAGGTGACACCTGAGCACTACCCCCCAGCCACTACTGCACTGTCACCTCTTGACTCTGCTGTGGCACGACTCATTATTTCTAGGATTTTACATGCGTAAATGAAATGATCTTCAGGAGGACCTGCAGAAGCCATCACTTTAATGAGCCAAGTGTGGTAAAGAGTCCAATTTGGCCTTTTTTTTCTACTGATAACATCCTCGCCATCTCATTTCTTAAAATATTTTCAGAAGTAGCCCATTCCATGTCTTTGTCAGCATAACAAAGGTCCCCCATGTTTTATTATGGATTGCTAAAATTGAGGTTAGCTATGCCAAAAGTACTTTCCAAATACAGTCACTGTTTTGAAGGCCAAATTGTTCAATAATGGCCTACATCTGTCAAACAGGGGCACTACCACTGACCAAGTGATAAATTTAATCCACGAGAAAGCTCAGAGCACATAAACTATATTGTTCCCTGTCTGGCTAAGCTAGAGAGTAGTTAACTCGCTGTGAAGCCGTTATTTTATAACATCTGAAAAAAATGTTCATAATAACGATTCTGTGGAGGCCGTTTTAGAAGTGGGTATAATATTGGAGTGCCTGTGGTAGTGACCCCCTGGGAAGAGCCCCTTGTAAACCATTCATAAACAACATGGAGAGGGGGAGCTCTGTGTGTGGTCTTGACTTCATCTTGCAACTTTGGGAGCTGAACAGCTCAAGGTGGATCCATTTCATAATCACTTTATTTGTTTTGAAATCTCTCAGCATCCTTCAGATGACCTTCATAGGAGTGTGAGGCAAGAACTTTAATTATTATTGTACATAAATCTAATGCTTATCACAGAGAGGCCCTCAATCTCTGTTGGAACCTCTATGTATTACTGCAATAAAAACAGAGCAATACTCCCACTAATTACAAAATGAGTATTTAATCTCTCTGTCAGTAAATCTGATGCTGCCAGCACGGCTTACAGAACTTCCCTGGTAACTGGCAGACAATAAATTCTACAAATGCTACGTGACAGACATCTATTTTGAATATCCATCTCAGCTCCTTGACTTCCCATGAGTTTCTCAAAATAGCTTGGTAAACAACCTGCTAACACGGATAGTGGGAGCACCGCTAAAATTGGTTCCTACTTGTCCACACAAGCCCTAGGATTCCAGGGCTTCGGCAGTCCGAGCTTTTGGGGTCATGCCGGGCTTATGAAGTAACGTACATTGCAATTTCTTGGCTAACCTGAATTAATGGTGGCATTCAGACCACCCTGCCTTGTAATTTTGAAAAGGTCACCTCAAAGGCCACTGGTGCAGACACAGGAAGAGACAGTGTTCTTATTTTATACAGCTGTGTTGCAGAAAGTCCCAGCAGTGGAAGGAAAAAACAGATAACACTTGATCCGATATTTTTTAAGAGCTTGGTTGTAGAAGCAGGAACCTAACCTTGCAAAGTTTGATATTCCCATTATATCAGAAAGGGGAGTGTTTTGAATAGGCTTTTTATATCTCTGAAAAATTCTGCCTGCCACTTCATGGAACAAATAAGAAGGTGTTGTCCTTGCCAGAAGGAGTCAAAATCTCATTCCAAACTTGTTTAACAAAATTGTATCAACTGAATATGTAGAGGGGAAGAAAGTACAGAGTTTACTTGACAGAGTAGTATCTTGGCCTTGCCACAGCAGGACAGGATATAATCATTTCTCCTAAAAATACAAATAAAATCCCTTTGCAGAGAAATAAAACTTCGTAAAGATCTGAATGAAAATAGAAAGAAGAAATATTTACTCAATGGACAGTAAATGTAATCTAATCCTTCCCTGCTTATCTTTTTAGTGCATAATCAATACAGTCAACACAGAAATAAAAACTGTTACAATTATGGCAATTGTTTCTTGTGCAGCAAGGTCTGACATCATCTAATGGGAAGTTAATTAATAGTTAACTTGGATAGCACAATTACCTAGTGAAACCGCATTATTAAACCTCTGGCTGTAACCAGCTTGTAACTTGAGAAGAATTTGCTCATATCTGGCTCTGGCCCATGTTGGAGACTGGGGACTCTAGTGGCTGCTGACTCCTGGCAGTGCAGCCACATGGTATACATCCAGCATGGAATTCTCCTGGTTGAGATCTAAACATCAGTTACACAGACACAGGATTGACTCAAAGGAGCAGCAAACCAGTCTGCAGCTCTGCAGGAGAGGATGATCAGGTGAAACACAAACTCTGTTTTCACAGTTGGGACTTTTCTAATTACTGGTGTGGTGCCTCAGAGGTATATGATTTGGAAGGTACACCCTCATCCAAGCCCACTGTGCCAGGGCTTCTCAGTGATGCTACAACTGTGACTCTTGCCCTGAAGTGAAAAGACTGAGGCACAGAGTTCTTTCTGGGTGAGCTGACACAGTCCTAGGGGGTTTGTGACCCGCGTCTCACTATTTCAAGACTCAGCCAATGTTTGCACAAACTCTGACAGAAAAGGGGATGCCTTGCTTCTTAAAACCAGCTAAAAAGTTACTCTTCATAATTTCAGCACCCAAAGTCTGCTTCTAAGACTCAGAGAGTTAGTGGGCCTATGAAAAAGCATGAATACTCTCTGTTTGTGTCTATATTGCTAAGATAACCAGCGCCTGGAAGGAGTCCTGTGTCCTGGAAAGAGGGATCATCCCTACTGTTAAACTGTTGGAGTGACCTGATTGCAGCACAATTTGGGCCAGTGCCAGTTGGAGTGTCCCCCTGCAGTTTTCAGGCACAGTCTGGGAGCCAGAGGGTGTCCAGGAGTGTGTGGTCCACAGGCAGCCACCCTGCTCCAAGTGCTGAGCTCCTCTGCCTACCCAGACACTGTGTGCTTGGCCTCATAGGGGTCAGACCCAAGCACGTTTTGTGGACTAACACAGACACAGCTTCAACTCCCAAAAGAAAAAGCTGGCTTAAAGCTGTCAGAAGATAAGAAAAAAAAAGAGCAGATATGCTTAGTACTTGATGATTTAATAAAAAACCAAACTTTAAGTCAAACATTTTCCAAAGCTAAAGAGAGCACTTCACTGAGAACAGAAAATTGTCTGCATTGAAATGCTACTAAATGACTTCTATGCACAAATATGTAAAGGTAATTTTATCTTGATTTGAAAAGGATTCTTTTTTGGTTGGTTGGTTGGTTTTTGTTTTCAGAAGCAAGTGTGGGTTTGCTTTCACATTCTCCATTTCTCTCTGCTCTGCTTTTCTCCACTGAAATAAAAAAACAGGGACTGAAGGGAGATCTTTGGGATTCTGCTGTCATTTGTTTTTCCCCAGAAGGTGGTAGGGAGGAATAAAACATTTCTCCTGCCAAAGAAGAAACTGCCACAAAATCTAGCTGCTCAAAAGAAGATGGAAAATGAGAATGAGAATTTCTGGAAAAGAGTTCTAATAGGCACAGGGCATGGGCAGAGAGAGGTAAGGAGTTGGAAGCAAGGTTGCACGTAACGGTTGACTGGAGATGAAATCCATCTGGAGCTGACCAGCTGCTTTGAGTGTTTGCTCAAGCTGTACCAACATGACTCGAACAATGAGTCTTCTGCTGGGGCAGGTCCAACCTCAATTCTATAGCTCAGTCTGCACGCTCTGGGTGTCTGCATCTCTAACAAAAACATAATCATCAAGGTGAAAAGAAAGGTTTAACTGGGCATATGGCACCCTCAAATGGGAAGGACTGAGACAGAGGCTTCTTTCTATAGCAAGGAATTTTGTTTAATTTCCTTGAGTAAAAGACACCTGCAGTGTATAGCAAAAACAAATAGGAAATAGTGTGATATTGGTCAATAAACCAAAGAGGAAAATCCAGAAACCAAGAAAGTATCGATACTAATATATGACATTAATCAAATCAAAATTAAGATCCATTGAATCAATGAAGTTTCATGCTTGAGATTTATTTCATTTGCTAACTAAATCCTGGCATGATCAGGAGTAATTAAGTTTATACACAGACACTTTTCTAGGGAAATCAGAAGTACTAAACACAATCTCAGGCCAGTTCCTGTCTATTTACATTTCATATGGGAGAAGACACAATATAATATGTCAGTTAGAGAATTTAGTGCACTGATAGAACTCTAAATCCCATTTCTTCTGATAATGAATTCATTTCATTTGGTATTGCACTAATTTGACAAATTTAAGGGTTATTTACTTCAGAAAAAAAAGATTTTTTTTAATGTAAAGATAACTTTCAAGTTCCCCAGTGCTTTACAAAGCGTAAAATTGAGTCAATTTCTCCCATATCTAATTTGCAAGTCCATCTCTGTATTTAGCCCAGGAGCATTGCTGTACAAACACTTGCACAGGGGCACTAAGAGCCATAGGCCTGAACAAAAAGCCCTGGAGACAGTGCCCTGGAGCTGAGACACTGTTAAACATTTTGCCATTTGTGGCTGGTTATGCTCACATGGTGCTCTGTTCCAGTTATTCAACTGGAATCACCAACTGAGACTGAAACCCTGGTTGCTATGTGGTCTGCATCCTGAAAGAATAGAGGATTTCATACTACACTGCATTTTGTAAACATTCATTTGATGCATGCAAAAAAAAAAAATTTATCTTCATGTAGGTTTCAGAATGTCAAATAGTCAGAGCTAGTTAAGGCTCAATGACAGATTTGATAATTTCAAGTTTGGTTGTTTTGAGCTTTTTTTCTGTTGTGTTTTAAAGAAGAAAAGCAATGGCCATTATGTCCTAATTTGTAAACACTTTATTTGATGGTTGAGACTGGAAAGTATGTTAGTGTTGTTTGTCCTGTCAAAGGCTTTGGAATGGTTTGAAGTCTATTGAGTTACATCTGCTGCTATTTTTCAGGGGTGGAGGAGTTACCCTGTTTCTAACACAGTTTATAAAAGGAAGAAAAAAATTTTAACTCTGCAATCAGAATTTAATTAGGGGGGTTTTTCCTCCTAACAAAAATTATTTAAGCCTTTCTTTGAACTTCCAAAAATAATATGTATCTTTTAACCCAGAAACCCAAAATGTTCTTCAATTTTGTGTCTTGCTTGTGGCTGCAAACTCTTGCAGATGTTCAATTTCAGAAGCGGATTAACAGCAGGAGAGCTAAGCTCACAGACCACATTTCTGTCCTTTGCACGTTCTTACACCATGCAGGCACACAAATGTCTTCCCGGGAGCACCCACTGGGGCAGTGAGCTGCTTCCCAAACCTCCTACTCACAGGACAGCACCCAAACCCAACACACAGGTCTGTTCTGCGGCAGTTTTAAGCACAGAGCTGGAAAACAGTGGTCTGCCTTTCACCCCACAGACGCCAGCAATCCACAATTATTAACTTGGTTTTACTCTCACAACACCTTAGAGAGGAAGGAAAATTTCATACCTGTTGTACTGGAAACTGAGCCAAGGATTGAAATCAGGTTCTCCGAATACCATCTTAATACCCTGCCCTGTCTGCTGTTTGTCAGCTTTGACGGCATACCTGCTGCTGTGCCAAAGCCAGAACTAAAGTAAAACCTTCTCTTTCTATGTTCCTTCCCTGCAGAACAGACACAAAAAGGGGCAACCCACCATCTGTGCTTTTGAGCTCTTTGCAGGTCTCCCAGCGCTGGGATTTCAGTGTGTGGTTAAATAAAATGGAGTCTTCTCAAATTGAAAAAAAAAAAGAAGTGTTGGAAATTACTCCATTCTTAAGGCACAACCAAGAAAGAAGCAGAGACAAAGCACAAAGCAGGTACTGAAGAGACCATCGAGACTGGTACCAGCAGCAGTGATGAGGAGCTATAGGGGATACAAGGAGAAGAGCTTTTCTCCCAGTGTTTAAAGAAAGCACACCCTCAGAATAAAAACAAAAATTCAACAGTCAGAGACATAGGCAAGGGATATATACTAAGAAATCATGTGGGAACATCACACAAAGGGACTCAGGGATAAAGAAAACAGAAGTAGAGGAGTATCACAAACCTTAGTCTCTTTCCAAGTAGGAAAACCTGGCTATAAAGGAAGGAGACTGTCATCTTAGGGAGGTGAGACACAAATTATGAAGTCATGCCTCAGCTTCCTAAGATTATGGGGGAAAATTCCTCTGTGATATTCAAACTTTGTCGAGAAACATAGAGCTGTGCTTTGATCACATCATTGTGAAACACCTCTTCTAAAATGTACAACAGCACAGATAAATTTTAAAAATATCTGCAGCAAAATTCATGCAGATCACATGTTTGTTGTGTTTGAAACCAGTAGGGATCAAGCCTCCTGATTAAACCTAGATGCTAATACTTATAGCAATAACAGTACAAGTCAAATTCATTTTCCCCTTGCAAAAAAGCAAATGCCAGGGGGAAAATTGATTAATGAGATAATGGGAAAAATACACTGAAGTAGTATTTGGTGGGAGCCATAATGTAGGTCTCCTGTGATTCTTCCCTCCTCTACACTCTGAATTCCCTTATTATTTTTCAGTTCACATATACTGCAGATTTTGCTCTTGCAGATAGGAAAAGGAAATCCCCTATGGTCCATGACATAGGAGGAAGTTCTTCCTACTGTTTTCATCCTTGATAGACCTAATTCCCAATACAACAAAAAATTATTTTTAAAAATGTTAGTTTAGCTAACCTGAATCACAGCAGTACTATTTTTTATCTGAAACTACTTCAGTTCTGGTCAATGCTCTTTGGCCTTCTAACAAAATAATAAATAAGAAGCTCACATAGAAAACTGGTCTTTTTAAAAGAATGTTTTCACTGAAACACTAGCATTCTGGGAGTGGTCATTGTGAAGCCCCAACAAGCACTGATATTTGCTTTTAGCATTACTATCAGATGAAGATAGGTAAGAGGAATCTAGCCCACCACTTCTAACAAACAACCTAAGCTGTCCACAGGAACATTTTGTACTAGTTATTATACTAATGGACAATTTAGTTGTTACAGTATGAGAAATGAGTACAATTCCGTTTCCTTTTAACTTAGTTTTTGCCTCTTTTAATTAATTTTCATAATTATTGCAGCAGTAATGTTACTCAGCACTCACACTGATAATAGTTTAAAAAAATATCCCTTTGTTTTCCAGATTCCCAGCCTTTCCTTGGCCTTTATGCCATTGGTGGCATAAAAAATCTCTCAAAATCTATAGCAAGACATACTACAAGCCATCCATCTTCCATGTCACATTAGAAATATCTGTAGGACACAGGAGGAAGGTGGGATGTGTCACAAAAGCTAAGTTCAACTTCCAAAAAGCTTTAGGAAGCCTTTAGGAAATTACTGAGACCATGGAAAAGCAATGGGTGGCATGAAGCCTTACTAACCTCATTTCCTCACCTAGCCCTTGCATTACTTCAGGTAAAACCATAGTATCCACCAGCCACACTTGACAATTCCTACGTTAAACTCTTACACTCAGAACTGTAAAGAGATTCCCCTTGAAGAGCTGCTGGGCACAGCCCAAACAGCCCAGGAAACTGAGTCCAAAAAACATTTATTTCTCACTGAAATTGGCATCCCTGATATGTTTTTAGGTGCCATCAGAAAAATACTGCTTTCTGAACTGCATTACTTGAAAACAGTGCTTTATTTTTAGAGCTTTCAAATCTTAAATATGCTCAAATATACTCAAACCCAAACAGCTTGCAAAAATCAAGACAGAATATCACAGCAGTTTATTAGAGAAGGTGATGAGTGTTAGATAACAAGTGATCCATTAAATATTTTGGTCTTCAGTGTAATGAGTACTTCAAAACAGTCACATGAAAGTTAACAGTCACCATAGAAAGTGGCATATGCTTACACAGGAGGAACAACAGGAAATACATTTAACACACTTTATTAGTAAAATCAAAAAGGCATTGAAATTCCAGCATGTTAGCATACTCACAAACTCAATGACTTTGCAAGAATCAAATGACTTATTAAAAACTCAGCTCTTGCAGAAACAGCTCCTTCTTTAACTGTTTGTGTTCTTTTCAGTTTTAAAAACCTTCTCATCCATGTAGTCTATGTCACGGCCTTGCAATTCCTTTTTCTCATGAGTGATCCCAGATTTGCTTCATTTCTACATCACAGTGTCATCTAAGCCGTGGATCTGCCAAGTCTTCCCTTTGTAAGGATCTCATAACTAATGGACTAACCAGGAGACTTGCAACTCCAACATATCCACTTCACAACAGTACAAAATAATAAATTTGTGTGCTAAAGAATTAATGCACTTAACTTCACAAAGAGCCACGGACCTCCCTCTCAAAATGTATCATTAAACCTTTGGCTGCAGAATAACTCCTGTTATTCCAGATATACCTATGTCTGTTAAAGGAATGAAGAAATATTTTTTGACAGGCATCTCAAAATCATGCTCCTGGGTTAATAATTCAGCATTAAGTGTTGTGATGTAACAGACATTGTCACATAATCCTCAAAGGTCATGGTCTCACTGTGATTTAGAGCCTTTAAGTGAGACAGGATATCAGTTTTAGGAAAAATGCAGATATGCTTTGTTTCAGTTTTATGGAAAAACTCTCCAATCTGTGATGACTGTGACAACCTATTCTGGACACCTGGGTGTAAGCCTTTCTCTCTCACTCATCCCTTCTGGAGCCTGAGGATGCACATAAGGATTGCAATCATTAGCTCCAAATTAGGATAACAACCACAACTAAGGCTCATGCTTCAAGCTTCACTTGTATTTATCAAGTGCCTTCATAAGTTTCGGCTCAACAGCTTTGAGGACTGGGCAGGACTTCCTCTGGTCATGCTAGGAGAAGTTTGCTGTCCTGCTTTCCCTGGTGCAGTGCACTAACACCTATCAACCTTAAGTTGTACAACCACAGCAGACAAGAAGCTTCCCATTCTCTGCCAACAGCACTGGGTTTTTACAAGAGGAATATTCCTTCCCATCCTGGAAAGTGATTAAAATGTGACAGTGATGAACAGGAGATTAGGCATAATCTCTGTGAAATCTATGAAACGTGTTTTGGCTCTGGAATCCGAGTGCATTTACTCACTCTTTGGAGAGTTTGGTTACTGCCTCCTCAGTCGCTGATCACTAATTGACAGGGTAAGTGAATGTGACAATTGGCTCCTATTGCACTTGTTTGAAGATTACACCTCTTGGAAAGGATCAATTACCTTTATTACCAGGGGACAGTTGGATCAGGTACATTGTGTCTGGCTGAGGTGGGGAGCATTTTCCCATAGTACCCTCACATTGCTGTGCTTTCTATTTGTAACTAAAAAGGTGTTGATAACATACCAGTGTTTTGCCTTCTGCTGAGCAGTGCTGGCACAGCATCAGTACTGTCTCTCCAGCATTCTGCCTCCCACCAGTAGGCTGGGGAGAGGCAAGATCTTGGGAGCAGACACAGCCAGGACAGCTGACCCCAACTGACCAGAGATATTCCATACCATGTGACATTTGCTCACCAATAAAAACTAAGAGAGAAGAGGAGGAGACAGGGCATTCATTATTACAGCGCTTGGTCTTCCAGAGCAATCAAGGCACATAATGAAGACCTACTTCCCAGGAAGTGGCTGGGCATCACCTGCTTATTGGAAGCAGAGAATAAATCTTCTGTATTCCTTTGCTTCTGCACACAACCTTTGCTTTTGCTTTTATTAAACAGGCTTTGTCTTGACCCACAAGTTTTTGCCATCTGCTGAGGGCAGAGAGTATGACAGAGTGCCTTGGTGATGTCCAGTCAATGTCAACCCGCCACATCGGGAAATCTGGTTTGCTTTGTAAGAGATAGGAGACTGTAGGGTGAGGAAATCAGAGGCTGTTACACATCTCTCTTGGTTTAAACTAAAAGCTGAGGTTTTTAGCCATGTTCCTACAGTCTCATGTCACTGCATCATTCTTTTGAATACACCACAGAAAATAAGGCTTCATACCACATCTGTGTTGTAGGTGATAACATGGGGTGAGGTGACATCGCCACAGAGAGAATGGCACAGGGGCAATGGCACCTTGCAAAGAAGCACTTCAGTTGTGGGATTATGTGACATAATTTAGGTCCTACTTGACTGTCTCTTTTACCTTTTTTCATTGTGTCCTAATCCAGCCCCATAATTTCTTGCAGTTCTAGTTGTCCTTCTAGATTAATGAAACTTCACTTTCAGTTTACTTGTGACTTGTCAAGTTTTCTGGGTTCTAATAGACAAGCATGACCAACCCAATGCTTCTTCAAATATCTATGGCATGGTTTTAACATTTTGAGAATTCATATTCCCCAGAGAAATCAGTGAGCTCTGCAGGTACATTCTTTTAGGTGGTTCAAGAGAGCAATGGCGTCTTCCTGAGCTTCCTTTTCTCCAGGCTGAACAACCACAGCTCCTTCATTCACTCCTCATCAGACTTGTGCTCCAGACCCTTCCTCAACACCACTGCTCCAACACCTCTATGTCCCTCTTCTAGTGAGGACCCAAAACTGAGCACGGCACTCAAGGTGTGGCCTCACCAGTGCCACATCCAGCGGCCGATCGCTGCCCTGGTCACTCACACATATAAGTACACAGAGCAGTTTTTCAGAGAGATACCAGGTCAGGTTCATAAGAGCCTGCCTTAATGTTCTTTCCATCTCTGCAGTTATTTTACAGAAAAAAAATGTATAAGGCATAAGTATGGAAAAGATATTACAGAGTCCAGTAAAATTTTGGAGAGGACACCCAATACATCTGAAATATATGTACTTCTGTTCTGTGCTTTGTCATTTCACGGCTATCCATAGTGATGTGCTGAGCACAAGTTCAATGTTCATTGACGTTCAGCAGTGAAAAACCATTAATCAAATCTTATAAAGAAATAAGGAAAATGAAGGAGCCATAAAAAAAGACAAGCTTGACTTCTCCAAATTTATTTTCTTCCTCTACATAAATCAGAGTTCAGTTTACACTAATTGTTGTGGGTTGAATGTAAAAGGTATGGCTAAGCAGCCACTGAATGTTTGAGCTTATTTCAAATATTTGGACATATTTGGTAAGATTTTCAGGCCCTGCTCCTTCTCTGTCTCTTCTGCTCTGTGGGAAGGCTGTTTCTTAACAGCTTGACAGCCCTCTTTAGATTTCCTCTGCATTGAGTTGAAGTGGGTACAGGACACAGCTGGGGCTCTGAGCCAGCCTTACACTTTCAGGGCTTTAGTTAATCACTCTCCTTCCCTTCCCTCTTATCCAGATGGCTCATAAATGACAGAGAAATGACAGTTAATATCTTATCTGCATTCTTTATAAGTAGTAGATCGGGAGTTCCTGGTGTCATTCCCAACAGAAGAAAGGAATCCACATAGTAAATCCCTTTCCATCGCTAGGACTATAGTTTTAAGTTGAAGAACATTGTTTTATCCATATCATCTCTAGAATGATCTTTCTTCACTATTTCTTCAGTTTTTGCCCTCAGCTCAAGCTGACTTAATGCAGAAATTAAGAAAGTTTCTTCTAGCCAGTGATATGTCTCGTATGGGGAGACATGAAGGATTTTCATTTCCAGGGCTATTGTTAGAGCAACTTCTGAGGGGTGCTAGATGAGGTTACAAGAAAGGCAACAGCAGGATTATCTTCACCCAGAGAAAAACTATTGCCTAATCACAGGAAGGTCTTAATCCAGCCCTGATGAACAAGCATCTGATCGTCACATCACAGAGGATAGCTATCTCAGTGGCTTCTTACACAGAAACAAAAGAATGTTTCAGTGTGGCAATGCACATCTTGCAATAAATGAATATACTGAAATAGAGAAAGCTTGAGTAGGGAAGGTTCCTGTGCCATATGAGACCATTTATTCATCTCTTCAGCTGGTGCCTTACTTTATTAACTGCCTTCCTTGCTGCGTCATCTCAGCCAGGGAATGGGTGTGGGTGAGAAGAAAGGAAAGCCCCATGGCTTCATCGTTCTCCAAAGGGGAAAGAGAGAAGAAAGGAAAAGGGAAAACAGCTGAGCCTGTTGGGACCTCTCCATCATCATTACCTTTTGACTCAGAGGTCATCTACCCAAATGAACAAAGCCACAAACATATATCTGAGGAGCCTGTTCCTGCAACTGCAGATTCACTCCATGAACTTGTGTGATTTGTTAAAATCCTCTGTATCCAACGTACTCTGTTTGTAAAATGAAGCTAGGAGGTGCTGTCCTTTAGAAAGAGTTTTCAAAACCTCATATGAAAAGTACTTAGCTGTATGTCTCATTTTATACCCATGCAGCTGTCCTCCTCAGTTTATTTCTTCCTAGAGAAAGTGGGCTCTACAAAATACTACATTTTCTTGGCTGTGTTCCTCTAACACATGAATACAGTCCCCAGCTCCACTGAACATTGTAGCAGACAAGCAGAAGACATTGTTTGCAAAGTATTTTTGTCTTAGACAAGTGAAGAAAATTAATTGTTTTTCCATACAGTCCTTTAATCAACAGTGAGATCATGCACAGTATTGAAACCACACCCCTCCATAATATACATATATCATACTTTATCTACATTTTATCTATTCTGCAATTCAGCAACCCACCCTAAAACCCTTCAAGAGTCACAGATTTTGACTGGCTTTGGATTAGACCATAGCTACTTTTGCTAACATATAGCCATTCAATTGCATGAATTTCCACTATTATCTGAAAACGAGACTCATTTAGAAATGGGGAAAAAAATCATGCCTTATTCTCTAGCTCTGTTCTCCAGACCCATGCACATCTGCCCACAAAGAGCAGGTGCCACACCTCACCTCAAATATGCAGTGTACATCTCAAGTTTTAAGCTTCCCACAAAATATTTATGTTGAGACAACATAAACAGTAGTGAAGAATTCTCTGCATCTCACAGTGAACTCCGCTGGTCTTACAAAGTTCAGCGACCACCTTACTTGTACTTGAGCACCCACATCTCTTACCTGATTGGCAAATCATGTCTAGATCCAGCAGCTGGAAAATGGTGGATAGTGATGAGCTGTTCCGTATTTCCACAGAAGCATCCCAAGAAGGAAAACGCAGAGAACAGAATGAGACAGGTTATAAAACACATCCCTTGGTCTCATCATGTAGTGTCCTCTGGATATCATAATCTTGATACAGCAGTCTGCTATACCCAATGTGCACAGCATTGAATTCTCCTAAGGTTTCAGTCCCATCAACACAGGATGAAAGCAACAAATTTCCCTCAAAATCAATACACATAAATAGCTGCTTGTGGTTAACCAGGCTGCCACAGCTCCTTGCACCTCAATGAGGAATAGTTTTTTCTGTAAGCATAGGAAAATACCAGGTGAAATATTAAAACCTTGTGCCACAGTGAGATATAAGAAGTCTTTTCCAAAGAAACCAAACTTTTGCAGAGCTCATCAGCATTTCTGGAACCAATATGACACTGTCCAAGGACACCAACTCGAAATGCAGGCTCCCTTGATGCAGTGGGACGGGTAGGAAGTGTTCACAAAAAAGTAAGACTGCGGTTCAAGAATTAGGCACTAATTTAAGATCTACAAAATTAATTAAATCCTTTTGTGACACAGGCAGTCACAGACACTGGAATTTGTCTAAAAAACCTCTCTTAAGGATGGTGCTAAAATTTCTAGATTAATTTTGTTCTGTGGAGGCTCCAGGTCCAAGTAGTACCTCATGAGGATAGATCCAGTTCTTCATCTAATGTGGATGCTGTGGCAGAACAGCTGTTGCAAAGATGAATTATCTTTTTGTTCTTTTGGAGAGCGTTTCTGTTTCTTTTGAATGTGCCTTTGAATACTTGAGGTTCCTATGTCAATGCCAAACATTAGCATACCCAGTAGCAAAAGATTTATGTAGACCTGGTACACAGTGGGAAAAGAAGGCGGATCTTGAAAGGCAAAGGGTTTATGCCCCTCTAGTAGAGGCAGAACAAACCACAGCCTGCTGTATGGAGCTGGTCTTTTGCACGCCAGCTTTGGGGTTTTTTAGTGAACACAATGGAATTTCTTTATGTAATACAAAAGCAGAGGGCATGATCTGGTAGCCACATGGTAAACACAAAAGCAAATCACAGAGGATATCCTCTTCAAAATTGGTGGATACGTTACAAGGGCTGTGCCCTTTGCTCCCTTGCATCTCATCAATCTCTGAAGCAGCAGGCAGAGAAGGAAAACTGGGTGTGATATGCTCTTTTAGCCAGGAGAAGAGAAGGATTATCAGGACATGGATGTTGAGAGTGGCTGATCTACCATCCCAGCCCTCCAGCAGTTCCAAGAGCTGATTACCTTCATTGTGATGAAGCAGCTACTGCATACATGGGGAGAACACCATGGTCCAGAAGTGCCTGGCATACAGACCTGTGCATCATCCTTGCAGAACCACTCCAGCCCCATTCCCAAACCTCTCCTCAGCTCCCAGCACCAAAAAGATTGCATCATCACAGTTTGGTGCAAACCGTACCTTCAGTATTTTGGCCTGCAAATAAGGATGCATTACTGTGAATTTACAGATACCAGGCATTCTGGGAGTAGTTACCATGAAGTTGACGCAGTGGGAAAGCTGCCATTTTCCCTGGAGTTTAACACAAGAAAGGATTTTCTGCTTTAGCTTTTCTGCTTTTCTTTTCTTCACTGCAAAATGTGAAGGCCAGACACAAGAACAGCAGTTTAAGCAGCACTTGCCGATACAATTTCTTCTGCCTATGTTTCACTTGCCTTAAATTCTAGAGACTTTATTTAACCCTGATACAGGTTTAAAGCACAGAAAGCACTTTGGGGAAACACTTAGTTGTTTGTTTTTCTTACTTCTCCTCCATCTGAAAGGAGAGGAAAGGGCATAGGAAAAGGACGAAGCACTGGACAACTTTAGCTAAGGCAGATGTAGTCCCTCTCTTATAGCTTATACACATGTAATTGGTAACAGTGCTTGGTCCTTGGACTAAAACTACAAATTTCCTCTTATTTAGCCAGTCCTTCCCCCCCCACACACCTGCCCAAAAGGCCCTAATCTAAATCAGATCTGGGTAGTCAGGAAACATACAGGCCACTACAATGAGCAAAGTATTTTCGAGTCATCCAGAAACTCAATTTCCTTCCTAAAGGAGTAGCACAACAGGGTTTATTTTGCAAGGAGAAAAAAATTCCTTTTTGGTTGCCTACACTAAGTTTGCTGTCTCTTTGGCTGAGCCCCTCTGAAGCATCCAGGAGCTGGATGGAGGACAACTCGTTCACTTTTTAATGATTTTTTTATCACTACCTTGTTCACTTCCAAATGTGGAAAAAAATCTAGCATCACACTGCTAACACCAAATAAAAACTTTAGTCATTTCCACCCTCTCAACAATAAAGAGAGAAAAGTGATGATAGTAGAATTTTATTAGCTTTATTTAAACAGGCTTCTTCTCCCCCAACAGTACTGTGATGCTACTATAAAACTTTTCTGACACATTACTTTAAACATTAGCACATAGACATGCCAGCTCTGCACTTCAGGAGCTACAGCTCAATGCCAAGAGCTATTAGTCACATTAAGAAGTCTCTTCACAATACAGCAGATAGAGACAACAGTGTCTGAGTCCTCCTGCCTTCAGTGCCACCCTGTGCCCTGTCACCCCCCCCCCGGCTATGGCCAGATTGTACAGGGCAGCTCAGAGAGGTTTTCTGCCAGCAGCTGGGAGCACGAGAGGTTTTGGGGAGCAGGAACTTTCTTTCTCTAGGTTTGAAAGGTGGATGCTGCTGCAGAGCTCCACAGGGATTGCTGCAGCCAGCTGAGGACAAGTGATGAGAGAAGAGAAGAACAATGAAGTTAAGCAAACAAATGTCTCGTCTAGGTCTGGGGAACTTCTAGTCTAAATACATCACTATCCTCCTTTGGTATACATGTGTGTGCTGCTCCTCAGGACAAATGGGGCCTTTCTTCTCAGACCCTTTGACTTCAGCAAGGATTGCACAGCTGGGATGATGACTTGTCTCCTCTTATTAAAACCACTTCTTACAAGTGTCGGCTGTGTCTCCATGTTCCTCTGAGTCACTTCTTCAGAGGAAAGAGAAAAACAGAAAATATTTTAAGACCCGATCTATCATCTTTATGCACTTTTATCTATATTTAACCTGGTGTGGGGTGAGAAAAATACATCTACTGTTATTAAAAATTATGATTTATTAAGTAACTATTCTGACTGTTTATCTCCCTACATTTTTCCCCATGTACGGGTAAAAGCAAGAGAATCAGAAATAGCCAGAGCACTCCTAAGCAAAGACACAGCCTAGACAAAGCAGAATATTCCAGAAGAGACAGAGAGGGAGGCAGCATCCAGAGGGAATCAAACAAACCACATATATTTCTGAAGAGAAGTCTTAATCATACCTATAAAAATAGTAATATCAGTGGGTTTGTTTGTTTCTTTTACTTTTGCATTTAAAACAAGCATATTCTCCTGCTGATCTCAGGCAGTGCCAGTTTGTAACATAACACACATGCTGAAATACAAGATGGAGAAAGTGTACACAAACTGCATAAGAGAAGCAACAATCTGCAAATGTGAATGTTGCATCCATATATCAATTGAAATGACCTACAATTCAGGGAGTAATCGTTTTGAAACAATCTCACATGAATTCACCTTCACAAGATTAGAGGCTGATGTCACCAAGAGGGTGAAGTCATCAGCAATGACTTAAGCTAATGGGAAAATGCCAGAAAAACTCGATCAGTCTGTTGAGAAGAGCTTAACCTCTTCCAAGCAACAAGGAATGCTGAGAACTATTTACTTCTTTTGTTTGCAGCATTTCCTGAGTGGGTTTTAGCACAGGAAAGCTCACAGTTGACTAATGGGGACAGGGAATGAAATCTCCTTCCTACAGTGTGGCCAGGGATCACTGTTTGGAAATTTTAAAGCCATATGTCTGATTTCAAGTCAAACTTCAAGACAGAGAAAACTGGCAGTAAGCTGTGCAGATAATTTAGTGATATAGAGTCAATTCCAGCAACACTAACTCATGGGAGTAGTCCCTGCACATTTTAGGTCACCGACACAGCGGGATTCGGCAAAGGGACTTGGGCTCAGCTTTACATTCATTAGAGACAAAGATTTAGAACAGAGCCTTGGCCTGTGGTGACTATGGCAAGCTTTTCCCAGACATCACAAGCAAACCGAGCTGCCCATAGCCGCACATGGCGTGGCTGACACCAGGCCATGCCAGGCAGCTGTGCCAGCTCAACGCGTGTTGGGTGTCTTCCTGAGGTAATAGCAGAGCACATGATTTAGAGTCAGTGGCATTAAAAACGATCGGAGTCATCGCGGAAAGTACAGATATTTTTGTTTGACTGTGTAATGCGTGCCTGTGTGGGAGTGGTGTGAGCTTGTTCTATTTCCAGCCTGTGAATACCGAGGTGTGACAAGCCCGCCCCACTGCTCCTTCGGCAAATGGTGCCGGCACTGCCACTCCCTGGCAACTGCAAGGAGCTCGGGCACGGCGCAAACCATCTGAAAGAGGGCTAAAACCAAGAGGTGGGCATGACCCAGGGTGCCGCAAAGCTCACTGGCTCCTTGCACTTGGATTCAGGGCCCCAAGCAGAGCATACAGGAAGGATTTGCTGGTGTTGGTCAAGTGGTCTTTGCCAAGCTGATGTGCTTTCGCTGCTGATGTGGATATTCTCGATGCACACAGTCAATGTGGCACCTCAGGCAGCTCATTAACAGCATTTAAGAGAGCCCCCAAACCCCTCCTTAGCAAGCTACAGCTCCACACACAGCTGCAGACCCCAGGTGGGCTCCTGCTCTAATGAAGCCAACTCTGCTCTGCTCTGCTCTGATTCCCTGGAAATAAGATTAGAGCTTGGCCCTCTATCAGAAATGTTTTTCGTGTTTTAAAGCCAGGTGTTTTCTTTAACCCCCTCTTAATCTGCAGCACTCTTATAACTTGTTTACTTCATATAGCTTGAAAGAGAAAAGCATTCTCTCACAAAACAAGTCTACGCTTTGAGTTGAAATGCTGAAGGTTAAATGTTGAAAGGTCCTCTAACAGTACACGCTAGTTGAATTTTAAATATGGAGATCCACAAGTCCAGCCAACGTGACAATCCTGAAAGAACTTATGATCTTTCCAGAATAGCTCAGCTAGCAGCCTGTAGACCAGATGTTGCTAAGTAGGTTAGCCCATATCTTTTCCACAAAGGAGTTAAAGAATGGCTACTTGGACAATGGGCGGGGACAAATCTCCCCAGTGCCTGCCCAGCTCTGAGATCTGCCAGCGCCACAGGTATGTGGGACTCCAGCCTGCTCCTGAAAGACAGGCGGAGAAGCCAGGGCTGCCAGTCCTTCTGGCCAGGTTGCTGCAGCTCATAAGGAGAAGGGGATCCCAGAAATAATTTGCAGCCCTTCTGGCCATCCAGATGAAGTCGCCTGCCCTTAAAAGATCCATGTCCTAGCTTCAAATGGCCTCATGTTTAACAGCATGTTTTCCCAAGCAGGAAGTATTTGTTCAAGAAAAAAAATCTACAGCTGCAGACAAAAGGACTCTACGGGATTTTAGGGCCAGGTTGTCCTTGTTTCACAGGACCCACACAATACGAGACTGAGAAATAATGAGTGGTTCAGCAGTTTACTGCAGGCGAATATAATATCCTTCCTCTTTTCCTTTTCCACTTCACTGTCCATCTTGGCAGATCAGTTTCAAAACAATTTCTCCACCCTGAAAATGGGTTGACTAAGTACGAACTGACTATAGTCATTTGCACAGCTGTAGAAGACATCTTCCATACAGGTAATTCATGCCTGTTTTGAAGAAATTAGGAATCCATGGATTGGGATGTAACTCAGTTTTTGCACTATTTCGGCCTTACATTGCTTACATTTGCTTCTTACCCTGGCAAAGAATCTGTTTTCTTGATGACACTGAAGGGAAGACAAATTGCTCAGTGTCTGAGAGGCAAATTTTGAGCTGCATAACATGCTTACAATAAAGCAACAGATCAGGGCAGAGCTAAGAGTATTGCTAAGGTTTCCAAGGAGTGGGAACTACTATGCCTTCATTGCAAACCCATCCCGACTCCCTGTCCAAAAGAGAGTGCTCCTGTAGGGCTTACTGATCTAGCCCATTTGGAAGCTTCATCTACAAATCTCTACTTAGGACCCCACTTATTAGGGTCCTAACTAACTGCTATACAGATAAATTTAAAAAGAGCCTTCAAATTCTGCAGTGCCATAGCTGGACAGAAGTGCAGTGGCCTGAACTCCCTTTACAACAAGTGAAGGTGGAGCCTCCACAGCCCAGCGCATCAGAAGGCTTCCTCAGCCTCTGAAGGTTTTTGGCTGTTCTTTCCAGCCATTGCAGAGGGGCCTGGTAGGGGCTGAGCTCCTGATGGAGGCAGCACAGGTAAGCACCTGAAGTTTGATGGGGGGTGACCAGCACTTCCTGCCTTGGGAAAGCAGCCAGCACACAATTTGCTCTCACAGTCTGGGACAAGGGGTTGTGGTTGCCAGTTCCTCAGGAGACACTCTCAGCTTTTCCTTCTAATAGAGAACTCTGTTGGGAGACCGTCTACCTCCCGGGGTAAAGGGAATAGAGGAGGTAATTCTACCTCTCTCGCTATCCCACTGTGCCTTATATAGCGACCCACACTGGAAGCTTATAAAAAATATCAAGACCTTATATTCTGTAAACCAAGTCCCAAAAAGGGAAATTTCTACAATCTTAATTACAATTTGCTGTAGGAGGTCCAATTCCAGCCAGTTTTCCAAAGCTTGTGGCAGCTGCCTTATTATTCTAGCACGCTTGATGGAAATACAAAATTGCATATCCTTCTTTGTAAGATGATTTCTCGGGCTCTGGCGCTCGCTGGCTGTCAGTGGATTATATATTGGATTTTTCTGTCAGCATGTAATAAAAAGGAAGTTTTAAAAAAAATTAAAGCAATACATGAAAATAATTCCATTCATATTAGGTATTTTAAAACCCACCAGCTAGTTTTGGGCTGCCCATGTATGGATAACTGAATGAAAAGTACGAGGTCTTCAGCCCCTCACAGAGCTATGCAAGCGCTGGCCATTAATTCATTTTTATGCTACCAGGGAGAACTGGGGATTTCCTGCTACCAGCAGTGCTCACACACTGTAAAGGATTGGCTCTAGATTTTTGGCCACCTTAAGTACACAGAGCAAGGGTAACTGGCAGGAGAAGCTTACTCTGTGTTTTCTTCCAGTGCATTCATCAGAAGGCTTTCTCCATGTTGACTGGATGAGATTAGCCAGAGAAACACCAGGTAATTACTGTGGGGATGTCTTCCCCTTCCTCTTTCTCCTTCCCCACTACCTCAAGCTTCATGTAGCAGAGCAGAACCACAAATGTCTGTCCTAACTGCCTTAGCAGTGTCCTTCTCAGAGCTTGCTACCCACCAGGTCAGGCTATTTAACCTACCAATGGGTGACACTATCCGATCTTCAACAAACGAGGCTCCCACAAACAAATTCAGCTGTTCTGGTCTCTGACAGACCCAACAGGATGCAGTGCACACAACAACACATCATACAGAACAAGGAATATCTTTTTTTACTACTGTGATCATCTCATTCCCAGTCCCCACATCATACAGGAAACAGCTTTCACACGACCGGTAAAACTGATAATGTGTCTGCTGGAGAAGGCAGCACCAAAATGGTTAACCAAGTCATTAGAGCTACTTTGCTGGTAAGATTTTAGAGAACTGGAAAGGGTAGAAGAGTTAGTCCAGCCAGATGTATCCACCCTCTGACTCAGGAGAAGATTTTCAATTATATTATTAGAACATGCCTGAATTAACAGAGCTACTTAAAAATTATCCACAGCTCATATTGTATCTAGATCTGTACAAATAATCTGTTCTTCAATCCCTTGACATACAAACAACAATGAACAGGAAAAAATCCATTTTGAGTCAAAAATTATTAGTTTTAAAGCTCAATTTAATTTCTGTACTTAAAGTTAGGTACTTTTATAAATAAAATACTATTTGGGAAACAAAAAAGCATTTTATTTAGAAAACAACCTTTAAATTTCTGTGAAGGAATCAGCTGTTTTTTCAGCCAAAATAATTTGCCAGCAGCTCCAATAACCCAAATCTGCTGCTTTTTTTTTTTTTTTTTAATATATATTGAAAGACCAAAACATTTTCTCTCAGCTCTGGTTTGCAGCTTTAGTCCTAAAAGATGTCAATTTTTCACTTCCCTGTGTTGGACGTGGCATATTTCTCTTTACTTGCTCTTTATATCTTTCATGATATTAGGGAATTTGAATACTAAACACTGAAAATAAAAGCTTGCTATTTGTTATCTGATCTTTAATCCCAGCTTTCCCCTTTGTACATTTTGTCTAGGGAGCTATGTTTTTCAAAAACATAAGGGAAACTCATCTGCTAATCTGTCAACAAACCATTCATCTGTAATGTCTGCTCTACATTTGTTTTGCTATGTCACTATGCACCGAATGTTTGATGCAGATGTTTTGACACAAGTGGTAGAGCAAAATGAAATTTGTTGTTTCCTGACGCCACCACCCTCGAAAGATTTATTTAAACAACAAAATCTGGCCTAATTTTTAAAAATAACAGGGTACTCCATGACGAGGTGTGACTTCCCAGTACCTCCATTCAAGGTGTTGCCTTGTTGTTTTAAGGAAATTACACCAGCAAATCTTTTATACCTTCTAAATAGATATAGAAGAATGATTTCACTCTCATTTCCACATTTATGTTGGAATCCAATGCACAGCTTCTGTTAAAGAAAAGTAGAAAAGATAGTTTGCAACAGGCACCTCCCAGATGAGAACTAATCCAAACACTCAGAGCCAGAACTGAAACACTCCTGTCTGTTCCCATATGTTGCACCAGTAATTGTGCCAGACATCTCACCACCTGAGAGCGGATGGAAAGACATCTGCTTCCTTTCAGACAGCACCTTACACGAAGCCCTGGGCTCCTGCTCACTCTGTCCACTTTCTTTAACTGCTTCCAGTTCAGGAGAGGGGAAGGAAAAAAAAATCAAATCCCTCTTTCCAGCAAATATTACATGGGCAGTGGGACTCATGTAAAAATGGTTGGTAGGACACTCAAAAAAACCCACCAAAGTTTCAGGTTCAGATTACATTGTCAACAGGTCAGTATGTGTTTTAGGGGATAGGCAAAGGCATATGAAGCCAAATTCCCTGGGTTAGGCTGGGTGGCTGGATAACCTGATGCAAGTCTTTATTTGAGACCCCCTAATGTATGTAGGAACAGGCCATGGCCACATCACCTGCTAGGGGGTGAATCCTGGCATTCACATGCACTGTGGAAGGGGTGGATGGGTGCATGGATGCATGTGCCTGACCCAAGACCCCAAGGCAGCCTGTCTTCTTCCCTTCCACGTAGTTCCCAGGGCATAAGACATATCTGAGGGCTGTGCTCAGGAGTCCCCTCTAACAGCAGGGCTGGTGGGTGAGTTTGGACTCAAGAACAAACTCAGCCTCCCTGCTTATGTGTTTGCACAGGCACACCACAAGGTTAGTTCATCCCACTGAATTTTACTTATGCGACCCTTAAAGTCACCGGGTTCAGACAGGTTCCCCCTGCGAGCAATGCCTTGCCTTGGGGGCCTAAATTTAAAGCAGATCACACCCTAAAGCATCTCTTTCTCTGCAGGCTCTTGAAAACCCTTACACACTGTCTTAGACCAGGTGTCTAAATGTAGATGGAATCAGCTCAGCCATAATGCCAGAACTTTATATATACATGTATATAGGTATGTATGTATGTACATATGTATGCATATGTATGTATGCATGTATGTATATATGTATGTATGTATATGTATGTATGTATGTGTATGTGTGTGTGTGTATGTATGTACGTATGTGTATGCATATGTGCACTTCTAACCATCTTCACACAAAAGGATCCTCAAAAATATTTTGTTTTAAATTTACAGTGGAGAGAATTATGTCACAGTCGCACTACGAAGCCTGGACGAAGTGCCCTCAGAAGCCATGGAGGAATGGGCCTCTAGGCATGAGAAAATCCTCAACCTGTAGAGGCATAAAATGAATTCACAAGTGTGAAGATGATGCCACCTGGACTACTTCCAGAGGCATGAGGACCATCATAAATTACCATGTGGCTGCCAGCCAAGAGCTTGCAGCTGAGGCAGGTTTTCTGCTATCCAGCTGGGAGGATGAAGCACATCAGGAGAGGCAGACTGGGAACCAGGGAAACAAGGAGAAAAAAACAAGAGAGCAAAGGACTAATGACTTCTAGCACTGAGTCTCACTGTATGACTAGATTCAGTGGCTAGAAAATGTAGCAGTACTTTTACTGCTTTACACCGCCTCATCCTCTGATTCAGATCAGCTTTTCAAGTCATTGCATCTTGGCATTTCTGTAAGCATGACCATGCTTGACTCTGTTTCATATCCTATTTTTACACACACATTTTCTCAGTGTGCTCATCATGTGAAAAAAATTAATAGTAACCCAAAAAGCCATTTTCTGGAACTGTCATGTGAGAGTTGCAGATAATGAGACTGCCTTTGTTTCCTTCTTCTTGAGCTGGGTGCCTACAAGGATAGAGAGCAATGTGTCTCTTGAGAGGAACCACTTAAGTGGTTTTTATTGTAAAAATATAATATGAGACCTTGGAGGAAGAACTACCAACTTCATAGCTGCCTTACCTGCTCTCGCGCCAGCTGCTCTCATTTTTTGTATGTATGATATGATACGATACACAAGTGCTGATAATATCAAAAATGTCCACCCTTTTCATACAACTGTTATTATTGCAGCTAATCCAAGAGGTGTACATTAACAGGGAAAGGAACCATGATTATCTGAAATGTGATAGCAAGCACAGCTTTTCTGTACAGGGATTTTTAGTTATTTCCCCATCCCTAAAACTGCTTGTGTAATTTTGGAGAGCTCTGTGGATTTTCAGTTCCCTGTCACACTGCACAGCCAGTTCGAGGTAGCAAAATTAAAGAAGCGCTCTAGCTTCTTCATCCATTTCAATCTGAGAATGATTTGGTTTCAAATCAGAAAAATCAACACAGATCCATTAAAGAGAACCATCCATGTGACTGCTAAATAACTTAAAGAGGAAATTAAGAACTAGCAGATGGCACAAGAATTTGTATATGGCTTCATAAGCACCAATTCAATCTGCCTAACTTTTCCCAAAATTTGTAAAGATACCAATCATGTAAATCAAGATGAAGTTGTTCTGCACAAATCAGCCCTTTCCAGGATGTGTTTTAAGTTTGAACCATTTGAATTGCTTTGCATTTCTGGGGCTTGTCTGGGGAGGAAGTATTAAGCCCCAGGAAAAAAAAAAACAACAGTGTCCAGGTGCACTTTCAGCAGTCTAGAGAATAGCTGTGTATGGCACAATGCTTTTATAAGCGCCGAATAATGCTGTTCTTTTTTCCTATTGCCATACTGCATTGTAGACTCCTGTCTACTGTGTGATATTCTCACATATCTTTCGGCACTTCACCTGCATTTTCAGTCCTTTTTCAGTGTCTGCTGCCCAGAATTCATTCCATTTCATTATTACCTCTCCTTGCATCAATGGGTCCCAAGGGTAATCCTTCTACATCCATGGGTTCAGGGAGTTTTTAATTCTTCTGACTGAATGCGTACATCTACTTTACGGTTTCAGTTTGGTTTGGGAGCATGCCTTGAAATGAATCTCCAGGCTGTCCCCACATATTGTGCCTTGGTTCACATCACAGAATGGGCTCAGAGCACATGAACTGGATTCCTTTCAAACAAAGCTTGCAGAAATTGTGCCTATGGAGCCAACCTGCTCCATCAGCCAATGCATGTGCTGTTGAATGGCTCAGACTAGAGCCAGAATGGAGTAAACTTCCCTGGGGCATGTCTGGTGTGGGTGTCAGACTTCAGCCACAATTCTTTTGCTCTACAAACTTCCTGTTGATCTGCACTGCCTGCTAATACAGATACGGTCAGCAAATGCTATAGGAAGTCTAGGTTAAATTCTGAGCCTTAAGTCTTTAAAATGGGTGTAAAAAAAACTTACTTAAAGCACTAGAAAAAACATCTGGCTGTTGATATATAAATCTTATCTTTGTGCGAATACAGTTAACCTGCAATACAAGCATTCCCAGAAGCACAGCTTATTTCTGGTGTAACCTGAGTTTACATTTGGTCTTTTACTAGTATAAATATTTTAGTAAAACAGGCCAGATCACAACTGGCACGGTTCTTACGGTAAACTTTTAAGTCTAAACTGTTTTCAGAGTGAGTGAGGTTCAGTCCTTCATCCACAGTCTAAGTGACTGGCATGAGACCGCTGCAAAACTGAAGCCAGAGATCAAGGCTGAGCAGAACATCAGAAGGATGGTCCTCGCTGGAGGAGAGACAAATCTGTGACCTTTCCTAAGGACCTCTAAAATTACAGGGATTATGGAACAGGTGATTTTTATGCTAAAAACCTAAGTGTAAGTGTTGCTCTGCTAAGAGCTAGTTGAAAACTCAGCATGAAGAAAATTCTCCCTTTGCCTTTGGGGAAACCAGTAATTGTAATAATTCTTCAAAATTAACATGTAATGAAATATTCACTTGTAAGACACAAGAAACATGTTGTCATTTACAACATTTTGGGGTTGGGCCTGCTTACCTTTTCACTGGTTTTATGCTGATGTAATGCTAGTTTACTATAATACAGCTACTTCTGATTTGCAGCACTGCAAGTGTTAAGTCTGGCTTCTTAGGTATATGGATATTTCAAAAGGCATGAGGTCAGGGGGTAAACAGATTTATTCAAGGATAGCACTGATCTCTTTGAACCATAGTGCACTTCGTCCCATTTCTGTTATAAAATGAAAGTTACAAAGAAAATAAAAGAAACAGCTCCATCTCCATTTACAGAAAAATATTTTACATGATGTGACACCATTGGGAATTGGCAGCTCTCCCTGTTCAAATCCATCAATCTAATACCTTTTCAAAATCTTTCCCTGTATTACTGCCACCACGCCTTCTATTCCAAGCAACTTAGGCTTTGATCTAAGAACAAATTCTTCTTGAAAAAACCAGCTGTTAATGTGTAAGCTCATATGTTGATGATGTGCTTAAACACTTTCCTAAACTGGTCCCTGGAATTGGTGGAACATGACATAGAAAGTCCAGTGCCTTCATTTCTAGAGCAGACGTCCTCACTGCACACATTAGCACACATAGCTCCCCATCAGCACCATTCACACAAATTAATTCCTTCACTTCAGTGTCATTATTTATGCCAGTGCTCCTATGAGCCGCTGGCCAGTAACCTTCCTTTTGTCTTCACCTCAGACCCGTTTCTTTGCTTAAAATTTTGATTTGCCAAAACAGGGGACTGAAATAACTGATGGTCATCTGCACTGTACAAATAAAGAAGATCAAAATGCCACATAGAATAAAATGAACAGTGGATGCCTCAAAAGCAACACCCAAAACACTTGGAAGATGCTTGCCCTACTGAAAATTACTGTGAATTTCCAGTATATTTTCAAGCAGACAGAGGGTGTATGTAAATGTAATTAACTGATGAAAAACCATTTAGCTGTTCTGCTAAGGATGAATAGCTGTGAATACTGCAGAAGACTTCTGAATTTTGAAACAACTTTCATATAACTTTGAGGCTGCTGAGAGGGCCTTGTCTGCCGTAACAACTTTATACCATGAGTTCTCACCTCCTTACATGACTGTTGTTTTATATTATTAATATGAGTTATTCACATTTTTTGTGATTTCAAAAAGCCCCAGGAATGGTCTAGGACTCCAGTATATGAGGATTATACAGGCACAGAAGAGTATGCACTGCAGTGTTAAAAGTAATCCTCAAGTTGCACTTTGTCTGAATATGCTGTATTTGGAGATTACTTTGTAAGCATTTTTTTCCAAGCATCTACCACTCAGATAATGCACTGAAATACCTTTGGGGAGTCTCTGCATGACAATATGCATTCGTGTTAGACACAGTAAATTTAAAGTTCTCTCCCATATTACACAATACTATCAGGCCCTTTGAGTTCTGTTAAAATGAAAATGTACTTCTGCTAAGCATGTTTTAAAGCCTAAATGAAATAAAATTATGTAATGAACTACATACTCTTATAATTTAATTATGTAGTTGTGTCATATTAAACTATGAGCAGGATTTCTAAAAAAATCAGACTCAGAAATAATTCTCCATTTATGATTCACGCTGACATGTTTTATCGTTAGCAGTGCAGATCAATGAATGAACATGTAGAAAAGCTGGAGAGTGTTTCTTTGCACACTAGAATGAGAGTTTTGTGAACATAAAGCACAAGAGAAGCCTCTTTATTTAGATGCCTATTTAGTAGCTGAGTCACGTACATATTGTTGGACACGAAGGAAAGTTTTAGAACAGCCTCACAAAATCTTACCTCCCTGGGGTATTTTTTTTAATTGAAAATATCAGCAGTTGTTTCATTATCATAGCAAAGGACAGGCAGTGAGTGAGTTCTGTACCTTGGCTGGCTTATGACCATGATAATTTTGAAGAAATGCTTTAGGATAATATATCAGTCAAAAACAAGCAGTTGACTAGCTCTTCCAATTTTTACTCAAGTGTGTGCCTGCAGTGCTCCCTGCCAGCACGTCTGAGCCCCTCTCTGCCTCGTGTGTGCATTTCCCCTGCACGAGAGGCAGCAGTGCCATTGCACACATCACCAGCAGAGAGAGGTAGACAAAGCGTCACAGCATGGGATGGCAAGAGCCAGGAATATCCACTCCTTCCACTGTCTCCCCCCTCTTCCCAGGTGTCATCCTCCCAGAAAAGGGTCTCAGAATGTCCTCAGTGCTGGCGGCAGTGCCTGCTTCCCCTCCAATGTCTCCAGTCTGCTAGAGGATGGAGCTGCAGCCACAGGGAGGAAAACCAGCTCCAGCTCAAAATGTTGAGGCCTCCAGGAGCTCATGTCAGTGCGGCATGGGGAATGAGGGGCCACCATGGTGTGAGGGTAACTCTGATCAAGGGCACCTGCTAGGATGCTGAACTTCCCAGGATCCTATCTCCACAGTGGGTCCCATCCAAAAAGACCCCGACTCAACTGGGAGGGATGCTGCCGGACCAACAAAAGGCATTGTACTTGTAACAAGTTCTTCTTACCTCTGTAGCATAAGAGCTTCAGGGGCTCAGGCCAACCAGAGCAGTGACTCCAGCAGGGACAGGCTGAATCTGCCTTTGGCATGGGACATTTGAGTCTGCAGCTTTCCCCATCCCATCTCAGTTACCCAGGGGACTAGGTCTGCACAAGCCCCTTGAGATGTGGGAGCCCAGAGAATTTACACAGGTGGATGATGACAGATTGACCTTTATTATAAACTCCTTTTGTAATAACCCTTAATGCACCCGTTGTCTTCCTGACCACTAATAAACAGGGAGCTAATGCTAACTCTTGAGAGACACCAGTTAGATACAGACATTTTGTTGTACATGTGTACATAGCTGATCTTATTTTTCCTCTTGTGCCTCACCTTGCAGTGAATTCCTGGTCCCTGTGTGTCTGCTCTTCTGCAAGCATTGCCTTTCTCATGACTCAGTCACCCGCATTTTAAAATCCTCATGCAAGTCTTCTCAGCTACCTTGAGTTTTACTGTCCTATATAATCTTTAATCACCAATAAATGTTGATACCTTGTACCATACCTTTTATTAGGTCATTTATGAAGATGATGACCTGTACAAGTGCCTATGGATACCTTCAGGCAGTCTTTCTCCATTGTGCAAATAAATAACTTTTTCCTTGTCCTCTTTCTCAACTTTGAATCAAATTTCAGCCTGGGTCCCCGCTTGATTCTGTTACCACTTTGACTGTTGTGAACTAAGGTTTTTGAAAAATTCAGTCCACTATTTTAACCATACAAAATTTACCTGCTGCCTTCCTGTGGGCAAGAAACCCTAAATTTTAGGTTTGGTTCTAGCCAGAGTCTTGAATGAAACTACGCATTTAAGGCAAATGTTTTTAAATCTTCTGTCTTCATATAGTCCCTTGGGGAATCAAAACAATAAACAAGCAAAGCAAAATTTTCACTTTGGCCTGAAGAATGACTTTCAGTTTTACATGTGCCAAGTTTTGTGAACAAGTTTATTTTCTCAGTAATGTCAGCATGCAGCATAGATGTCTAGTTACCTGATTTGTGGGGGTAATCGGGTACTCAAATGACCTAAACTGTGCAATTACTGGTGCTGGCAGATTACATATGGAAAACTAAGACCAGGCCATAAAAATTTGATCTATTGTGTCCATAGTCATAATAAAACCGTTATGGTCGGTGATTGATTATAGGAATATTAAAATGCAGAAAAAGGGAAAAAAACTGCTTTATATTGCATTGTATTCTCGTGTTCAGGGAAAAAATGATTGCTGTTATCTTGACATGTTTATCACTTTGAGGCTGAGCCAGTCGCTATCGTGTGAGTTCATTCTGTCCCATAGCTGACAAATTCTATCATGTACTATAAAAATCATTATGGCTCACTTTTGCAGCTGCAATAAAACAGGAAAGCAAATACAGTAACCATTTATATTTAGGACTTTAGTCCTAACACACATCCAGCAAAACTGACTTAAAAGTTTAGACAGAAAACAAGATAGATCCCCAGCCTGGGTGCACAGATTTTATTCCAGAACTGGTTTCAATGGCAATCATTGACATTTGTGTAAGAAAAAGAGCAAACAGAAACAAAGGCAATCTACTGATATCATGTATTGCTGATCTAATTTGTTTGCCAGGAACTCCTCTGTATTTTTTAGCATTTCTGCTTCTTTCTTTTGGAGGGAGCCTTGGAGGTCTGAAAGTGTCCCCTGGCTGCACCTCCTATGTGAATTTTCTCGCCGTAGCACATTTTGCAGCTACACTTTCTGCAGAAGTGTTCTCCCTCAGGGCCCTCCTCCCTGAGCACTGTTCCGTGGGTATGTGTAAGTTGCTGCCACACCACCAGTGTGTGCTCAAACACCAATTCCCCAGCTGTCCCCATAACTTGACACTGATGTACACCTGGGCTGTGCTCTACCATGCACCAACTGCTCCCTCACTAAAGGATGCCAAGGTACATTTGGATACTTCAGCCAGGGGTAGGACAAATTGGATTTAGAGATGTCCAGTCCTCGCACATTTTCCGTGTAGACATGCATCAATTCAGTGGTACGGTCAATCATACCGACAACAACTCCTACTTTTGTGGAAGTGATGTGGGGTGTGTTGTATGCCTCTGTTATGCTCCTCAGCCAGGACCAGATGTACATCATCTTGGTGTCAATTTGCACCTTCCCTTAACGGCCTGCTGCCAGACTCCCACCCTTTAGACTGAGGGACTGAAATAGTTGAGCAATCTCACATACCCCACTTTTAGCTTTTTTCCTCATTCATCGTGCTTGAAAATGCTTGAAATATCTCTTGGGTTTGATCATAGAAACTAAATCAGGAATATTTCACATTCCTCATTTAGCTTTCACAGAAAAAGAAGATCAAAACTGTAACATGGCCATGGACACCTGCAGCATTAGAAGATGCAGATGGCCTTTGCTTGCATTTATAAATACATAGGTGTGCTTCAAGAAGTGAGAACTATGGGTTTCATCTGTTTTTTTTCAGTTCAGGATGCTGTAATTTCCAACCTCTAAAAGCATGCCAAGCAAACAGTGAAGATAAACACACAACAGCGAACTACAACAAGGGACTTCAGGGCCCATCTCAACACTTCATACCAGTGTCTTCACGGACTCACATCCCATCAAGGGTATACATGAGGACTGGTTTGGTCAGATGACCAAATTCAGCACCATGCAGGACCAATCATGAGACACCATCCTTAGAAGACCCTCATTTATGATGGGCTGGAAAAATATAAGACAAATATTGTACCCAGGATGCTTCTTCCACTCTTAAACACACTCTCCAGATGATTCACCAAAGCCTGTATCAGTCATATTTTCTTAAAGCCACCATTCATGGCTGATGATCATAACTGTCCATTAACATTACCAGCTCGGGAGCCTGAGCACCAAAATTTGTGTGGGTAAGCTGAGTTAATACATTGCCACAAAGTACTGAAGGTTCATCTGAAAAATAGAAAAGAATCCCACTTCAGGAGAAATAAAGACTTTACAACGTAATGCATCAAGCCATGCCAGAAAACTTAGCAAGGATCAGCTCCCAGTATCTCATCCAGCAACCATTTGTTCAGAACAGCTTTTTCAGAACAAAACAAAAAGTACTTGTATGCTCTTTTTCCCTTTTATTTCTGGGAGCCTCAGGAATATAACCACATGAAATGCTTCAACACTGATTGGCAAGTTTCTGTATTGATTGGCTTCAGAGGCTGATTAGATAAGACAGAGTCAACTAATGAGAGCCACTACAAAAATCTACTGGAGTGATATCTGCAGAGATAAACTCCCCAAACTCCCAAGCCTGTCTATTTAGTAGATCTTTTATCTAAACATATCCTGATACTGTTGACAGTATTGTGCACAAATAAAACATGGGATACTAACAAAAGGGCTTTGTTTAAAAAAAAGGTAACTACTGTCCTGGAGAGAAAATAAAGATAATAGCCTGGACTTTAAACCCAGAAGCAAGAGGTAGGAGACTGGCATTAACACCTGCTATCCTTTATCTGTAATTCAAACTCTCCTTCACCCCCAATACATAAAAAGTAAACTCTAGGATAGTTCTGTTAAATGCCTTACATCCCATCATACTGACCACATTAGCCATAACCTCCTTCAGTGGAGCAGCTGGATATTGAATGCCCTATCTAGAAAAAAAATGCTTTTCTTAAGCTGTTTGCTCTGCTTATCTTCCTTCTTTTTACTTTGTCATGTTATTTTTTAGTTATTGTATTGGATCTGCCTGAAGCCCTCCCTCAGTTTTCACACAGCTCTTGGAAGTGAAAAATCTTGCTGACTCGGTAGGGGGTTTGGCTGGTTAAAACCCGAGTAAGGGAGGCAAAGCAAAGCCCAGAGTTTGTGCTTCAGCCTTTGCCTGCTCAGCCCTGCCCAGCTTTGGACCCACCACTCCAAATCTCTGTATTTTCCATGGTGTGGAAATACCAGTTGTTGGAAGTGATTTGCAGATATACAGGACATGAGGGGAATGTCCTGTGATACACGACCTGTTGGGATCTGTCAGATGCACAGCACTCATTTAAGGCAGATGTCCAGGAAAGAATCCAGCCCAGCCTTGGTCTTGTGCATCAACCTGAAATAAATAATAAGTCTAAAGAGGAAAAAAGGAGTTTGAACAGATTGTGTGCTCTGAATTTCCTCAGAGGAGTTCGCCTGGGAAAAGCAAGAAGCATTCCTCACCCTGCTCTCGCTCACACTGACAGGAGGTTAAGCTGCAGGGATGTTCCAGTATACTGAACTAGGCAAGGGGTTTTCAGAGCTGTTATCTATTTTAAAATAAACATTCCAGTGTGTATTGTTATCATATTTTGTCATGCTCTCATAATTTAGAAAAAAAAATAAAGGCTTCTGAATATCAATTTCAGGGGGTATTTGTACAGAATCTGGCTCACATACCAATTTTTTTTTCCAGTTCACTCTTCTATTCAGCTTTTTATCTAAAAACAGCTTTAGATCCCAAGAATATAACTGCTCCTTGAGACTCATGCAGAAGGCCTTTTATTAAGCATACATGGCAAGGCAGATGGAAGCCATATCTAGTATTCTTCCTTTTAGGGTTGTCATTGCACAAAATAAAGGTCTCTTACCTAATGTCTTAAGTCTAGAAAGTCCAAACTACCCAAGAAAAATTTCAAAATGTTTAAAGCAGTCTTTTCCTTCATTTATGATACTACTTGCCAAAAAATACAGTTTTCTGTGCATCTCAGAATCTGCTCACAGGCCTTATGGCACCAGATCTGGAATGCTGATGCTCCCTGCAGAGCTCACACGGCACAGTCATGGCTCGGGTTTTTATGGAGATTAAGTAGTATATGAATTCCTTAGATAACAAAGCAGCAGCAAAGCCGAGTGAACTTCGACTGTCTCAAAACAAGAATACCAGAAAACAACCAACTGCCTGTGTAAGAGCTTCCTACCCTTGGCCACTGCTAAAATCCAGGTAGCTGAGCAGATAAGCAGAGCTTTGTTACCATTTAGTTCTTAGGAAAGCAGCAGTACACATTCAAAGCTGCTGTTATCTTAACAATCCTATAATAAAAGCTCTGCCTTCCAAGCCAGTGCAAAGGTTATCAGCTTGTTTCTGGAGCACAAATTCATTATAAATCTTCAAGAGGGCTGGAACAACTGAGGTGTCACTTTTGCAGGTGCCAAGTGGAGAGGAGGGCTGATCTCCAGAATGCCAAGCAGCTAGTGAAGGGGCCAAACTCCAGCCTCATGCTCTCTTCAGAGGGAAAAATGTTGACTTACGTGTGCCATTTCACATAGGTTATTGTGTCAAAAGGAGAAAGCCTATTGGAAATCTCAGGGGTCTGTATCTGTGCTTGGATATCTCTCGGACTTGAAAATGGGAGCTCCTTTGTGGGATCACTCATATTAAGTTTATCCTGGATTTTGGTCATTTTGTCTTCTACCTAGAGGATGGGCAGGTTTTCAAGGGCTTAGTGCCTAGTTTTTCAAGGGCTTAGTGCCTAGGTAGGGGTAAAGAAAAGGCGTATCCAAGTGCTAAGAGGACTTCACAGATCAGTATGTGGATTTGCCTACTCACTTTGGTGCTTTGGCAGGAGCTGGGCAATTCTGAATACCTGCAAACAGTTGTGTACTCTGAGTCCTTTAGGAAAACCTGTCCCTTAACACTGTGTAATTGTTGAATGTTTTATAACTAGCCACAGCTTTAAATTGTGATTAATGAAAAAAACCTAAAGATTTCCTTGGCCACTGAACTTTGAAAGCTGCTATATTTCTTACTAATTACTTATTTACATCTAAGTTGCAAGGTTCACTTATTTGTTCATATGATTTATTAATGAGACAAAGATTCAAATACAAATTTAAGCTAAACCCAAGAACATAAAATAGTGTTTCTAAAATTTAAAGCAATTGGTTAAGCACTCAAGTACTTTGCACCTTCAATATGGATGAGTCAGTTCTAACACAATGCATTAGCAAAGATTAGTTTCATATGCTAAAACTGAGTCACACACTACAAAAATGAAAAACACCCTATATTTTGTGTCCAGGAGTGCTTTGCATCCTGAATTGGACAGAACAGATGAAGACAAGAGTCTGTCTGCAATCTCTACTCAAAAGAAACAGAGCTGAAGTTGAAATTGGCTCAGCACATAGCAGCTAGTAGTAGGAGAATGGGAATTACATCAGGTCATATTTAAACCATGCATCCCATGATGAATTTATTCACAGCCAACAAAAACAAGATTCTAACATTTTGTTCTCGTATAGGCTGTGTGCTTTAAGGGAGACTAAAATCTGTCTCTTGAAGAACCAAGGCACCACTGGATGTGGTTTTCCTTCCAGACCTGCATGCTTACCTTGAAGCAATTGTATTAATTGACCCACATTCATTAGTTGCTTCATTTGGGCATACTGAAAAAAAATGAACACTTCTGCTACTGAGTGTTCCCTTTACATGTGGAAAATCATTAAAACCTCAGAGATATTTCAGGTCTGATGGGAGGTGTCTTTCACTAAGTTTAATCAAAGCATACATATGAAGAAATGTTGACAGAATGTTTCTCAGCTGTAAATTACCTACAAATGTAAAATTATTCCATGTTAATGGTGGTGCTGCTTAAAAAAATATTTACTGATGATTTGTCTCCTGAAGTCATAGGAGTAATCATAGGTAATGATTCTGTTTCTCTCATTTCTGCATCCTCTTTGTACAATAAAATATCTTCCCTGAGAACTTTTGCTGTATTGAATACTATCTTTTCTTACAACTATTTTTGTTTATATCTCTGTTCATTGACAGACTTTGAATCTCATTGGAAACAATTAAATTAACATTTTATTATATGTTCTCTTGGCATCTATTCAAGACCACTTATACACATAAAAGATGCAATGGAGAGTGCATATTCATATTTGTGTGCATCCTGCTTGCTGTATTCAAATGCAATAACTATGGTGGACTACCACTGTGACATGCAGCTGTGTGGATATCTACGTACGATATCATAGAACAAGGAAGGCTTCAAAATTAAAGAAAGCAGGTTTAGATCAGATATTAGGAAGAAATTCTTTACTGTGAGGGTGGTGAGGCACTGGCAGTTTGTCCAAGAAGCTGTGGATGCCCCATCCCTGACGTGTTCAAGGTCAGGTTGGATGGGAATTTGAGCAACCTGGTCAAGTGAAAGGTGTCCCTGCTCATGACAGGGGGGTTGGAATTAGATAATCTTTAAGGTCCCTTCCAACCTAAATGACTATATGATTACATCTTTGCTCTTACACTGATTCTGGAGCTAAATTGAAGTTTGAGATGAGAAGTAAAAGTTGGGCTTTATATATTATAATGCTGTAAAGTGAAAAAAAGGAAAAATCAGTGTGGTCTTTAATTATGGTGTGGAGGTTTTGATTGAGATCAACTTGTTTTGATAAGCAAGAAGGAATTTCTTTACCATGTCCCATTCCAGAATGGGCTTGCAAGACAGGAGTTAACCTGAATAAATTTGCTCAGCATGAGCAGTAATTCTCCTGGAGCAGCATGAACACTTTTTCCATTAGAGGCTGTATAAAAGCACCCAGCAATCAAAGGAAAATGAAAGAATTACATCAGTCAAACTCTTGCATTTAGACTGTAAGGGTATGGAATATTTCCAGAACTCCGTCCGAATCTCAGAGTACTTGCTTAATTTTTACTGAGTTCTTACCGGAGCAAATTCTGTTTGCACTAGAACAGACTTCGTTATGTCAGCTGTGCACATCACACACACAGCTGCATATCCCACCTCTGCAGGGACAGGCTGTCAGCAAGCACCTGAAGATGTAGCTCTGTCTTTCTACACCTATTTCTGTATTTTATTAATAATGTTGTGCTGTGGCCAACAAAATGGGAAACAGGCTGGAGCACAGCTTTGATGGCCAGTCATCCGACAGAATTTGTGTTAAACACTTTGCGGCTTCTGGAGGCAAGAGGAAAAAAGCTGAACTCAGCTTTAAAAATCTATACCTATCCCTGCTGCTACTGCAGGCTTTCTGTGCAATGTCAAATTAACAAGACCGAACTTGTCACTCGAGTTCGCTAATGACTTACACCTTTTTCCCTTGCGCACACAGTTTGGTAATCAGGAGTCCAAAGCATTAAGCACTCACAAATGCAAATGATGCCAGTGGAAAGATGCCTGAATATACCTGTACTGTGCAATGCTGGCCACAGCAAAGGTAGGCTGGAGCATACATTGCAGTAGACACAGAGTCACACCTCCATTAGTGGGCGTGAAACAGCTCACACAGAAGCAATTGTTTCTTGAGGAAGGCAGCCAAAGAAAAGAGTCAACACCTAATCTGAGAAGGGTCACCACCAGTGACCAGTACTAGAGGGAGTGACTGATTTTTCAGGAGCAGAAAACACCTTTTAATCTGTTTTTAATACTCTATAGTCTCTGTGCATTTGAGTCCATCAGCCTAGTATTTCTCTCTCCTTAGCAAGAAGACTGCCACAGAGACTGCAAAAGGTGACGGATGGAAAAGTTTTACTTTTCTATGTAAGGAAAATTCAGCCTCCTATATGACCCTTGCAAATATTATCTGTGTTAAACTGAAAATGTCCTTGCCAAAGATCAAACTGAGCTCCTCTCATGCACTACCTCTATTCATCTCTTGAAGGAGCAAGCCATAGGAAAATCAGCTCAGAGCTGAGAAGTGGAACTCAAATTGTACTGATGTAGGAAGGACCATTATTCATAAAGGCCCATCATTTAATCAATATGGCAACAGTTGTCTCCCAGCTGTAATAGCTTATATAGCATGGAAAAAAGTACCAAATTCCCAAGGGATTCAGCCTTTGAGAGTGGTTTACACTGAACCTCCAGGGCCTCCACAGCTCTCAGATCTTTGCCAGTGCCTGATCAAGGCCTTTATCTTAATCAACAAAGCCACCAATGGATTAAAACCAAACATCTCCATGACAGGCTGAGGCAAGTCTCATTTACTTGGGCATGCAATAATGATGCCAGAACTTTTCTGCCATATCCAGAAACAGGAAACAGTACATAAAAGCTCAGCTTTTGAAAGGATATTAACATAAATATGAAAAATAAAAATTAAACACCCAAAAAGAGCAGCTCCGTAAGTCCCAGCACAGCAAGGGCTGCAGCTCCCTAGTCTGTGTGCACCGGGTCTCTGAAAACAACATTACTTTATTATCACTGAAAAACGTCAAAGAAGGTCAGAACAGAAGAAAAAGAAGATGCAAAGTCTATGTTTTTCTAGTGAGTCAATTTATCAATAAAATCAAAATATCACAGAAGTACAATTCCCCAGGCTTCCCCAGCCTATATTTCTGTATTAGAGTCAAAGTAGAGTCTTGGGATTTAGCAAGACACTAAAAATGATAGCCCTAGTATCTACTCATGTATCAAGAAGAACATCCACAGGGTGTTTCAGCAGCACCTTGACATCCCACTGAGAACTCTCAGCTGCACCATTTAGCCCTGGGACTTTTAAAATCCGCATAAATTAGCAGGGTGTAATTGCAAATGTGATCCAAGAACAGTCTGAAATTAGTTCTTCCTGAGTCTGAAGCGGGGTTAGGATGACATGTTTCCCTGACTTCTGGAAACAAGGAGAAAATTTAACCTTTTTTTTCCCTGTCCTAACCTAGGATTTTATAATTTTCCTACACTTCCCTGAGACCTCAAAATGTTTTTTCAAAAAAATGCTTCAAGACTCTTCTTTTGCTTTCTTTCAGAAGAATGTCTGTTCAGCCTCTAGTACTCCATTACAGAACCAGGCCCTGCACAGGGAAGGAAAGATTTTAGGCTTTTAATGAGTATTTGTCCCAGGGATTGATTTTTTGGTAATGGAATCACTTTTGGTTATTGTTTATTTCCTTTCCCTTGTTATTTCTGTATTTTTATTCTATATTTGGTTTCCTGAACTTCTCCAATATTTGTTCTAGCCATCCTGGTTATCTGCCATGAGTATCAGTTTCCTTCCTTCTAGTTAAGAGGGCAGGGAGGGAGGAAAACCATTCCCAGACCAAGCAGCAGTGCCACTCTGGAGATGATTTGGTGGGTTGTGCAGCCTGAGAATGAATCATTGCTTGCAGCACTTAAATCTTCCTCCTTTTCTCACTTTCCCTTTTCTAGGGAGCAAGGAAGAGATGGTGCCAGAGGCTGCTACACTTAGTAATGTGTGAAGTAGAAGTAAACAGTTAAGATTAAAATTACCTTGATTGTTATTCAATACCCAGGAAGATGATATGGCATAATGCTTGTCAGTTACTGGAATTACTCATTTTTAGCAGTAATTGCTAATTTTTCGTAGCTTTTAAGTGAATTAAACCATCTAGCCTATGTAGCAGCTGTAGCCTGCTTCCCACAAGGTGCCTCCACTTCTCTACTATACCCCTAAATGACTAAGAGTGATTGCTGAAATTTCCTCTGTTAGTCCATGCTTGCTCTAACTTCTTCATTCTCCCCCTGCATCCACTGCTTGGCATTTTTTCCCCAAGAAGCTGTCTTTTCTGAATATGACTTAATAACCCCTCTTTCAGCTTGAAATTGTGCTCACAAGCACATCAGTTTTCTTTCAGGTCATGCTCCCAATCTCGTTGCAGACCCTTCCACGACCACCTTAAATATGCGGAAATCACAGGCAGTGCCTTAACATTTCACTTGCATTTAGTCCTTCATAGGAACCCTTTCTTCACTCCTAAAGGTGTAAGTTTAAGAACAGGGTAATGTAATGCTCACAGCCACAGCTGCAGAGGCACCACCAGAGCACAGGCTTTCAGGCCAAGCACAGACAATGCCCACAGCCAGTCAGTCTGTGGTACCACTGCTCATAGGGACTTCACACTTCCCAGCACAGGCTCAGTCCTGCCCCCACCGACTCTTGTAGGAAGAGGGTACAGTCTCAAAGGAAGCAAGTATGTTCCATGTCTCGTCTTTCAAGGGTCAGCGCTTAAACTCACAAATCCGTCCTCTTTGACATTCTAATCTCTGGTTGTAAAAATGGATTTAGTGGTTTAACATTAAAATTTCAGGCACAGTTAAGGAAGGGATTGCAAAAGAGTTAATAAGCAAAATAGTTTAATGAACTTTGGCAGAGAAAATTGAGAAGTTCAACTGGTCTCCCAGCCGAAAGAGTTTAGCTCTAGATTTGCCAACGCTTCCAGCCCAATGCCTGGACACATCAAGCTATCACAAAGAAAGTGACACAAAATTCCAATTTTGTCTCTTGTGACTCTAAATTTTTGTTAAATGTAATGAACAGGCCCATTACACCAAAAAAGTAAAGTCATTCATTGCTGTCTGTACAGTGGGCATCTGGCCGCAACATCTCCCTGTTGCTGTGCTCCGCAGTGACTGCTTGAAAGATCGTGTTTATTGTTCCACACTACCCTTAATGTACCTGCACACAGCCACACACCATCTGCACATTATCATACTGCATTACAGGAAATTACAATAAAAGAATTGTAATTTTTCCCTCCAAAGTGACTCTTCACATACAGCCAGGTGTACTTAGGTACATGAAAAATGCCCATGCGTGACCTTTAGCAACAATTTTAGCAGATTAACAAAACAAACAGAAGAATCTGAACTCCTGCAGGAGACTGAAAACTTTAAGTTATTTAAACTTATGAAAGTTAAATGAAATCTCATTTTTGAATGCAGAGATATTGCAAGTCAAAAACTGCTGGCAAGGAGATTTTTGATCTGGACAAATAGAGCAAGAAGAGAATGTGCACCTGCTCCATTAAACAAGACTGTAGATGCACTGCTGCATCTGCCATTCACTTTTTGGTTCAGAGATACAGGAGATCGTTTTGTTCTTGCAAACCCTCCCACGATTTGTTCACCCTAATAGCCATGTTCAGGATTGCAAATGATTCAGATTGATTAACTTGTGGGTGGCACAATGCTAAGTGTCAATACCAGGTGACAAGTCACACACTCAATGCCACAATAAGAGGGCAGCATTACCAGGTCAGTACTCAGCTCATGCATGTTTTCACTAGGGTGTCTCCTCTTCCTCTGCTTCATTTTGTGTCAATTAATAAAATAAAATAGGAGGGAAAAAAAAAAAGAAAAAGGAAATATTATGGGAAGGAAAGAAAAAAAGATACAATGAACAAAGAAACCTTCTAGTGCTGAGCCCTGGGCAATGCAGTCCAGGTTGAGGTATACTTAAGGCACTAAGTCATGGAAGGAAGGAAAGCAGAAGGAAGGAAGCTAACACAGCTTGTGGCAAATTCTGTTTCTGAATGACTCATCTTTCATGTCCAAATGTGAAGCCTCTTAAAAGGCCTGGCTTTCAGAATGCATGACAAATTTCTTTTATTCAAAGAGTGTGCCATGATGGGCTCTTGGGTGTGGTAAGTCCTTAAATCACCAAACCATCACATCTGAGAATCTTTTGTCTATATATTTTTCAACATCAGAAAGAGGCCACTAATTCCTGCTATGTCCCACAGTAAATAATTTCTCTTTTCCTTTTTAAGATTTTTTTTTCTAATGCTATGGAGTTTGAAGACAGACATAAATTAATATCCTGTTAAATAGTCTGCTCTCTGCCATGTATAACATCACTCATGCACTGGGAAAATAAAGTCCATCATCCTGTATCTACACCATATCCTGCCTTTCTTGGCAAAAGAAAAAATCTGACTGGTGCATATCTGCAGCCAAAGATGACAGACACCACAGCCACCCCATCCAATGTCAAGGACCTTATAAAGCCTTAGGGAGATGGCAATCCAATAAATCACATGGACCTTTTCCAACAATTTGAGACAATTAAAGATGGAGGCGTTTTGGAGGAGGAGTGCAGAGCAGAGTGGGAAAGAGGCAGGAAGGAATGAGAGCCCGGATAATTGTTCAGGGAAAAAAAAGAAGGAGAGAAAAATGCATATTTTACTGTTTCATGAGGTGAGTTGGTGAGTGTGAGTGCACATGTGCCTCTACCCTCTCCTGGAAAGCAAAGGAACTCCTGACCTTGGCCTGCTACAGCAAGAGCCAAAAATAACTCCTTGCAGGCAGCCCATTGCACCAGGCAAACCAACAGACTGCTCAGCTGGTGGTGTGCGAGCTGGAACACCCACTTTCCTCTACTGCCTGGGTGCCAGCCTGTGGTGTGCTGTTGATGCCTCTGGGAAGCACTGTTTCCCACTTTTTCAGTCCCTTTTTCCCCAAGGTTCCCCTCTTTCTGTCTTAATGCACCAGGCAGGCACTTAGAACTAGCAGCCCCATCTCCCCCAGGTCAACAAGGCGGAATTTGAGGAGGATGAAAAGGGTGCTCCTTAGAGTAGGCAGTGCCTGTGCATCTCTGAGCCTGTAAACCAGAGGAAAAGTAAAAAGGACCATGAGTTCAACAAAACACCATGCTTGGAAGGCCAAGGGGTAGAAGGGGCTCTCGCCATCCTAAAGCAGTTCTCCACCCCTGAAGAGATGAACAGCCAAGGCCTTCTCTCCCAGAGGACAAGAGCCACTGACAGCCCTTGTCTAGAGTGCTGAATATCCAAATATCACCACACAGTGGGAAATAAAGCTACATATCAGCTCAGTTTAGACAATGGATACCTGCTCCTGGAAGAAGACTGGCATCAGCCTTGCCTTGCTGGGAGAGCAAGCACAGCAGGAAGAAGGGTGACAAGAGCTACATGTGCAGGGAGAAAAGAAGACAAGAAAGAGGGAGCACATAGAGTTTTAAATAGCATATTTGTGTCTGAGTTTCAGTCCTGAGGCGTATCCCCAGTAAGTGGCTGACACACCAGTGTTTATACCAGTGGTTCATTTAGCCTCCGGTCTAAATGCAGTGCGCTCTATTTTTTCGTAAATTCATCTTGCATTATGGCATATCTGCTTACATTTTAAAACTACCTAAGGAGTAAATAATTTGCTCTTTTTGACAGGCATACTGGGAGTTTTAGTCTGTTACCCATTTGCTTTAAATATCAGGCTGTAAAACTGTGCTTGTGTTTCTGGCTGACACTGTTGTTAATGATGCGCTGTGCCTGTTCTCTGGTTATGGAGGAATTCTCACATTATTTCTGGGGTAAGCTAATAATGAGTGTTACTCAGAACAAATCTTATGTTTGTGGTTGACTTGCTGCCAGTGTAGAAAATCACGTTACGACCATTATCTCACTCTACCTCCTCCCCCTCAAGTGCAAAATTTTAATATTCATTCCAATGCAATCTGTATCGAAATAAGCAGTGCCGATTGGGTGTGCAGTATACTGCAGCAACTCCATTTAATTGTGTCAATGTGTCATTCTTACTGGAGGGGGAATCATCACGGCAACTCATCTTCCCAGGGCTTTTGGGGACAGCACTTCATTTCTTATGTTCAGCTCTATACCCTTTTCTGCATTGCAAAATTTACTTCAGCAATTCTCATCAAATGAACCTACCTTAAATGTGACCATTTAAATAGGTTTAGTTGCAATTATTTAGCATTAGAATAAAGAAAGAAACAACGTAGACATCACATAAGTTATACTTGTCACACTGCAAACACCTCAGTAGAGTGAAACAGAGCAGTTCACTTTCAAGTCTTTAAAAATAGAGCCTTCAGGAACAACAAAATATGTCTTGAATCGGAGTGTTGTAATTAAGGTCTTGTTCACACTAATGATTGAAATAGCATTGAAAAACAGTCTAACAGACTGCATTCAAGCTCTGTTAAGTGGTTGCCTTCACATTTGGTATCCAACCCGCCAGGGCCTTCAGAGCTTGACTTTTCTCTGATGTGGTTACCAAACAGTGGAACATTTCTAGCATGACCAAAACTTAGTCATGCCTCAGTAACTTAACTCAGATTCCACTTCTTCAAGCCTGAAAGTAGTTTGAGGGGCACAATTTCATCCATGCCATCCATAAAACGTAATTTAACCCTGCTTTCCGATCACCTTGGATGTTGTGGCATGTTTGCATCACCTACCCTGCTTATGTGCACTGTGCTGTCAAAGAGGCCATAAATCCTGCGACTGCAGCCATCCAGTTATGGCATGTGATAATTTTCTTTTAAAAAACCCTCTCCAGTGTTAGCACAGTCAAATTTGTATTCTCCCCATTGTTAGAATCAAGGCTTTCAAACAGCTACATACAAGCAACAGGGGCAAAACCACTATCTACTTTTACGATGGAACGTGATCAGTGTGTGAAAGGTCCATTTGACAGCAGAAGGAGACAGGACTGAGTGACTCAAGCTTTCCTTCCAGGTCCCTGTTAGTGTGAGGGTTCCCAGGGGCTCTTCTCCTGCTATAAGATAGCACAGTTCTTTCCACTGACGTGTAGCTATATCCAGCTTGGTGAAAACTGAGCTCGTTCCTTGATTTGCTCCTCTCTGAACATCAGGTGAGTTATGGCAGGGGGAAAAAAAGACATTTCCTTTCCTCCTCATCTCACTGCCTACATGCCAGTGGCAATATTCAAGTCCAGAAAACAGCTTCTTGATGACTTAGAGTGGCAAGACCTCAAAAGAAAAAGACAGACAGTAAAAGCAGAATATCTGTCTGAATATGATCCAATGGATTTTTTTTCCATCTACACTTTTTCCTTTCTCTAACATAAGTCCAGGTTTCCCTCACACCTAAAATGGTGTGCTGCTTGAGGGGGGTTGAAACAACCTTTTTCTCTAGTTAGAAAACAGAGAAGGTCAAGAAGTAATAGACTTAAGTGAGAATCTTGTTGGCATCACAACACCTTCTCAGCTAGCAGACCTCCTCCACGACTGTCCTTGGAGCCTCTTCATGTTACTACTTGATTTTTAAAACCCTGATCCTATACAGCCAAAGAAAATAAGAGGCTGAACGAGATTCAAACATGTTGGTGAACCCCTGCATCAGCACATACAGAATCATGCTTTAAACAAATGTCACTGCTTTAAAGTGTCATTGTTCTGCCAGTAAAAATCCAATTCATTGTGATATAGTAGATGGCACAAAAGAAGGCAAAAAATTAAATTTTAAAAAACCCTTGAAGTCTTATTTTACAATTTCAGGCTGTTTCATGGACCACTGCTTTTAAAAAGTGTGTGATTGTGGGAAGTGAGGTGTGGAGAGGGATGAGTGGTTTTATAGCCAAGTGCAATAGAGAGTGGTCTTGAGAAGCAGAAGATGTGATTTTACAATAGATTAGGCAGAAAAAAATTTACACACAGAAAGTATTGGAAGGGTGAACCATAGAGAGAGAATTTAGTAAGTTACAACAACATTGAACATTAACTGCTTACAGGCCAGTAGTACACAAGCTTTCCCTTTGCTACATTGTAAGTGTGCCGCTACCATATACAAGATGAACAGACTTCAAAAAAAGTGTCCATGATCAGTCAGGGTAATTACAGGTTGATTTGTTTGGGTTTTTTTAAAATATGTGCTCAGGAGAGACCTCATTAAAGTTCTAGACAGTCCTTTGGAGAAAACATTTTTCTGGAGAGTAATACATTTTTGTGTGTTGCATGCCAGCACCTCATCCACTTTTGCACAAAAGGAAGTGTTCTCTGGGAGTTTTCTGTTAGGATGTCTAGCAGCACAGAGCCAGAAATCCCCTCTGTCTCAGCACCCTGATCTAGCTCCATGCTGCCCATCCTCCCTTTCTGTGTTTCACCAGCTCCTCATGCTCTTGTGCCTTTATCTTGTTTGCCAACTTGCTCTATCTGCCCACGGAATTCCCTGCCTGATGAAAACCTCCTGCGCGCAGCTTTTCCTGGTCTCGACGCTTGTCTCCTCTCAGACATGTAGACATAATATGGTCTGAGGAGATCGATTTCTTCTTTGAGGTCCAGTCTTATCTCCCAGACAGTGGTTTATGCAGTGGGTTCCCTGGGGAGTTTTCCTCTTTGCACATGGAGCCATTCCCTTGGCCAAAAGCTAATGAATGCGGCGGGTCTCCAGACTGCGCCATGAAGGCAGGCAGGAAGGATGCACAGCCAGGCAGGATTCCTGTGTACTTAAGCATCTACTCTGAAGCATGGAGAGGCACTTCACTTCCCATACTGGTGGAATATCCCAATCCCTCAGCAAGGACCTCTCATGCAGGCAGTTAGACGTTTCTCCATGTCTTCAAGGTGCACGGGGCACTTCATGGCTGAAGTCCAAAGCCTGTATTTCTCCCTCATCAGCATCATGCTGCTATCACCAAACCTTCAGCACTCCCGTTGTGGGCGGTGTTAATGACACATTGACTGCACTACAAAAACACCAGCAATTTGTTCCTAGGTCTACAGGGAAGGGAACCAGGCAGGAGCTACTGTGCTTTGACCTTGGTCAGGGTGGCTTGATCCATTCTTCAGAGATATTTGCTTTTTTGTGCAAGTTCCCCATGGCTTTTGGGGGGCTCTGGGGTATAGTTTGGACTCCAGTTGTTCACAGATCTTCCCCTGACTCTGTTTAAATTCAGTCTCTTCAGGAGCTCTGGGGAGGCCAATGCCCTGTTTTTGCAAGAAGCATTGTGAGCTGGAAAGTTCAGGCCAGACATAGACCTCTTCCAATTTGGAAATGTCCTCATCTGGGATTTGGTTAAGTGCCATTTCTTGCTATTAGCTGCCCTTGGCTGTACTCATACAGGCTTGGCATCAAGCAGTCCCTGCCAGGGAAGCAGAGCAGACCAGCGGTAGTTTCTGTGTGGACACAGGGACTGCTGGTGTAGGGTTGTCCTACCGAGGGCTGGATGGAATAGCTGGAGACATCAGATGTTGCATGAAGGACCTTCGGGATGTGGGATCCAAAGCCAGCTGTATCAGTTTATCTTGCCTATTTATACATGTCCTAAGCCAAATAAATACCTTCCCTGCTGCACCCTCCGCTCACACTGCCCAGCAGAAGATCCTCCCTTCTTTGTATAGAAGTATGTGGTGGCAGCAAGTCCCCCAAGCCACTCCCTGGGTCATCTGGCCCTCTCTGGGCAGAGACACGGCACCCATGGCTCAGGACTCCAACTGCTGGTGTAATTACCTACCTTCAGGATACTTTCTCCTGCTACCTGCCCCAGCAAGACACATAAATTACACCCAAACCTCAAATTATTATCATCACCCTCCCCTTTTCCAAATAACATGACTGTTTCCCCAAGAATTCAGCTGCAGAGTTATTATCTTTTCCCAGTTTTCCTCTAGAGGGACCCTTACCTTGATTTTAGCTATATTAGCTTTGATTAAAACATTTAATTATAAAGAAGCCTCACTAAAACCAAGTGCTAACCTGACAGAGGTGGCACAGTAACCATTCTTACCACAGGCTGTATTAAAACCAAGGGGAGTCCTGGGTATGTGAGGAATTAAGACAGGACTGCTGCAGTGCAACTACTAAGTTTTAATGAACTATACAAAGCAAATATATTTGTATGTTTAGTCTTAAATGTAATTAAATGTTTCAGTAGCAAATTAAGTGAAGAAAACAAATCAACCACATGTTTCCAGATAGTGGGTACATAAATATTAAATCATTATAAAAGGCATATGAAGAGGAAAATGCAAACATTATGCTGATTTTAATTTCCTCAATTATTTCTAATTCCCCCTGAGCCCTACATTCATTCCCAGTGATTGCAGACAGACTAATCACTCAAAGCAGGACACCATTTAATAAGATGCAGCAGCTGAAACCCAGAGTTTATCACCAGCCCTGTCTTGGCACTGTCAACACGGTGGCACTGTCACCTTGATCAAGCTCCTCAGCCACAGGGGACCATGGTTTGTGACTCCCGTGGCTGTAGGTGTGTAGGTGATGTGCATTTCATACTGCTCTGCAGTCTATCTGGGAAGATCTATCCATCAGCATCTGCCTTCAAAAGCCTACAGAGATCTATTTATGTAACTCCCTCTCTGGAGGAAAGGTGCTGGGAAAGCAGCCAACAATAAATGGAGTGGGTGTGGGAAAACGAAAAATAAGCAAGCAGAAATACTACATAAAAGAATGACCATATGGCTTAAGCCACAAGCTATGTAAGTCACAACTATAAAGTTGTGTCTGATAACGGATTCAGCAGAGACGCGCGTATGGCCAGAAGCTCTGTGAAGAGGGTCCCTTTGGGGGGTCAGGTGTGGGAAACAGATGCAGGCTCAGAGACGTCTGACGAGCACAAAAGAAGCCAGAGTGAGCCCAGAGGAAGCTCTGCCTGTTCCCAGCCAGCCATAGGCCTGCTTTACCCATCCACAGACACACCTGCCATGGCATTCAGGATGGAGGAAGAGCGAAAACGCCACTCAAACCTGTGCAACTCTCCGCTTTGAGGAGGGGTGTTGAGTAGACCAAGCTGTTGATTCTGGATCAAGAAAACCATGTACACTCTCCTGACTTATTCCCAGTCTTGATAAGGTTACTCCATAACCCAGTATAGGCTGGGAGAGAATTTAATGGGCATCAACTGTATTGCAGAAAGCAAACTAAAATCTTTGCTCTTCCCATTAATCCTTAAAACAATGGCTCCAAAGCAGCTCACTGTTCTGCTGCACAACACTGGGACACCAGCGTGGGAAGGGTTCCAGCTCACTGCACATACAGCCCCACCAGCTACCTGGTGTTCAGCACCCAGTGCCTACCAGGGCATTGGAAATGCTCACATAAACCAAAGCAGGAACATTTGAAATTGGTGATGCAGTCAGTTTCTTTGGAAAAGGGGAATTGGTTGTTTCTTTTTAACCTGCACCAAGATGAAACTGTGTGGTTTAGTTCTCTTTTAAATCAGGCACCTTAGTTAATTAGTTCCAGTATGCCAATCCTCCAGCCTGGGGCAATAGGGACTCCAGAGATGGATGACAGCAGTCATTTGCCAGTGGGAAGGTCAGCTGCTTCAAAGGAAAAAGTACTTTTTTCTCAGGACAAGGCAGTGAAATACCATCAAAATCCCATCTTAGAAAGCTACTGCAGGGTGAGACATGCTGATCCAGAAGACTTAGTTTTCCTCCACTGACTGCAAAGGCACCTCAGATTTGGACCTTATATTTGATCAAGGTGCAGCCCACATCTTCACAGGACAGCACCGCCCCAAAGCACTCATATGGGCATGGAGTCCCACTGTCACGAGATCATTCTTTATGATCTCAAGCTGTGTTTCAAAATAGACTCCTAGGGTTGCCTTATCCCCCAGTCCACAGAACTGAATTGGAATTCAAAAGGTTATTTCAAAATTCCTCATTTGCCTACCACTCAGCTTGGACAGGCACCTCTACAGAGAGTCTTCTCCAACTCAGCAGAGGGACTGGAGATGAGAGCAAGGTGGGCAGACTTCATCTCACATCCCAGCACATTTGGCAAGGAAGTGTGAAAAGGATGAAAAGGGGAAACATTTTGTCTGTGCCTGTTTGCATCCATGGGAACAGCAGGTATATGCAAGTAATTTATCCTCCTTAAGCTTCCTGTGGCAACTAGCAGCCAGAGAGTTTGGCAGATGACAACAAAAATGAGCACGGGGCAGATCAGACTCCAGGGCACTGTTATGTGCCTGGCGCAGCTCAGCGCAGTCTGCAGAGCAATACCACATTCAGAGGGAATAAAAAAGCTGAAGAAATAGCTCATCAAGCTGAGAAAAGGGGTGACAGACAAAATGAATGTCACTTTGCAAAGGCCATTTCTTCTCCTGCCACCCCCACAAATGAGCTCCAAAACTGAGGCAAGCAGTAGTAACAATTTCTAAAGCAGGCAGCAGCTCTGGACCTTGCAAAGATGGGTCAGAGAATGGAAATCTGAGATTGATGCAACCATTATATACTCAATACTCCCCAGGGTATTTGTGCAAGCATTTTTTTTTCTTTCATGTGTCTTCTTTTTTTGTCAGCAAAGACTTCTTATTTTCAGGATTAAGTGCAATTCTTGTCGGATAGTTTTTCAGCAGGAAATGGAATTTTTAGATGTGGTTGTTCAGTTCTATTTTTCCTCTAAAAGCGATTGTTTCCCAGACTAAATTTCAACTTTTCATCTAAAAAAAAAATCCTTAAACCCCTGGCATTTTAGTGGGTTTGGTCCAAATCCAGCTCAAATTCAGTATACTTTGAATATTACTCTCTCTGAGTTGGGCTAACCTATTTCAAGCCACCTCCTCCCCAGTGTAAGGTGACTTTTAATGTAGGGAGACACCAAGGCACCCTGGGATCTGTGGCATGGCAGGGTTGTCTGACCCTAATGGAAAAGTGAGACATCATAGCTTCAGCAGTATGTCTTTAACCACACCATAATTCCCAGGAGGCACCAGCATGCTGTGCCACAAACCAGAGCTATCATTTGCAGCTGAAAATAGTCACATTTTGATTTTTCACACCTAGTGAGGTTCTCTAGAGGGAAGAGGATGCAGTCCCATGTAAGGACATGTGTCCCCTGTGTAATACAGTGAAATGTTTGAGTTGGTCCTGCCAGAGTGACCTTGTTTAAGGTCACTGGTGGTGGGGCAGAGGAGGGGAGGGAAACATATCTGCTCACAGTGGGGATCATCCCAGGTCAGCTGCAGGGGCTTAGAGAGGAAAATGGGCAGGAAGTGGATGCTAACTGCGGAGTCTGCAGTGAAGTGCCTCACACGATGAAGTTGTGGTCACCAACTCGCATGACGAGCCATCAGACTTCTCCCTATTGCAGGGCTGCTCCTCCCATCCTCTCTGTGCTTCTGCAAGTATCCTGCTCTCCCACTGAAGACCTTTGTCTTCCATTTGGGATTTTCATACAGATCATCACTGAAATCCCAGTGTGCGGCTCAGCTCAAGGGTAAAAGGCTGCACACCACTCACTGCTCCTCAGAGTCTGCACACACCCTGCCAAGTCAAAATGCAGAACACCAGGATTAATTCTGGCTCAAGGTCCTACACATGGCAGCAGAAAGTTTCACCTTTCCACTGCAAGATTTTGTTTCCTGTGCCAAGCCCATGACAGACGCCACGTCAAACCTCTAAATTCTCCTTTAGGAGTTTTTCTTAAAAAAAATTAAAAAAAAAAAGTGCCATCTCTAGGAGGTAGGAAGCTACAGATTGCTGTCTTGCTGTCTGGTTTGCTGTGTGTATATTTTTGAAACTGAATGAAAAATGTTCTGGATGGATACAGAGTAACAATATGTAAGCCTGAGGCATCAGATGGTTAGAAAGCTGTATCCTGTGTGTGTGCAGAGATGTAATGCACTGCAAGGAAATTGTGACACCACACAGCAGTTCAAAGTAGCAGGCTGGTACTAATTACTATGCTCTTAATGACTTCATCCATCAAACCGTAACATATTCTATAATTATACAACTCAGCCATATGACAACCAAATGCCCAGCCGCTCTCTCGTAGGACATGGTTACACAGCAAAATTCTCTGTTGATTGCAAGCAGAAAACGTCAGGAAAAAAGCGCACTTTAAGTCATCTGAGCCCTCAGAGTTGTTTTATTATACCCTTTTGTGAGGGAAAAAAGGTAAAACATTGAGGGTTTGTGAGGAGAGATGTTGCGCACACATAGCGCAGAGAGGTTCTGGTGGGGTTTGCCATTTTTTTCTGCAGGTCTGGAGTATCCACAGCCTGTGACTTGGACCACTTAAGGACACAAAGTGGACGTTCCCTGGCCTAAGAGAGTTGTGTTTCCCTACAAGAACAGCTCAGTGGTGTGAGTAGCACCACACTGCAGCCAGGACGATGAAGTTTGTCTATGACAGATCCTGAAATTCCCCACAGCTGTCTCAGGGCTTTTCCAGGGTCTGGGCACCATCTCTGTTCCCATCACCTCCATCTGCATGAATACAGCCATTTTTTGGCTCTTTCCCTCTCTAATATGATCACACTTAGCACATCTACCATCAACAGCCACCCTCGTCCCCAGCAAAACAACACACTCCAGTGCACACACTTCTCCCCTGGGCAGGTGGCATGAGATAAAACTCTGCAACAGATCCTGCTCTCACTGCTGCCTGAACTATGAACTGGTGCTCTGGTGCTAGAGAAGAGGAAAGCAGGGCTTGGCCCTCAGTTTTCTGCAGTCTTTACTTCATTCCCTCACAAGATCCAGTCCCTTCATCACTTCTGCCCACACAGTAACACCTTGCTCAGTAGTGCAGCATAGATGGGGGTAAGTATAGTTCATCCACTCATTATTTGTACAATGCTGACTGCTGTAGCACAGAAAAAAAGTTTCTTTAACTGTACACCTAAAAAAGTGAGTTTCCCACATTTTCACTTGCTATTTCACCACTGCTTTTCTTCCAGAGTTGCTGTGGAGGGTGTTATACAACAGTGTAAACAATAAAACTGCAGATAATAGGAATTTATCAGGATGAAAAACTTATTTCCAAAATAGTAAACCGTGAAGTTAACATTGCACAGATACCCTGCCACAGACACCTGCAAGCCCTAGAGACAAGTGCTGGCTGGCTGGCTGATGGAGGCTGTGGTGGGTCTGGATGCACTGAGCTCTCCTGTCCTCTATCCATCACAACAAAGCAGAGGGTTTGTTCCCACATTTCAAACCTAACTTGCATGTCAGATCCTAGAATTCCTCTGTAGAGCTGAATGAGGGAACACTGAATAGGTGAGCCAGATACCTCTCCTATACAGCACTAAGCCATGGACTACTCATTTGCAAGATATATTGGCACAGGGATGCAAAGCATCGTATTTATTAAACAGCATGAGAAAAAAACAGGTTTAGAAAAAAGTGGTCAGGAGAAGACCAGAATGCATCAGATTTCTTCTTATATCCCTGCTCAGCTGAAAATTACTGAACTTCAGTGATCAGGTTTTGTTCCTCATCACACAGAAACAATCAAATGGCTGTACCAGTATGAAACAGAGCTTTATTCCAGGAAAAAAAATTTAGTCCTAAAAATGGACAAAATGTACAGTGTTTGTTCCTGTTAGAGTTTCCTAAATCTCCAGAGTATTTCACAATTTAATTATTGGCATAAAATTTGCACTTCATAAATCTGGAAACAAAAATATTACATGTCTTTATTCTACCAGTAGATAGTGGGAGCGCTTACCTCTATAGGGCTGTCTTGCAAGATGAATATAACTGCTGAGAAAGACCTACATAAAAGAATTCTACCAAATCAGTTTTTACATTTTTGCCAAATGTGACAAGGCCCAATACTAATTTCGGTGGCACTTCTGCACTGATGTATGACACAAGGCCTTCAGAGTGCTGTCACTGTGCTTTCCTTTCTGTCTCCATGTGTCCCCTGGCAGCATTAACTGCAGAGTCTCTTGGAGCTCCTTGACCACAGCAACCATGCCTTGCTTCACTGCCACCTCTCCTCTTGTCTCCTGGCTGTCTGGAACTTCATCAGGATGGCTGCATATTCCCAGGCCTCCTCTCCTCCTTCTGACTGCCAGGTATTTTCTGTGGTTGTGGGGCACAGAGGCTGTTGGAGCTCTGTTACCAGAAGTGTCTTGTAGCACCTTGGGTTTGTCTACAGAGTCCAAGGCCGCTGCACAGTTTACTTATGGCTCTTCTGGTTAAAACACATGGGGCAGCACAGGCATCTCATGGATCTCTTGAAAAAAATCTAGCAATGAAATAGAATCTCAAAAATATATCCTTCTTTTTCCCCCATTTATTTTGCCCCCACCCCTAGCCATGCCCTACACAGAGCAGGGCATTTCTTGAACCCCATCATTTGCTGCCTGTCAAGTGGCAATTTATTGCCACGTGTCAGTGCCTGTCTGTAGCATCTTCTCACTCCGGTACCCACAGATCTTCCTTATGTGGGATTTTGTCAGAAATTTAAATGACTGAAGTCAGCATATCTCTCCTCCTACGTACCATGCTGTTGATGTCACAGAGGAGATCAATACATACAAGCTCAGGAAGACCTGTTTGCACCTAAAGGAGTCAGCATGGTTAACCACAGTGACCTGTTTCTGCACGGGAACAAAAGCTGCCGTCTCACACCAGGCCACCAGCCAGCCCTGCAAGGTGACACACTGCCATCACGGACAGCGCAGTCCAGGCAGTGCTGGCTCTGAAAGGAGAGACAAAAGTTGCACTTGCAGTATATGGAGGCCACTGGCACCTGAGGAGACACTGCCAAGTGCCACCAGCCTCCTTCTGCTTAGCTGCAAGTCTGAAGCCTCTGAGAAGACTGCATCAGTTCTGCTTGCTGGCATGAGGAATTTCATGCTTGAATTGGATTTTTCCTAGGCTTATCCTGCACCTTGACTCTTTTTGCAGTCTGTGCCTGAGCAGTAGCAAGCAGAACAGGGGAGGACTGCCTTAATACTGGGGTCTTTTCTGCCTGTGCCAACTCACTGGAGCTATGTGCTCTCTCTGATGGTTTGCACCAGGTGAGCACAGCCAGAGGTTCACTGCTATGTGGTTTTTGACATGAAAGGAGACAGTTAAGGTCAAGACCTCCATCAGTCAGTGGTTTGTATTTCATATTGTGCTGTGGGGTTGGTTTTGTACACTGTTGGAAATCATATTCCACTGTCACCTCTTTAGCTGACCCTGGCAGTAGGCTGGGCATAAATTACATTCTGCACCTCCCCAAACATAGTCTGTGTCCCTCAAAGCCTTGCAGGTCGCTCAGCTCCCCCAGCATTTTCCTCTTGTCTCTGCCAATTGCTCATCTATGTCCTTCCTTTACCTCAACCAGTGCTCATTTGGCTCATTTACATCTACTCTCATTTTCTAATGAATAGACGAACAGAAAGAGGAAAGTGTTCATAGAAGGTCCCTCTAGCTAAATATTCTTTATTGCTCCCATTCAGAAAAACCCAATTTACCCTGAGAGTTTTTCACAGCTTTCTTTTGTGGGGTTTGTTGAGTTTGTTTCCTAAATCATCAACCCAAGGTAGTAAGTCCCTCTGTCTACAAGAAAAAGCAGCAGATGGTCCTCCTGAGACTGCTGCCCTCCACTGTGGCTTTTTATCTGAAAAAAAAAAAGGAGGAAAAGAGTTTCAAAGAAGAGACTGCTGCTGGGAAAGCACCAAGATAAAAAAGGAGGACCAAGGACAACTGGAAAGAATTACCTCATCCTGCATCCTGCATGTGTCATCCCCCTCCACACCTCACCTCTTGTTACCAGCTCCACCAACCTTTTCCTCTTGCTCCCAGCACCAGTGACTGCGTCCGTTTCACTGGCATGGAACCCACTTGCATTCAACTTTTTTATATTTTTCCTTAATCAACCAACAAGGCTTCCCTGAAAGAGTCCATGAGGACACACAGTGTTAAGGACATTTCTCAGTTCTCAATGTCTTCCCAAGGCACCCACAAACACTTTCTGCCCAGGTTCATAGCGAGTAAGCGGTCAGAAGAGTACAGAAATTGTGAAGTAAGCTGGAAACCCAATGAACTGGACCAGGAGGGTGAAAGATGACTCATTAGTCAAACTGGAAATAGCTCTCTGCTTTTCAAAAAAGAAATTAGTGGGAGTGCTCTCAACACTTTCAGCCAGCCTTAAGGAAGGGCATCATGATATTACATCAGCCACATGTTTACTTTATTTTCATTATCCCTACTCAAAGAATAGTTAATCACACACCAGAAGACTGTGTCAGAGAGAAATCATCTTCTATAAAAAGCCCGTTTCATAATAGGTGGCAGTATTATCTTTCCTGCCTTTGAGGGATGATGAAAAAGAGACTCATCACCAGCCACACTGTCTCCAGCATGACAGCTCAATGTACAGGTGGCATTTCATTCCACTTAGGAGAAAATTCATGTTCCTCTGTAACGTAGAAGGAGATGAAAGAACGTAGGAGGAAGTTCATGGAATGCCAGGCAATGATATCATGGCCCCAAGGGAGGGGCATTTCTAACATTAAAAAGAATAGACCCCAAGAATCAGAAAACACTTAGCAATCTGCCTTGCTTCCATACCTTGGAAGATCTTGCTCTTTGTCCACAGGCAATTCCTTCTTTCCTTGCCTTCATACCACAGTGGCATCCCCTCTCTGTCCTCTCCCATGAGGACACAAAGCCTCATCGGATTGTGCAGGACTAGAAGGAAGTATTTGATCTGTAACTAGTACTCCCTGTTTTCAAGGGGCATTTTAAGGACCTTAGTGGATATCCGTACTCCTTAGAAAGTGGTTCCTTTCAGAGTAATTCAAACAGGAAATTGTATTGCCCAATGGACCTGGACCAGAGGCTAAGAATCAGCAGACCTGAACTTCATAATTAGTTTGCTAATTACCAAGCATCAACTCTGGAGCCCATTTTCTTTGTCTAAAAACTGTGACTCATTACTTTATATATTCAAAATGCTTTGAGTGCCGTTAATAAAAGGTGACATTAGGGAAGTATTTGCTATTCTTACATCCAAATCCATTTCCCTCCTCCCACCCCCCCAACATTTCTTTCAAATTAACACATTTTGTAGACTTCATCGAGTAACACTTTGGAGTGGGTTAGTAGGGAACTTGACAAGAAGCAAGCAGAGAACCTACTGCCATAAAACACAGCAGAAAAAAGAGGGTATGTGCTCTTTTAGAGGTTTTTTATTCCTGACTCAGTTACTTGTGGAAAAATGTGGGGTGGTGTGCAGGGGATCTGAGGAGAGAAAAAAGTAATCATGAAATGACAATACTCTTTCTGAACAGGAATAGCACTGTGGTATTTTATTTAATCGGAGCTGTAGGCAAATGCAGATTCAGAAGAAACAGGAACCACAGAGACTTGATTTGGTTTTGAAAATTTTAAAACCCTTCCTGGCAAAGAAGTTTGAGGACTGGGTTGGGTTGGTTGGTTGTTTTTTTTTCATTTGGAGTTTTTCTTTTTGGCATTAACTAGGTCTCACAATCAGTGGCATGGTAAAAATTATTGCTGAAGGATCTCAGTTCTGGCTTCTTGGGTTTTATGCACATAATGCCTAAATGAGGAGCTGTGTGCTGTGATGAATGCCTCGTGCATGCCAGCTGACTTAGAAAAGGTGACTTGGAATTTTTCAAGTTCAGTATTTTTATTCTTTTTACAGTTCTCTGTTCTTATCTCCTCCCCCTCAGCATATTTCCTGTTTCCTCATCCTGTAATAGTTATGTACATTCAAACGGTGGATCAAACACCTTTTGAGCTGTTGTTGTCAAGTTTCATTAGCATTTCTCACATCGTTTCCTGTTTTGATACTGATCCCCAGGCAAAGTCTGCACAAGTGAGCAATGTGGCTGATCAATACCTGCCCCCCCCAAGAACTGCTGGCAGATCATTCTCTTCACAGAGCATCATCCATTCCCAAACCTATTAAAATTCTGGTGCTGCAGCCATAAACTTAGGAGACATTGAGGGAAGCATGTCCTCAACAAACAGAATTTAGACAGCTTTGAGGGAGATGCAATAAAATATAAATATATAAAATACAGCACAACTGAACACGGACCTAGGCCAGGCAGTAGCAAAGGAAGTTGCATGTGCCTGAAAACACAGGGGGACGTGCATGTTGTTAGAAAGATGTTTCTCATCCTCGTGTAGGCATGATGCCTCCCCCAAAAAAANAAAAGCCCCCCCAAAAAAAAAAAAAAAAAAAAAAAAAAAAAAAAAAAAAAAAAAAAAAAAAAAAAAAACCTTTTTTTCTGAGTTTACATTTCCAGTATTGCTGTGTCCAAAAGAGCACCAGAGACGGGCACTAATAAATTTAAGAGAAGAAATAAAGTTTCCACTGACTTCAAAGCCTCAACTGCAAGAACAAGCCTTTTGCTTGCAAGCATCAAGGTCTACTAGCACAGTACTTGGCACGCAAGATGCCACAGTCTATGAGTATGCAATGCCATAGTAAAACTGATTGACTGAGTCAGCATCAAGCAGTGACTTTATGGAGGTTTTCACATTGCTCTCCGATATAATCCCCCTGCAAAATACAGCAATACTTTGCTACAGAAATGAAAAATATGTGTGTCAGGAGGAGGAAACAAATCTAAGGGCTCTTTGTTAGGCAGCAGTATTAAAAGCAGTGGACACATCAAGGCACATTCAGAATATGTCAGACAGTGACTGAAAGCAGTAGGGAAAAAAAGCCTGTGTTCTCCCACATCAAACTTCAACAGGGTTTGAGGGAGGGGAGTGGAACTTTAAATGGTTTGAGGATTAAAAAGAAGCCAAATCACAAGAGAAAGCCATTTCAGATGCAGTATATTTGTGTTTCTAACCAAAAGTCTGTGTTAAAAAAAAGGAACAGAGAAGTGTGTTTTTCACAATTTTCTCTTTGGTGTTTTGCTATGTCTGTTACTTCACAGGATGTTCTATTGTCTTCACTGCCAAGATGCACAGAAATACCCTGCAAGCCACTGTGGGCTCTGATACAGTGTCTGGGGACATCAGAGAAATGTTTTGCTTTTAATACCGACAGACTGAAAATCAATATTTCAGGGCTTTGCCACCCACACCTGGCAGGCAACCTTCTCAGTTCAAGAAGATTTAAATGTTAAGGAGAAAAGCCAGTATGTCCACTGCATCCAACTGCAGGTTTGTGTTTGTTGGACTCCTGAAACCTGCTTCCTAAAGAAATCCCACGATTCAACTGCAATTCTGCTCTTTTTTGTGCTTTCTACGAACCTGGGGGGCTGGAAAGAGGATCACTGACTTTTCAAGGTTTAATTTACCCTGCTGGAGCCAGTCTATTTTTCAAAAAATATTCACAGCCAGGGTTACTGTGTAGTCAGCTTCTAGGTCTACAAGAAAAAGCAGCAAAGCTTTTGTGGAAAAGTTGTAAGCACAGACCTGGGACTCACCCAGCACCATAGAAATTAAGATCCCTTTTTTCTCCATAACTCAATAGGATCTGGATTTCCCCCTTCCCCAAGAAGCAGAGATAGGTAGGAATGGGAAAAAGTCAATGTCCAAAGATGTGGGACTACACTGCAAGAGAAGGAGCAGACTTAGCATGACTGCCTCCACCAAGATTTTTGGCCGCCATCTGTCTGCACATCTATAGCAAAGGGCAGCTTAGGTCAAAGTGGGCATTTCCACCTGAGTGCTTTGGGGAGGTAAGAGCAGCAGACCCTGCTTACATAAGGCTTCCTCTGGAACAACAAACAAAAGGCCCTTGTGAAGAATAACTTCAATATCCTCTTGAAGATCCAAATCTTCCTCCATGGACGTATCCTTCCCTCTACCAACTGGCCCATGGCTTGGCTGGGATGAATCCTGCCAAGAACTTCCCCAGGGTGCAGGACCCTAAAAGGGCCAGGCTGGGCAGCTCAAGAGGAAGTTCAGGAGCCTCTTGGCTTCTTGGAGACACCATGATGCAAATGAGACGGGGTGGGGACTTCTGGAAATCCTTTGTCTGAGAGCAAGCTCAGACGACTACACTAACAGCAGAGTCACCATACCTCAGTTTCCCAGTGGAAAGGAGCCAGCCTGTCTGGAAGAGAAAATTCTGGAGAACACCATCTGTCACCACCTAGACCCGTCCATTACCATCATGCAAATGTGCTTGTCCCCACGCAAATCTGTCCCGGGGCATGCTCTCTCACAAACATCCCCACCAGTCCACTGACCCTAATTTCCACACCATGCCTCCAAGGATTAAAGCTTTCTTAGTTCATAGCAGGTCTTTTTCCAGAAGCTGCCTAGCTCAACAAGTTCCTGCAGCCACAGAGCCATCCCTCACCTCCAGCAGACCCCACGGCAGGGTGGGGTTTGCAAATCTCTCCCTCCCCAGCATTTTACCCAGTGAAGGGTTTCCCTCAGCTTTCGAAGGCCTGTGATGCTCAGTGTTTTGCAGATGACTGGTGGTGTGTATCCCAGAAGAGCTGTTGGACTTACCTGCTTGCCCTTCTCCCTGGCCATGCCCACGTACACTACAGCACACTCCAGTATGGAGCACTGAAGGTACCACAAACCTCTCAAAGACAGGTGAAATGAGCCAAAGTGCCAAAATAAGAACTCTGTGTGAGCATAGTTGCACCCAGCTTTGAGGCACTTAGGTTTGGCAAGGGGGGGTTAAAGGTATGGAAGGAGGTTATTCCGAGTCATAAAATGTCAGTAAGCTTTTTATACAACCACCAGAAAAAGTCTTTTTGGGTTTTTTTTTTTACACCTACAGAGTCTTATACGTTGTCTTTTAGACGCCCCAAAAATTCCCCTTAGCACTTTTATCATTCAGCATCACTCCAGAGTTTAGTCAGCCAAACCATACCCTTTCCCAGTGTTAGATAAATTGCATCTTGAAAACAGCACAGACACTAATATCACATCATCCTAGAGCTGAGCCACATGTGAAATCTCTATCCTGTTTTTCTACAGAGATGAGTAAGATTTTCCTGTGTAATTAATGTATAATATCTTTCTGTGCATTTGTGTAAATATATAGAGCAAAGATACCACTGCAAAGATAACAATGTGCCAAAGCACTTTTTGCATTCTTTCAAATGTGGTTATTGTACTTGCAGTTTACTGCATTTTAGTCATGCTTTGACATTTGAAGAATTTTCACCGAAAACAGACCTTGTACTTAGAACAGAACCAGATATAAAACTTGTAGTAATAAGGAGCAGCAGTAAACAACAGATGCACTATTTATTGTATGTGTTTATTATGTATTAATGGAACAGAGTACTTAAGTAAAATTACAATGTTTCTAGTAATGAATTAATGAGGCTAAAATACATTATTTAAGTAACTAGCACATATTTAACAGTTATGGTAATTATCATTGATGCATATTTTTGGATTGATTTTGTCATATTTCGACATATCACCTTCTTAAAGACAAGACATCTGCTTCTCCAAGTCCTTCATGTCGTGAGGAAGGCTGCAAATTCTCTAATAGCACCAAGATGTAAAATAATTTACAAAAAGGAAGGAAAACAAAGTCCTGATTGAAAGAAACCCATTATTGCCGGAACAGCAAAGAATTGGGAATTTTGCCAGTTTGGGATTCAATCCTTATTTAATAATTCAGCAATTATTTTAAAATTATCAAGCAGATCAAAATATTCAATTTATCGAGGGTTTTTACAGAATAAGAGTTTCTTCATGATAAACTGTGATATGGGGACTTATAAAACAGCATGTTCTTGAGAAAAAAACAGCAAAAAACTCATGAGTCACTGATTTGTGAGCAGCAAACTGGGGCATGGAAAGACCAGACTATGCCTAAAATATGGACAACCAGCCCTACCTACACTTGTTTGGTTTGGACAGGAGACCCTTTTTTCAAATGCACTCATTTTCAGTGGGAAGCTTTTCATGTTACTTTTCCTTGGACTCTCCCAGAAATGTGATGCTTCTGATCTTTTGCCGGGGTAGGAGTGGTTTTTTATTCACCATCTGATGCACTGGAGCAGGGAAGGTGACAGGGTGACAAGGGAGGCTGTTGGCTGCTTGGCATGACCAAGCCATGCTCACACTCACACAGAAAAACGTTAACTCGGCTCCACTTCTTTGAGCACGCCTAGCACAGGCCTTCCTCCTCTTCCTTCCCCCTTTTAGCTGCCCTTGTGCCTCCCAGCTTGAAGTTTTCATATTCAAAACAAGGATGCTTGCAATCACAGCTGCATCTGCAGTAACCGTGACACCTGCTCCCAGCAGTGCCAGCCCTTTGCCTTCTGTCCTTTGGGTGCCCTTCTGCAAAGCTGTACAGCTCCTGCTTATATCTATCACCATTTACTCACTCTAGGGCGCACTGAGGTGGCACAGTTTACTAAGCACAGCTTTCTGCTTTGCTCTAAAATCTGAGCACAATTACAGCAAGGAAAACAGCTCAGCAACGTACCATTGCCTTTGTTCTCTCCCTCTGTCCCCACCATTTTAGGATTCTTTTAATTTCTAAACAAAACCGCCTGTGTGCCCTATGGCAGCAACCCACATGTGCCAGCAGGTCACTGTGTCCCATGGCACGCTGCGGCTGGGAACGCCCCACCAAGGACATGTTCAGGCATGAAATCTGACCAGATTGGCCAGAGTGGAGTATGATGAGGAAGGGAAAAGGGAAAGGGCATTTCCCAGGAAAGGCTTGGCAGTTTGACTTTTTGCCAGCTTTGCTTTGAATAATTAGCAATGCTCGGGAAGGCGGGCCCTGAGGTCAGTAGGGCGTTGTCTGGTTACACACTCTGAGGTTTGTCTCCACATCTCCGGCAGCATACAAGATCCCAATGCGAAGCGCTGCTCTCTCATACACAGAGTGAGGCTGCAGCCCCTCTGTGGGGCCAGACCCTGCCCCAGGGCTGGGCAAAAGTGCAGAGCTCTCCAGGCAGGGCAGCCAGCAGGGAGTAAGCAGGCACATGGAGCACCCACTGGCACCTGTTGTCTCATCTGACAAACTTTGCCTGTGCAGGCAGGTCAAATTCAGAGGCCAAAGCAAAAAAAAACCCTCATTTATTTCAGAAACACATTTCTAAGTTTTTCCTATTCTCCTCCCCAACCTCAGCAGAGCCACATCTTCAGAACACGAGTGTGAGGAGAGATCCCGTTCAGTGGGACATGCTGCAAGCACAGGCACAACACAAATGTCTTCTCAATGAACAGCATCTGACCTGCTTGCACCACACTGTCACACAGTCAGAAGTGTCTGTGTCATACAGAAACTAGGTTAAATGAAAGGGGTGTAGCTCTGTGAACCTTAATTTCAGCATTGTTTTGTACCTTCTGGGTCAGGATCTGAAGGTTTTTATCCATTCTTGTACAGATAGGAGTAGGTCTGCAGGAGGTTTGCCTGAGTAAGAGCTAAGGCAGGAAATAGGGATTTGAGCCAGCTGCTGTGAGGGGAAAAAGAGACCATCCTGAAAAATAAGCCTCACCAGCCTCCTAGTGCTACTGTGTGTGCAAGTTTTATTGTATTTTTAGCTGCCCCACTGAACCCAGCCTTCCCAAAGGATGCATTGTAATGTCAAGCTGTGAAGCTGCCGATACCCCACCTTTCCAATCACTCCAAGTCTCCCTGTCAAAATAATAAATACTTGACATGATAAACAAGTTCTCATTGTGCTGGGAGCAGGTGATTCCCCTGCTGGTATGGACACACTCCCCATCCCTTGCCCCCCAGCTCTCACATGTCCTCTCTACCCAGGGACGGGGACCACCATCCCAAAAACTGCTATTCACAACCTCCAGCGACAAGACACACATTGATGTTAAAAAGTACTGTTGTGTTAGAAGATGTGGGAGAGCCATGAGAACCTGAAGCATAACTCTGGGCAGGTTTCTCATGACTAACTCCTACATGGGTCACATCTTACTCTGCAAACACGGGGCAGTGGCCCAGGCTGTGCTTTCACAAGCAGCTCAGCTCAGTGAGAGTGGGAAGTCTGCTTTACTCCTCGTGGCAACAAACCAGTCCACAGCTTTCCCAGGTGATGTCATACCTCCCATCCTTTCAGCAATTGTCATTTACACGGAGAGAGAAGGAAGAGGGGGCTCATGCAGTCCTAGGCTTGTCTTTAAAGGGGATATTGACCTTAAATGGTGATCTAAAGTTTAGCTAAATAAAATTTCATCTGTAAGACATCAGGACACATCCTCCCAATGAACTTTCAGGCGGTGGATGTGAGTTGGGTCAGTAAATTGGTTTACATTGTCTATAAACTCAGGTTTTATTATAGGTAAGATATTTAAATGCTGCTTGTTCATGTTGAATGCCAATGACATTGTGCTGCAGTACTTGTTTTTCCATATGAATCCATAACGTGGCCATCAGCACCAATTGTGGTTTTCATGGTCTGAGTTACAGCTTGTCTTTAGTTTCCTCTTTCAACCTGTGCTCAGTAGTACTAACTACTGAAAAACAAGTCCATTAGCAGATTCAGAACATCCTCTCATCTCTGTACCTTCTTTTCCTTCCTGGAAACCTCCTGCTAAAATGCTGGTTAATACATCTAGAGAACAAGAGGAAATCAACATCATACAATTGTGTTTTAAGTTCAAACACCAACAAAAAAGATTCTGCAAGACTAAAAATTATGTTTACAACGTGATAACAGGATTTTCTCAGTGTGAATGGTACTGGCAATCATAAAAGCAAACACCTTAGGCCACGTCTACTGAGCACAGCTTCGGGTATTGGTCCTGGGGGAGCACGAGTACTCCCGTGCTCAGCGGAGGAGCTCTGGTATAACATATCCACTGACCTGCACTTGAACCTACCACTTGCTGTTTTCCTCCTATAATCTAAATCTGGAAATGCGCTGTCTGGTCAGTAGCCTACTACCAAACCATTCAGCGAAATGCTCTGGATGCCATAAAAGCGTGCCTGTGCTTGCAGCGCCGTAGCAAACAAACTTGTAAAATATAGCCCGAGCGCGGCTCACAGCCGCTGGCATCGCAGCCGGCGCATGTGCTGCTGCGAGGCACCTTTGTAATGCAGCCAGGCAGCAGCTGTGTGCATTGCAGACATTGTGGGTGGGTGGCTGTCTGCGAGCTCAACAGCTGTCCCCGCCGCCACGCCGGGCCAGCGCCCGGCCTCCCCGGAGAGCATCGTGCATCGCGCAGCCGGAGACCGAGCTTCGGAGCAGCCCCTGAGAGCGCTGCTGCTGCTCACCCTCCCCGGGGGAGTTTTGAGGGATGTGGCTGCCTCTGTCACAGGGAGAGCCTGGTGAGCATGGGCACGGTGTTCAGCTCTGAGTAACTCGATCCACTGCTGTGTCCATCTTCACAAAAATGGCTGCAGACACCGACTGCTTGGTGGATATTTTTGTGTTAAAAAATATGAGACAGCAAACTGCAGCTTGTAATTTTGTTTGTTTTTATTCCCCAGCCCTGAAGTTCAGTCAAATCCATGCATTTTGGTGAGCCTGCATGCTCACTGCCTTTTGGTAAATCCCATGCATGGACCTGGTTACACTTAAGTCCATATGCGTGTTCATGACTGCAGCTTTTGTAAAGGCTACAATTAATCCTTCCATAAACCTTCTTACCTTATGCCATTGAGTAAGAAAAGCAGCCCTTAGTTTTGTTACCCGACAAAGTTCAAAAACCTTCATTTCCAAGTCTACTTGATCTGCCATGAGTAGAGGGATGATTTCGGCCACGTTTCTAGAAGCCCCTGGCTTGTATCGTGAGGGGGCTGGGGCAGCCCACCGCCTCAGAAATGCGAACCTCCAGAACTGCATCTTTTCCTTGAAAATCAGAAACTGCTGCAGCAGCTGTAGAGGCTACCAAAGGCTTGGATGGCAGTGAACTCCAAGGATAATGGCAGTCAGAGAGAGCAAAGTGCATGATCTCACCTATAACCGCCTGAAATCACGCTGCATCTTTCTATTGACTTCAGTGATCTTTGCCTCCCTCCCTGAATGAGTAACAAGGATCCCCACAGATTAGGCAAGTGAGAGGCATGAACAGGCAGCAATAACAGCTTTGAAAGTGCTTACTTATATTTAGATACTTTTAACTGTCTACGAAAGTCTGACAGTCTCCATGAGTCGTCACAGGTTGGCTTCTGGGGTGTTTTCCAACTTCAGAGCAGAATCCCTACCAGCCATTTTAATTGATCCTGTGAGCACAGAGCATTTTCACTGTGAAGTGGGGGTTTTTCAGGATGTATTTGGCACTGACATTTGAATAACATCAAGCAAACTGCTGACTATTTTAACTTGTAATGTGTCACTTAGAAAGCTTTGAAGGAGGACCATACATGTTGTTCATTCTGATTAAAACACTGGAGTTTTAAAAGCTGCACAATATGCAGGAAAACACCAACTGTGCAAGCAGAACCCTCTTTTTCCTTCTCAGGGTAACTGGTGAGCTCTACTACTCACTGGATTTTCCATTCTGGTGATTTGCTCTGGCCACAGAGGCAGGGCTGTGGCCCTTGCGGGGAGAGGGGCTGGCAGGGCTGGGCACACAGAGATCTGAATCTTCAGGACTGTTTGGGGAGTGCATAAAACATGAATATGGGAGATGATTTTAAAAAGAGTATCTTCCTTGCAACTGTCAATACTGAGGCTCCAGTTCAGAACACAGGGATCACAATGATGTAGGTGAAGGCTAAACAGCTTCAGTGCAGGACTGGGAAACTATAGCTCTAAACCCTTCCACCACATCTGACTAAGAAAAGAGAAGAGGAGTTCTTAGAGGCTTGATGTCATACTGAAGGGGATTTTTCTAGGCTAAGAAGAGCAAGGGAAGATGGAAAAAATAACAAGATTTTAAAATCTTTCTCTGACTTCTTTTTATTTTTTCACATCAGAATATTCACTTCTTCTTTCCTCTCTCTTCATATGGCAAAGCAGTTGTGCTGCCCCCAAAGAGAGGCAGGCACAGGTTAGGTATTGGGGCCAGCTGGGCAAGCCTTTCTCATTGCCGGGCTGAAGTCCTTTCTCAGCCATGAGTCTGCAATACCTTACCTAGAAATACCTTCTAAAAGCAAACTGAAAAGGGGAAAGGAAAATAAAGTTACTTGAAGGATTTCTGTTCTGCTTGCTCCCTCTGACCTAACAGAGAGGAGAGGAAGGCAGAAGAGGAAACAAACTCAGAGGAGTCTGAGCAGATGCTTTTTTTTGCCTCAAAGCCCTCTAAGTGCACCAAAGATATCTCAGAGCCCAGAGCCAGTGGCAGCACAGACACCACAGGTCTCAGCAAGCCTGACACCCTTCACAGCTTTGTGGTGCTGGAGTTGCTCCACTTAGATAACAGTGAACAACATGCACCAGTGGCCACGCTTCTCAGCAGGCCTCCAGGGCTTGCAAAGGGGCCACAGGGGCATTTTGGGGACCTCTTTGTCCCTTGAAGAAACCAACCTACAAGCCAAAGGAGAGAGGTAGATCTGTGGCTTTCAATGAGGCCTACGGGCCAATGCCAGAAGAATGATATGTTACATGACAAATTACATATTGTCATGTAACATATGTTAAATGATAAATTACATATTGTATGAAATTATCAAATCTTTAACTGTGTGTTAAGAAGTGCCCAGAAACAGTTATTTTCATTACTCACCGAGGACCATCTATCTAGCAACTGATAGAGTTTGGAAGTTATGTCATCAGTGCTTGCCAGACACCCACTTCTCCTATCAGACATTTGCTCCCAGGGAGCACCGGGCTGGGCGACCCCTCCTATGCTCGCAACTTCTTCTTGGATCACAACGACTTCTTTATATTTACAAAATCTTTATTCTCCCCCAGAGGCACCAGATAAAGACAAAAGACCATAAAAACGTCCTTAGGAGGTCAGACTAAAGGTCCCCCTAGCCCAATATCCCGTCTCCAAAGCTGACAATGGGGAAGAATACAGGACTAGGGCAAGCTTATAGCAAAACTACCATGATATACTCTGTCAGCCTCCAGTGATTTGGAGGTCAGGGACTTCCTGACCCAGAAATGGTATGTTTGTGTTTGAAGGCAGAGAAGGATTTGAACCTCTATTCCAAGCATTTGAATGCTACAGGAACAAAACACTTAACTCAGCTGGTGAGAGAAATAAAAGTTCAGTATAAATACAAAGCTGGCGGAAGCAGACCAAAAGTTCATTTCAAAGCCCATGACATTATCTCCAAGAACACACTCAGCTTTCTGAGGCCAAGAAGCATATTTTAGCCTGAGAGGCTCTGACTGCTCAGTATTCCTGAAGCAGCACCCACCCAGGCATCTTCTTTCTTTCAGCTGATCCTCCAGGAGAAAACAGTGAGCATGAGGAACTCTAAGCATGTAGGGCTGGTGCATTTGAAGCCTTCCTCTCCAATAATTCAGTCAAATGCTAAAGGTTCTTCTCAGAATAAATAACAGGTTAGGTAGGTGTTTCCTTCAGGCATCAGACCAAAACAATATCTCATGCTGGAATGTGGTGGGCAAGTGAATTATTTACTGGCCAGAGCACAGCTATCCCAGCTGCAGTTAGTGCAAGGAAGTAGTTCAGATGTTGAAGTCAAGGGGTTATCACAGTGGCCCACACTCAGGCCAGACCACTGAGCAATGCCGGCACACTTGGCAGGTGTGTGCCACGCAGCTCCAGCCAAATGCTGCCACACCACGACCAGCAGTGCTCAGACCCAGGTCACAAGGACAGCCACCACAATGGGCCTCAGCTGCAGCAACAACAAAAACAAGCACAGGTCCCTCTGCCACTTGAAAGGCTGCACAAACATTCGTTCCTTTGCAACCTTTCTGCAGGGACCCAGTGTTCACATGAAAGAACAACGGCGCTTCAGACCTACCCCACTTTTCTCTGTCAGCCACCACATCCCCTATTGAAATCATTTCCTGTTTTATTTTTAAGATTGCTGCTGTCATAAGCTGTTCCTGGCATGGGGGTGGGGATGGGAAGGTGGTGTCTGCCCAGTGAGCACAAGAGCCAGCTGTCACCTCCCTCCCAAGGTAGCTTTTACTGTTGCTGCTCTTCAAGATGGCATGGTGGCAGAGGGAACACCGAAAGGAGCAAAGAGAGTGATGCTTGTCACTGTGTATCATCTCTCCTGGAAAACTGAGGAAAATAGGTTTTATAGGAGAAGCAGAAAGAGCAGATTTAATGTTTCGGATACTTGTGTTTCAAGAACATAAAAGCTCCAAGGCATAAGAGTATCTCTTTGAGGGTGAGTCTTTGTAATCGGAACAGAGATGCAACACAAAAATCCAAGTTCTAGTTAGCAGGAGGGGCAGCTGGCATAACTGTCCCCTCTCCTTATAGCACCCATAGCAGAAAAAAAAATAAAGAAAAAAATTCAAACTGAAAATGGTGCTAAATGATACTGTTAAGCTGCATTATTCCTAGTATTACCTTTGCCTCTGGGTCCCAGGGTCATGCTCAGTTTACACTGGGACAAGTCTGTTGGTCCATCATGCCCTCCCATGAGGCTGTTTTATTTGTCTTAAAAATATACATAGCAAGTGGCATAGTTTGAGTGAGATGAGGGTCAGATCGGAAGGCAGAACTGAAATTAGTAACAAACCAGCTGCTGGAAATTATTTCACAGACTCTGGAACAAACTACTCAGTTTCACTAGGGGCCACTGTGCAGCACAGGATCAGCCCTTTCACGGGGCTGGCGAGAAGGACCAGTCACATCGTGGGCACCACTCGGGGGAGGCGGGTATGTTTTGGTGCAACAAATTGATTTGAGGATAGCCAAGATCTTTTTCTCAAAGGAACTTCTTAAAAATTCACCAGCAATCCCCTTCTGAAGCCAGGGTAACTGCAAAATTTAGCTGCTTTTTTTTTTCTTTTCTTTTTAATGCCAAGACTCATGTAATTTTCATGGCTGTGAATCAGAACATCTTCATTCTTGTGGCATGTTTTTCACTTTTATGAACACTAATTTCACTACATTTTTAGAGTGGTGACTTTAGCCACAGCGTGGCTGCTGCTAAGTTCCCACGGCTACCAGTAGGACTTTTATGTGGGAAATCTGTGGGCAGCAGGGAGCCTCCCTGTTTGTATCAATATGAACTTCCCAAGAACATCAGTCTGACATTTTCTCAGCCCCAGTAAGAGCACACATGCTCTCACTTAGAGCTCTCTTTCCCTAAGCTGAAGGACATGTGTGATCATTTTAATTTCATCCGTTTTCTAGCAGGCCTTTTGCATACAGAAATGCTGCACAAATGAGGGTGTTTTTTTTTTCCTCTCCAGCCAGCAGAAGCCCAATCCTACAAACTCCCGAGTGCCTGCTGTAAGGCCCTAAAGGACTCAGGCAAACACCAGGAGATCCTGGTATGGGGCATCCTTCCAGCTTTCACACTCCCAGCATTCTGGAGACCCTCAGTGCTGCAGAGACACCCATGATCCCCCTCCACCACCAGAGACCGGGCTGTCAGTGCTGGCAGGTCATCACGGGCACAGCCGTCTGCAAGAGTTTCCCAGCCTTTCGCTCGGTGGCTACGCATTCCAGAGATGACCAGACACAAACACATCTCCTGTGCTTGCATACTGGAGCACTTTCTGCAGCTGGGTAAAGAGGCAAAGAGCACATTAGAAGCGTATATATACTGTCACTCCCAGCTGAAAAAAAAAAAAAAAGCTGATTTTTTTTCCCTTTTTTTTTTTTTCTCTCAGAACATAAAAATGTAGTTGAAGGGCAAAGGGTGAATTGTATGGCTTCAGCTTTCTTAGAGAAAATATATTGCAGGGAAAAATTAGACATGGTGGGACAGTGTTCAGTCAACCTTCAGAGAAGTCCACAGACACAACAGGACTACACTAAGTGATCATATCTAACTATTGCTTCCTATTTGCAGAACTCAAAGCCTGTGGAAAGTGTGGAAAGGTTTCAGGTTCACAGTCACTAATAAGAGGCATCCATACTCAGGAGTGTGAGGGACTGGGAAGCAGGGAAGCAGAAACACTCAATCAATTGTTCATCCCTTTGAACAAAAAGGCTGATTTCTTTGTCAGTGAGAGATGCTCCAGTTTTGCATGAAGCTGAAGCCAAGAGCAATACTTAAACCCTAATCCTTCAAAACACTCACAGCTTCCCTTTTCTATTTAAAGTGTTCAACTCTTTCATGAATCTGTCCTTTGGAAGCTTGTGCAACCTTCACTCTTTGTAGCTGGCTGCAGGTAAAGTCCACACCACACTGCTCTGGGCATGTTCCTCCACATCATGCCATGTGTCCCACATGAAGACAGCAATATTGTGAGATATGCTGCTATTCAGCTAGCAGTGAGAATGTCAACATATAATTTAGAGGGCCTGAAATGGAAATGAAAATATAAAGCTGAAGGTAGTTTTTATTGTTGCAGCCAAGATAGTCTAGGACTGTAAGTGCGGTGAGGTTTGGAAGGAGGCCATATCTCTTCCAAGACCAACAGACATATCGGGGGGAAAAAACAAGATGACCTTCCTCTAGCTCAAAACTGTCACTTCTGGACTTTAAAATTCTGCGTGTTTCTCTGTAAAAACCTGGAAATTCTTTTCCCAAGCATAACTGTCTTGCTGCTGTGCTCATGACAGACTTTCAGCAGAAAAAGGAGCACATGCTCAGCTGCTGAGCACTGCATGGGGTCGTGCTGTCACTTCATGATCAGAGGGAGCCCTGAGCATGTCAAACACCCACAACCCAGACTGGCAGTGGGGAAAGAAAAGGTGTCTCCAGCCCATTGCTAAATGGTGTCGTGGTTTGGCAGTGCTTTATTTAAAAGGCTCAGGACATCGAGGGTTTTTTTAGGAGTGGAAGCATTTAAGAGTATACAGCAAAATTCAGAACCTGTGAGGTGCGCCAGGAAGGTGTATCACGGAAGGTTTCTGTACTTCTCTGACATCAGGACAATGTTTAAATATATCTGTTACAAGATCCATTGAGCCATTTGCAATCTCCCTTATTCTCTTTATCTCAGATAATGAAACTGGTAGCACATTCCAGGCCTCTTTCAAACACCTTTCAGGGAAAATCAGAAAGCAGAACATCTAGAGACACTACACCTAGATCAAATTTCCCGGTGAAAATCCTCACCAAAGGCTAGTGCAGCCACTAGTGCAAGAATGCCTAAAAGATTTCTCTGCTGTCTGTAACTTAGGCCTGTTTTGAAGGCAGTGTCACTGTCACATGTGCATATCTATGTCTTTTCTCTTTGAAAAGCTGCTGAACTTCTTGGCCAGAGAAGACAAATGAGATAAAGATCTCAAAGTTACCAGCTTTTCTAAAAGCCACATGAAAATAATTGGTCAAACAGAAAAGACGAGACCCATACACAACCTCTACAGGGTGAAAGTGGGGCTGTGGTACGAATCTCCATGTTATGATGCCCCCTGACATCCACCCTAGGGAGAAGAATCTTAACACTTGAATAGTGAGAACAGCTTCAACACCTTATTGTGCTCACCTGTTACACAAATCCAACCCCTCTCAGCAGTCCTGGTGTTCAAGTGATTCCCTATGGACATGAGGAGTATGCTCATTTTCAGGGCATGATCTACAGATGTGGTTTTGCTGGGGACCTCAGGGCTTCAGCCCTTTGAGTCAGCAGCCAGCTAACCATGCTCTACTGAACTCCCTGACCTCACATGCCCGCTGGGCAATCCCACCTGGCATCTGCAGGGAGATATGTGGAAGTGAGCTGAGTGCTGGGCTGGTGAGAGGGGCTGGAAAATGAAAAAAGTGCAGGAAAATAAAGGGGAGCAAGAAAAACAAGGCAAAAAAGAAGGTCAAAACTTCGGTCTCACTCTGCAAAACTTGTAAGAACTTTCTGGTATCGAGTCATATGAAGGGAAAGTGGGTGGCTCTTGAGACACAGTAAAAATGAGATTAACTCACCTACTAAATTCTCAGTCATCCTCCTCTTATAACCACTGCCAGGAAGTATGAATAACCAATCTAAATTTAAATAGAACAAAAAAGAAAATACTATACAGTATGACTAGTCCACAAAGAAACCATGAATTTGCTCTTTTAATAATTAAAAACAATCCAACAAGTTTTCCAAAGCACTCATCTCTTGTTCATTAAAAAAATTACTATCTTCACTGCCCATGTGTGCCAAGTGTGCTGCATTATCTGCCCAGATAATTGCATTATTTTTCCCATTTGGATGAAATTGCATTTTGTGAGAGTGACAAAGTAATTCCCCAAGTGCCAGTTATTTCTCTGCTTAGAAAATACCATGTACAATTATTCCATTCATGGAAGAATTGAAATGCTTTAACTACCTACTTGCTCATATTTTGTAAATTATGGAAGAAAAAAAATGTTCATTGCCACTACCAGCATGAGACAAATGTTTTACTGCATATGACCAGGGCTGACAAAATTTCCACCCCAGGCCCATTTGAGTTCAACTTGGGACAAGCCTTACAGATGTTTGTTGGTTGTTTTTTTTTTTTAATTCTTGCTGTGCAGAACCAGTATACTCCTACAGCTCAGCTAACAGGCTACGTGCTTTGACCTTCAAAACCAGATTTCTAGATATCTTCATTCTTGGATATTTTTAATGTGTTTACTTCAATGAACATTAGAAATATTATTAGTATCTGTGTCTCAGGAGCTCTCCTCCAGATACTGCCTGCAATGTAGCTCTCTGGGAGCCGTTTGGAGGGAGACCATTTTTAATCCCTTTCAGCAGAACTTTTTCACTCAAGTCAGTGAGTGTCGGTACTATGCAAAATAAGTAAAGGTGGTAGTAATGAGTTCACAGGCAAAACTCTCCATGAGTCAAACTGTCCCCTAGCTACCACATTAAATTGTGCTGATAAGAGGTGAGATTGCCAAATGCCATGAAGAAGGCTTCGGCACGTCAGCATCTGAAAGCGTTTTTCCCAGACATGAGTGTGGTCCCAGATCTGAAGTCCATGAAAGCCTTCAAAGCGCACTGGAATTGGCTTTAGGAAAGAAGGGCAGTTTGTGACGTTGTGGAGTTGGAGCGAGTGCACTGAAACAACCCAAGTCGTTGAACTGTCGGTGCTGCCGCGATGGAAACAAAGGAGGAAGCGGAGCTGAAGGGATTTCTGAGAAACGGCGCAAGCCAGTTGAGCGGGCAGGAATTGGACAGCCTATCAAGCCATGTGGAAAGAGGCTGCTTTCTAGAGATATGCCACCTACAGCCATTTTGTCTTTCAGTGCTCCAGTAATCAGATCCATACATATGGATTATGCTACTGGGCAAGAAAAAAATATATCGTTCAACAATGTCCATAAATTACAGACATAATCAAAGTAAAAAAAAAAACCACATCTTTTTCTGCGCCAATATGCACAGCAGCTCCTGACTAAAAATTACTAGTGTATTGCTTACTGTGCCTACATACTGAACCTCAACAAGTCTAATTTCATGTTAAAATCACAAACCTTTGTCTTTTATCAGAGAGAGAAATAAGGAAATTAGAATTCTCTTTTTTCATGTTTCAGAACAGAAGTGTGAGCTTTGAAGCCCTGTATTTGTGAAAGAAACCATCGTAGCCTGTTAAAATGAGCTTTTGGTAGTGAAAAGGTTAACTAATTTGGTTTCCCCGATAGGTTTATCTGTGATCAGAATTGAGTCATACAGAAAATACTCCTACAAGATTTGACCTTTTACTTGTATCCCACACTGAGATAATATACTTAAAATGGATATCAATAAGAACTTTGTTTTAAAAAGCATATTTAAAATAAATTACTTTTAAATAACAGAAACTGTTTTCAATTAGCCCTGTTAAAGGAAATCAACTAGAAAGTTATGTATGCTTTTTTATTTTCTTTATATAAATTATACCCAGGAGTCCTATGATAGCAGCACTGTACAAACTATGCACTACCTTTATATTTATTTCTTATCAAAATAAACTTAACAAATTAGATTTGTTTTTACAGCACTTTATATCCAATAATGACAATGTTGTATTGGTCCCAGGATAAAAACAATGAAAGTAGCAGCTGAATGGTATTTTTATTAAGAGTTAACAAAAATGTCTTGTGCAAACAGAGTATATAAAGAAAATTAATTCCATAATTCCTCATGATGAAGGCGTTCTTCTCTTTTTTCTTTTTTTTTCTCACAATATCAATCTCATTTGGAAAGACCATTTTGAGGGGAAAACTTTAAGTTTTAGCATTACTTACTCAGCAAAATTATATGGCTGAACTTAAACATTGCTGACTGCTAGGATTTAATATTAGGACCTAGCAAATGTTTTGATAACTTAATACTTTTTAAAAGAAAACTTGTTTGTTACTGAAGATTTTGGGAGCCCAGAAGAAATATAATCTAAAAAAAAAAACAGAACTAAAGATCCAAAGAGATGTTTCTTCTTTTTCCCTTTTTTTTTTCCCATTTCCTCTACCTTAAACTGGTTCCTCCATGCTAGCATTTTAAAATGGTGGTAGATTTTTTTTTTTTACTGGTGGTAGATTCAGATATATCCAAGATATTTACCGTACAGCTCAGCAAGAGTCCACGTGTTCCTCTAGCAGTGGAAAAATGGCAGGGCTAATAGTCTGGGGTTTGTTACTAAAAATGAGTCCTTATACAAAAAAAAAAAAAAAAATTAGTACATTGTTTAGAACATGTGGTTTGCTGCTATTAAGTTAACAGTGGAAAATCTCATTACTTTTAAAGTTAATTTTATTTTGTGGTGGGATTGTTCTCTAGACTGAAGCAGATTTTGTCTTAAACAGAACCTCTACTCCTACCTTACAGTCTTCTTTCAGCAAGTCAGTCTGTGCATAGCTTAGCTAGATGCATGTTTAAAGTCAAGTGATGAATTAAAAGGTGAAAAGGAAGAAAAATAACTTTTCCCCACATATGCCCCTGGGGCTGCTAGCAGGCACTCGTGTGCCACCTTCTCCAGCTCTTGCCCTAACTACAGGAGTTGTCCAATAAAGATCTTGGGTTAAAGATGCTCTTTCAGCAGTGCTAACAATGCTTCTCCTTCTAATGCAAGATTAGAGTGCTCTGCCAGGACAAATTAGAGGTTGAGCAAATTCTAACACCAGCTCCGTGTGGAGAAGTGGGTGTGTAGGAAAAGTGTAAAGTGGTCTGATGGCCCAAGGGCTCTGAAAATCAAAGGGCTGAAACAGAGAAGAAAGTAGTAGCCTGTAAAGATTTCTAGTCCAGGTTTGTTTCAAATTTTGGAAGCAACTAAGCTGACTTCCAAGTTTTGATTGAGGCTATAATGATTCAGTAGCAGAGAATGAAATCTGCAATTTGTGGGGAAAATGACCCCAATACAGAAGCCTTGTTTATAGCCTGCATGCTATATATGCATTCATATATAGATATCTCCTACTTACAAGTTACCATGACTCAGATCTAAACTCTTGTGGTTTAAAATACCAAGTGAGATTCAGAGTCACATAATATTTGTGTTCCACCAACAGTCCAATGTTTTGGGGCTTTTTTTGGTAACATATGATCATAGTATATAAAATTCACTCTAGTGTGAAGGTGAGCCATTATACTGTAAATTCCACTCACAATAACTCTTGTGTAGCTCAGGTCTGTGAGCTGTATTTCAAGACACCCTTAAAACTTTGTACTCAGCCATTTCCCTTGCACTTTTCTATAGCAGTTCACCAGGAAAATTTAATAACCAAAATACATGCAGACAAGATCACTGATTATTTTATATTAATTTTTTTTTCTGAGCATCACTCTAGCTCTTCTGCCAAAGTGTGAGAGCTACATCTAGAAGTCAACTACCTTAGCCCCACTGCTGCTGAGGTTTTGCTCCTCCATCAGTGATAATTTAGAAAACTCAGAAGTTCAGTCCCTCAGTAATTTTGGGGAATGAAAATGGACCAGCAAACAAAGGAGTTCTGACCTGTCTAAACTCATAAGTACTCAGTAATGCTCTGTTGAAAGTGTCTCTGTCTCTCACAGTTTAACCCCAGATGGCAATCACGTACCACACAGCCACTTGCTCACTTCCCCACTTGCACCGAGGCAAATTCAAAGAAAAGGTAAACCTCTTGTGTTGAGATGAGCAATAATTGAAAAAAAAGAAAATATTAAGATAATAACAATTGTAATGAAAATACATGGGGGAGCTAGGGGGTGTGTAAATAAAACCCAGCAGAAACAAGTGATGCTCAATGCATTTGTTCATCACACACTGCTCAGCCCACCCCCTAGCACTGACAGCAGCTCCCAGCCAAAGTCCAGCAGTTTATATACTGGTCATGATGTTCTGTGGTATGGAATATCCTTTGGCTACCTCAGGTCACCTGTCCTAGCCATGCTCCCTCCAGATTCTTGTGCACTTGCCGCTAGCAGAGCATGAGACAGTGAAAAGTCCTTGATTCAGAGTAAGCACTACTTAGAAACAACTAAAACATCAGTGTGTTATCAACATAATTCTCATACTGAATCCAAAACACAGCACTGAACCAGCCAGCTGAAAGCAGTTCAGTATCGGTTTGTTGAGTTGCACTGAACAGCAGCACCAGTTTGTTGAGTTGCACTAAAATTTTACAAAAACTGAAAACAGAGCAGAGGACTGCTCACTGCCCTGCTGTGAATAAGAGCACCTCGAGGTGAGGGGTCTGATCTTCACAAGGGCATGAGTTCCTGCAGCTCCCATACCAGCTAGGAAGAGCAGCAGGTGTTCAGTACCCCAGAAATATCAGCTTTTGAACTTAAAGCACATGAATGCTTGCATGACCTCCAAGTGGTAAAGTGCCTACTGTCATTTTGGGACTAGGTGCCATTTAGAACATTGATAAAGATTTGGGAAATGAGTTTTCAGTGCTGGATACAACAACAAAAAACATACAGACTGAATTTGGGTCTTACCACTAATTCCTTGTTATACAGATGAACAAAAGCTCAATGTAACCAACCTAGAACTGAGAAAATTTCATGCCCTGGCAGATGTCAAAAGTATAAAGCAAGACAGAGAATGAGAGCAAGACCTTGCTGGAACAGAGCTATGGCATTTATCTGTGCCATGGGGTTGTGAAACCAACTAATTTTTGACATCTCGCACATGTGCAATTAAAAAGTGAACTTGCAGAAAGGAGTTATTTCAAGAGCTGAGTGAAACTAGCTTGCTCAGTTTGCGGAGCTTTTGTGTTAACTTTCTTATGTTTTGCTTAATACAGTTCTATACTCCAGAAGTTTTGTTTTGAGTTTTAGCTTCAAACAAAGCAAAACTGATTGTAAACCACTGTATTTTGACTTTTCATGTTGAAACTGTATCTCACACGAAAAGTTTCAAAAGCCAAACTGCACAGGACTGGCAGCCTGGGATAGTTCAGCGACTGACTGAGGATCAGAGACAAGATCTCCCTACATGCAGTCATGCTGATGCCTGGCTTTTCTGTGCAGTCCCATGTCTGTAGGAAACTACCCAAACCCACCCAATTTTATGTCGTTTTCTTCAAGGAATAATAGAAGAAGCTTACAGACAGAGTTGTCATATTCAACTAATATTAAGCAGTGGCAAATTAGTAATTTTTTTATTATTATATTTGTTTCTAGCTGGGTCCAATAGGATTATTATAAAGGCTTTTTCAAAAAGAAATCCAGACATACAGATAGCACTATCTTCTGCTAAATAAATGCTGGTTGTCTACCTGTATCTTCTCAGATACAGTTTGCCAGAAATAGCCTGGCAGTGTCCAGAAACACCCTCTTGAAAGAAGTTTTCCTTTCTTTTCAACATTTAGGTTCTTAGCAGCCCTTCAGCTCAGCTGTTAATGCATGGGAATATTTTAAATGGACACAGAAAATAATTTCTGTCTGATTCCCAATAGCATTTATTATCATATTTCCATGATCATAATTTAACTTTCCACTATATTAATAACTAAGATGAATTTTTCCTAGCAAGCAGCAAACTAAACCCTCTAACTTGACAAAAATATCCTGTGCTTATTTCTCTTTCTAACCATCAAAGAAAGTCACTACAACAACCCTGGGTATCAGCATTTTTCCTATGTGATTCACTTACACCAAGCAAACCCTCTAGACCTACAGTTTTCCTTTTTTGAATTTCTGCTTAACCAATATGATCAACAGGTCCCTCTCTGTGGGTGGCGATAATGTCAGTATACCACTACCCAAATAACCTCTCTCTATAGGGAAATGCTAACATTTAACTCTTTAAATTTAAACCACATGTATTTTGGTCTCATAACTGCATTCTGTATTAACTGACTTTTGTTATTAGTCTGCATCACTAAAAATCTTAATGAAACCAGTTATTGGAAATGTTAAGCACAGTAGACATCTAAAATTTGTGTATGAGCTGGCATATTTAAATGGTGACTAAATACTTTCCCCAACCATTGTAAACAGGTTTTCAGAATCGCTGATGACACCGCTCTGCATATGTTCACTGTGAAGCTGTGTCTCAGAACAGCTGTTCTTTCCAGCCCATTCCAGGGAACATAAGCAGTGGCTTTCAAATGGTTTCTATCTCTTACCTTCACCTTATCCAGAAACATGAAGTGTCATTCAAGTGCTGCCTACATTGGACCTCCACCAAGAAGAGCAAATTCTGTGTGCATTGATCACTTCCAGTTTCCCTGCTGGTATTCCCTGTGAGAGGCACTGCTGCTGCACTGGGTCTTTGCATGCATTGCCATCAGATGACCACAAATATACATCTGCCAGGAAAAATATTGATCTTTGGGACAAATACTCAGGGATGTCTTGTTCAAACAACACAAACCACAGATTCAACTGTTTCCTCAAACTAAATTGTTCCTCAGTAAAATTTAACACAACTGCAAATGTTAAAAAGCTAATACATGGATTAGCTCTAAAACTGGAATTATATTAAAAACTAGTGGGAGAGAAGTGGAAAGAACTTATAAAATCTTAAAGTGTTTTCTGTAACCTCTAGAAATGAAACAGTTTATTTAATGTTTACACATATTATTTAGGTAGTATTTACACAGTTCTATACTTATAGGCAATGTTTTAATTATACATTTCATGTTTCATCATATAGATGTGTTATTTGATACATATAAAAATGTAAAAGAATTATCTCTAGAACAGCATTTTTTAAAAGGGATAACAACTCCCAGGTACAAATTAGCACTGGTTTTTTTGTTTGTTTTGGTTGGTTGGTTTTTTGTTTTGTTGGGGTTTTTTGTTTGTTTTTTGTTTTTGTTTTTGTTTTTGTTTTTGTTTTTGTTTTTGTTTTTGTGTGTTTGTTTGTTTGTTTGTTTGTTTTAAATATGAATTCTGTAGCAAATTCCATAAACTGTATGTTTCACTACCCAGAATACCCACTAGTCCCCTGGAGTAATATCCATAAAATGAATGTATTTTCCCAGTCTGTCTGGGGAAGGGTACAGAGGCTCGAAAATTATATTTTAAAACAACAGTCATCTGAGATAGTTCCGTCACTTCAAGATATTCTGTGGGCTTGGTCACAAATGTCAGAGTGCTTAAGTTGTAGCTCTCCAATGCTTCCCATAATGTGAATTCTTTCCCATTTCACAATCTTTCAATTAATTCCCAATCCATAAACTCTTATCAGATCCTGATATTTAGTAAAAGCTTTAAAAATGCCCTTATACACCTCTTAAGAGACAAACCATTCCACCATTCCCAGTTCTCTGTAGGAGTTTTCTTTCACCTTCATTCCAGCTCTGATTCCCAGTGATCAGAGATGAATGACACCAAGAGGGTTATCTGTTTCTTGTTTCAAACAACCACTGCAGCCGTGCCTTAGGAGTCCATCCTGAAAAAAATTGATAAATACTTAAAAAAAATAAACAACAGAGTACATGGGAACAGTTCTCTCTTTCACTCCCAAACTATAAAATTAATATTGTACTTCACTAAATCAGATGTTATGATTGCTCTGTAAGTCATCGTGCATCATGACTTTTTCTGTAACAATTTCATTTTCTAACTTCTACAGAAGTAGTCCAAACTTCTATCAATCATAATGCTAGTGAAGGATTTTAAAAAGTTCATAGGAAAGTGTTCTCTGTCTACACAATCCTAATTAATACCTGTGGTGGATTTTATCCAGAATTGACTGCTTTCCATTAGCTTTACTTTTATTTTAGGATGAATTATGTATTTTATACATATGCAATATATAATTTTTTATGTATTATATACAACAAATTGCTGTAAATAAAATAACAATTTAGAAATGCTCAACCCCACATTGTGCAATTTATGTATAACTATACTTACTAGTATAGTCATGATTTTTAACTTCCTTCTTATTCAACAGACCATCAAAACTGGACCTGATTAACATAAGTTTCTAATTGTTTATGTAATTAATGCATTCCTTAATTTATTTTCTGTAACTAAAAAGGTATTTTTTAATTAAAGCAGTATTTCTTGCATCTATCCGAGTGTCTTGTACCTGAAATTACCACTTTCTTCAGGAAAATTATGTTCCTGCATCATGCCCAAAACTGGGAATTAAGCTTCCTTTAGCCAGACTCCCAAGAGTTTTGAACTTCAAACCACTACGGTCCTGATAAGTAGCCATGACCTTCTGTGGTGCATTTGCTCAACAAGAGCCACTCCAACTCACACACAGGTTCAGTTCAGCCACTGGAATTCAAAACCCTTGACAGCATCCCACTGAATACAGGAACTCTGTCCTTGTTAGATATGAAAGCACTGTCCTGCCTCTGTGCCTTGTTAACCTGAAAAAAAACACCTTAGAGGGAATTACCTTCTCATGATATCTTTATATCTTTAATTTTCTTAAGCATTTGCAGAGGCATATTACCTTTTACAGCAGTTTTCTAAAGGGGAAATTCAGGTTCCTGAAAGAAGGTACCTAATGCCTGCTAGGATACCCTGGAGTACCCAGGGTTTAGGTGCAGGGCTGGCATCTTTTGGGACCTACAGGAGACTTTTGACCTTTGACAAAATCTCACACCTTCAAACTAGCAGTGAGAGGCCAGATGGAATTCCTACAGACTCTAAAATGCACAGACCTGTGTTTAGACACATGAGTTTTTCCTAAAACTACTAAAATAAACCACTAAAATGAGAAACCAAAAGAGACTAAACATAATTTTATACAACTTCACTTAATTAAAAACTTGCGGAAAATTAGTACAAACTTTAAAGAAATAACTTTGTCTAAATGTTATCCTTTACTGTACAAAAACCTAATGGAGATTTTCATTGCTTGTAATCTTGATCATATAAAGGCCATAATGAACTAGTAATATTCACAATACTTTTATACTTTCTGATTTCAAATTTTAGAGTACCACTACATTTTCAAAGTTCAATTCTTAAAAAGTCAGAAAACATCAATACAGGCTTCATGCAAACACAAGAATACATCTTTCAGCTATTTTGAAGTGAAGTTTTAAATTCTATGTTGATATATTACTTTTTCTCACTCAGCAACTGAGTGCTTGATATGTTCATAAGAAAAGTGTTGTTACATTTGTAATTAAATAACATCTTGGAAAAGACATGGCTGCCAATAGGACAAGTATTTTATGTCCCTTCATTGCAAAATAAAAATTTTAAAAAAGCAATTCCCACTTTAGTGTGGTCCTTGCAGCCAAGCCTTGGAACTTGTTTTCAAGTTTTTCCTCAAGCAAATTTCCCTTTGATTCCAGGAAGAGTTTTGGTGGGCCATCATATCACAGTAGCACACAGTCCTTTGTAGTCCTTCTAGAAATGGCTGAGGAGAAGGTAAACCCGGCTGGACTAATCAAAGGGAAGATGATTATGATGAAGTTAAAAGGAAGAAATTAAATGCAGGGCTAAGGTGTAGTAGGTGAATTATTTCTAGAGGGGCATGGAAGCTGTTGCATTGATGTTGCACACAAGACAGCAAGGAAGGGTGCACATTCCTGTGTGCTTCTGTTTAAAGCAGATCAATTTAACTTAAAGTAATGTCAGGGGATTGGAAACCTAAGCTCCTGGAAGAAAACAATGGAAATTGTGTTTGCTCAAGTCCAATCTCTCAGCTACATGGCAGTGCAAATGGTAGGGGGAAAACTATTTCATGTAAAAGTGCAATAGAGATACAAGGGATCTGGATAAATGCAAAAGACAGAAGCACATAAAAATGGTCATAATCATCAGAGCTGTGATAGGTTGGAACAAATTTCCAGTAGTATATAGGGTGGCCAAGGCAGCTCCTGCATGGATTTCACAGCTTGGTTTCAACAGCCTAAGACCAGACTTGATAGACCAGGAGCCCCCAGCAATGAACCAGCAGGGTCTTGGTTCTTTACAACTCTGCCACAGCTTTCTCACTGTGATCATGAGACATCAAAAACAGCCTCTGCATATTGAAGGAGGTTGCAGCTAATACCCAGATGATCACTTAAAGGAAAATATAAACATTATAAGAGATATTAAAATTATTATGAGGTTGTTTTCTGCTTGAGGCTTATTTATGGAGTAGAAAGTTAAATACTACTTTTGGTTACTCCAGACTAAATTCCAAACATTTCCGCTTTCAGTTGCTTCAATAAGATTACTTCAAATTTACCTTGAAGTAAATGAGATCTGAATCCAACACCTTAATTCTTTGTTTCTTGTGGGAACATAGATGAATATAGCTGATTTCATAATCATGGATGGGGGCAGTGAGTAAGCAGTGGTAAACAAGTCACAGAAAACAGTAAAAAGAAGAAGACAGCTTTAAGTAGACATTGGTTTGCCACACCAACTGTCTGCCCTTTGCTATTTATAGGTCAAGATTACACTGCACAAAGATTATTAAAAAATGCAGACCAGCCAGCTTTCTCTTGGTTTTAGTTTGGAGTAAAATATCCTTCAAAAGCTATATTTTAAGCAAGCTTTTTTTTCTTCTTCTTTGTCACAGCCAAATTCTCCAGTTCAGGAATTTACAATATTTTCCTTTTTCCAGAATGACACCTGCTGGTGGGAGAAGCATGGATGAATTGCAGATATTTTAAAGGTTTGATTGTTGCTAACTAGACATATTATCTGAGCATGCTCATCACTTGTGTGCAGCCCAACTGTGGAAAATAAAGATTTGGAAACTATAAAGGTGCTATAAGCAGTTTGTTTTAGAAGTAATATAGTTTTCCAATATGAATTAATATTTGCTCTTAATAAACCACAAATCTACCTACTACTAAGACAATGCTTCCATGTTGTTTCAGTGCTGGACACCAGCCCTATTTTGGGAAGCCCAAAGCATCATTCCCTAAAACTGAAGTAACAGCCAGAAGGAATCTCTCCCTACCCAATGCAAAAAAGCTGCTGGGCTGCTTCAAACCCTTACCTGCAAGTAAAACCCGCTGCTAATGCAATTATTTGCGCTTACCCAAAAGATTAGAACTCAAAGACAAGTATTGTGCACATGTTCCTAACTCAGTATGGGAGGGCACAGCCATGAGAGGCAGAAAGCAATGTGCACTTTTGCCAAAACTGTGGCAGATACTGCTCAATGCACCAGGCAGCCTTAGGCTCTGTAATGGGCTTCCATATGCACAGCTCCTCTGCTGCTGGGTCTGTTGCCACAGCCTCCCCTACAGCAAAACCAGAGTAAGACCTGAGCTTTTGAGACTTCCAACATATTTACAGCAATATTTCTAAAAGTGATTTTCAGTGCTAAGAAAAATATACAATTCTTTTTCCTTTTTCTGAGCTGCAAACTATCTACTGTCTTCTGTAAAGGCTAGCTGAAGTGTAAGGTGCTCAGCACCCTGAAGAAGACTCTGAAGTTGGACTCTAAACTGTATATTTTAAACACAACTTATGAAGAAATTGTTGTGGGAAAAAAAACAGTTATGAAGAAAACTACTATATATTAAATTTAGAATTACAATTCAAAGAAATCTTTCAAAGTGTTCACGAGATAATAGGCAAATATTCACAGCCAAATGTGTTTCCTTTGGATAAATACCTAGGTGTTATTATGGCATACCTCATTGTAACGTCAGAAAGCAAACTTTCTCTTGATTACACTGGCTTGTTAATGGCATTAGATGGTAATTTAGGAGACTTCGTTTCTATACCTGGATTTGTCATTGACCTCCTTTATGGTTTTGAACAGGTAAGTTCTTTCACAGCTCTGTTCCTTCAATTCTCCCATCTGTGAAAATAAGGTAGCATTGCATTGTTCTGATAGTTAAAAGATTGATTTCCAAAAATTTATTTTATTTTGGTAAATGCAAACACATGAAAAGAGGGCATCTTTCCAGAAACTCACTTGTAACTATAAGACCCACAAGACTTCAAAAGATAGTTTAGATCTGGAGAGGTTTTTTGAACATGTTTTTTGCAAAGTGGATCAGAGTTTCTGTCCTGCCCATGGTTGTATATAGTTCTGTTCCTAATGTCCTTGTCTGTCACACATCTAACTATGGCTATCAAAATCTGGAAACATGGTTACTGCAGTTTATCTTTCTTAACCTCCTTAACAAAGCAGTGGCTTCACAAAGAGCCCAGTTGCATCTCAATGCTTTTAGAATACCCGAGGGTAAGCACTTTGCTGCGAACAGGATGGAAGCAGAGAGGCTGATCTAACACCAAATCTGTGATAGCCTGGACATCCCCACAAGGTTTAAGCTAGCTGAAAAGCAAAGAGGAAAATAGCAGAAAAAAATGCTTGTGCAAATACGTTCCTACTTTTTCAAGCTGGAGCCTGAGGAGGTTTAGTGAAACAGGTTTTCTAGCTGCTTCCACTTAGCTCAAGGATTGTCTCCTTGAGCACATCATTATCAATGATTGACCATGACCATCTCCATTCTGTGCTAGGATCCAGCAAGAAGACACTTCTAATCCCAAAGGGATAACACAGCTTTTCGTGTCAGATTAGAGGTCAGCTTGAGTTTGAGCTCAGGTTACTGCTCACCCTTAAGCACTCATTCCCATTTTTATTGCCATGCATGGGGAATGAAATGCATGCATGGGATACAAATAGGCTGGGATCAAATAAACCACTGCACAAGGACAAGAGCTCTGAATTTGGCCACATTTTTTTCTCCTCTCTACTCTCTACCTATCAAACTCACATTGCATGGAATAAACTTTGAGTTAGGAATACTTTCATATCCCATTCTTAATGTTTCACCTAGGACACTCTTAACTTCAACCCTTTCAGTCTTGCTCTCTGAGATGAAGCATGAGATGTGCGTGATTGCTATAGACCCCTCCAACTTCTTATTCAGCAGCTATTGGAAAACTGGTTTGGACCAGAGCACTGCAGCTGCAATGTTTTTAAGCACGCTCATCACTTCTGGCAATGTGTTTCCAGCATTATTTCCCATAGAAGTCCTTCCATCCCTTCCCCCACCAAGCAGCATATGCCCCTTGATGAGTCACAGCTCATCCAAACTCCCTTAGCTGCTAAACCACACTATGACCAAGAAGTTCTTCCTCAAAGGCGTCCTGGCTCCAGCTGACCTCCTCAGGGACAGCCACAGGCTCTGCAGAAGTGACCTCTAACATCAAAGTTAAACATTACTTCAAACTGATACACACAGAACAAGACATAACCGTATATGATACCATGGCTTCATTTTCTCACTAGTTTTGCATTTGTAGCTTTTCTTGTGCCAGATGGACATACTTTTCTTTCCCCTGCAACCAGGGGACTTCCTCCAACTTTAGTTGGTTCTTTACTTCTAAGAGTATGATCTTCCCTTCAAAAAATATGTCCTTACCTTCCATTCTTTTGTCTCAAGCTTTCTTTACTTGTCTTACTCACACAACTTTTATATCTGTATGGATCTTTATCATCATGTACTTTTCTATTTGCCTCAGAGAAATCTGTCTCCTTCCAACCATAGTCCTTTGCAGTCAAGAGAGAAGGAGCTGTGTTCATCTGTAGGGTGCAGTATCTTCTTTGGGCTGCACAGACACTGTGCAGCCACGTCCCAGCAATCAGGTATTTGTTCCACAAGGATGAATACCAGGTAACATATAAGTTTTGGAAATGTCACTCTGTATTGGCCTGAAGAGGACTGGAAGACCCAGTTTTACAGCTGGGGAAGTGAGTCCTTCTCTTCAAAGTACTAAAGGCTGGTGAGTGCTGGGAGTCTGCAGTGTGCAAGGGGATGCAGGGGCAGCACTGGGAAGTGAAATACTGTGCAGGGAACCAGAGCTCCCGGCAACCTGAACTAACCCATCTGTCTGCACGTCTGTCTGTGGGTCAGATCTGATTGCAGACACAAGTATGTGCTATCCTCACCCCCCCGCAAGGAAAGCCCACTGTGCTTTTTCCTGGACAGAGTCTCCCCGTCCAGACCACAGGGCAGCAGAGGAGGCATACACCACTGTTCCCTTCCCTATGGGAATTGTTAGTGCTATGTGGGAGTTTGACTGACGAAAGCAATACAGATCCAGAATCTCAACAGTTCCCTGCACAGTCAAAAAGTTCCTGAGCGTTGCATATTTTTGTATTTCTGCTTCTTACATTGTCTTTTATTCCTTTCCACACTGCTTCCCTTTCTCAGAGTTGTTTGTCATTTTACAATCCTACCCTGAACACCCAAATGACACTTACGGTTCTCTGTCTAAAGACAAACATTTTCAGCCAAAATGTCACATATTTTAAACTCTGGTAAGAGCAAAGCAAGATGGAATTCACGCTGTGAGCACCCTCTGCATCTGCACAAAACTGCTAAACACTGCAGACTTCACAGGATATAATGTCAGTCCATGGGAAAAGAAATATATAATTACCTGACCCAAACCAGCAGATAAACTCAGAGAATTGCTATTTCCTACTTTTCTCCACCTTACATTTCCCCTATTTTCATATTTGTCTCATTCTTCTCAGAGATATATTTTATGGGAATATATTAAATATGTTCCTGTACCACAGACACTCTTCACTGAGATCCAGAAAGGTTAGCTTTTATAAGATGCCACTTTTTCAGTAAATCAAAGTACCAGATTTGCATACTATGTACAAGGTGGGGGCTTTTTTAAAATTAGTTTTCCCCCTCCTACCCTACATTTTCTACATAGAAATTTCTTTCCTTCAATTTCTCTTACACGCCAGAGGTCAGAATAATAGGCCAATCTTCACACCAATCTTTCCTCCCTTCATACATGGAGAAACTGTCTTGTCACATGGTCCCTTTCCTCTTCATGAGATATTCACACATATGGTTTCATATACCTGTTCTCTCTGAATTTTGAGCAACAGATATCCCACTACTCTGACTGGAGCCCATGAACTGTCCCAAGCTTTGTTCCCTTTTTGACTGGTTATCTGCAATTTCCACACCCTCAGTAAGCCTCCTGATTTTGCCCTGTTGCTAGATCATCATTAGTTTATCCCACACAGGTTATAGTTCCACTTCACAGCACAAGAATCTTCCTCTTTCCCTTTCCCACATTTTTTCTAGATAATAACTTTTTTTTCTCAAATGCTTCTGGAATATTTTCCTCAAGGTCCTCTCACTTGTTTTTACTCTATTCCTGCATAACCTGCCTCTGAGATACAACCTTCTATTCTGATCCCTCTTTTTCCTCTGTCCTTGCATTACCTACCAATATTTTTTCTGTGATGATTGCCCATCAAATTAGACAAGGTGCTTTTCCCAGCTGTCTTTTTTTTTGGGATATAAGTTCTAGGTAGCTTTCACATCTGAAACTTTAAAAACTTTACACCTCCTCCACATTTCTACCCCAAGGCTCCTCAGTCTGGATGACTTCAGTAATTAAATCATATTGTTCATGAAAATTTTTCTCTTCAAAATCAGGAGCCTTAATTACAGTCCTGTTTCTGTTTAGTCTTATATTTAGTGTAAACACAGTAGACCTGTGAACACTTGAAATTTCTTTTATTTTTATTCTTCCATAGAAGCCACGGTAGTCCTCAAAACTAAGACAAAACAGGATTGGCTGAGAGGTCATTTGATTAAGTATTTCATCTACCGTGTTCATAGGCTCCTTAAGAAATAGATCCCTACTTCTGCACACCTTCCTCCAACCTCCATCTAGTAAGTCTAAGTCTCACTTAGACACATAATTTCCAGCTGGCATTTATTTCTCTAATTATACTACAGAGATCCCTGTCCATGTCTAGACTATAAAGATTAACTAAGGGCTACAGCAGCCATCTGGAATTATTTCTACAGGTTGTCTTTTGCTAACTTTTACCAAAATAGTTTTGCAACATACAAATTTTGTCTTAGGGCAGCAATAAATACTAATTTCTTTTTTTTTTTTTTTTTTTACTGAGGAAGAATTTATGACACACTGGGTTTTTTGAGAAAGACAGTATACAGTATTTCCAGGTCATTCCCAAAGCAATTGCATCACTGGGCAGCAAAAACCCCAGGGCTGCTGGACTCCTGGCAGCCCTCACACATCAAAAAAGCAGTCTGCAGTGAAGCCCTGGAGAAGGGGTAGCAACCTGAGGGCTCAGTAGGCTCGAGGGGACAGACCACAAAGGTATGATCTGCCCCCAGTCTGGCAGGAGGCAATGCTAGACCACTGCATGGAGAAGGTGGGAGGGGGCTATGCTGGGGTAGGAGAGACTTAGAGGCTGGAGGGAAGAGGTGACTTTATCCATTCCATTATTTATGAAATGGCAAAGCAAAGAGCCCAGGGCTGTCTGGGGGGAGCAGTGGGGGCCAGGCAGCAGCCCCTCAGCTCAGCTCTCTCTGAGGCTTCAGTGGAGCTGAGGCACTCCAGGGACAGCATTTCCACCTGCACAAGTGGCATTTTTCAACTGAGCATGGCCCCAACCAAACACTTATGTGGCAGACTCTTATCTGCAGCTCTGCCAACTCCGGTTACCAACAAAATATCTAAAACTTTCACAAGTATCAAAAGTGTGAAGCAAGACCGTTATTTAAGCCACAAAATGAGTAATATCTGAACTCAGACTCAGCAAGAAGCTTGTGGGAATTTTTGTCTAGCATTATTAACTAGCACAAATTACTTACCATATCTAGCCAGTTCAGACTGCTGTGCTTGTCACACTAACATGAAAAAAAGCTGAATTCTGGTGAGTTTCTTTTTTTTTTTGTTGTGGTGTACTGTCACGCACTTTCACTAACACAATAAAAAAGTGACACCTGGAATTACAAGAGTTTGATGGAGACTTTCTACTACACTGCAGTGAACCTTAAGGGAAAACACGTACATATGTGCTACAGATATTACGTGCATTTTCAAGAACCTTGTCAAAATGGATCACATGAAAAAACCAAAACAATTAGGAAGAAAACTGCTTCATCAACGTCTTCCATTACTCACACCACAGGGCAGATGTAAGATCAAAACCGAAAGTGTAATTTTCAAAAGCCTTTTGAAAATTTGAACATTTGGCTGGATTTCTTACCTTGTCACCTCCATGAACCCCAGAGAAAATGAGCAGTCTGTGATCTTTCAAGAAGGAAAACACAACCTAAAGTATCAACACGGTGCAGGATTCCAAACACTGAATTGTTTAATTCAAGAACAAACCACATTGTACTTTGCAAATGCATGTGCAAACAGAATTAGGATATGACGAAACAGAAAATTCAGAATGTTTTGTGTATATCATCCTTACCACTTTCATAATTAGAGGGCATAGGCTACAATTAAAGTCAATTGCAAGGTTCCCATTGACTTCAGTAGATGTAAGCCAGGCTTTAATATTATGCTTTTCAGTTTTCTTGAGGTTTAAACACCTCATAAAATAAATTTACAGATGAACTAGTAAATGTACACTTACAAAGAAACCTCCTGAGGAGTCCCTGAAGCCGTATTTTTAAATGCTGCTATTCATTCAGGTTATATCAGACAGATTAAGGGACTGTCAAACATAGATCAAGAGCAGCAATAAGAAATGCTGAAAGTATACTAATGAAATACAATTTTGAAAATATAATTTGATACATTTGACAAAATATACTTAGAAGAGGGTTTTATATTATGCTACATATTTCACAAGCTCAGAAAACCCTATTTATTTTTCTGCCTATCCATTTCAGTGATCTGTAAATGAAAACATGTACCATATATACAGCAAGTTCTAAGAACCATTTAAAAAAAAAAAAAAACACTCACATAAAAATGCAAGAAAAGATAACTGAGGAAGAGAGAAAAAGTGTGGGAGTAGAGAGAGTCTAACCGATGAGAAGTCAGAAATACTACCATCCGGAGCTGACATTTCCTACAATGGAGCTATGTGCCCATTGGGCATAATTTTTGGTCTTGTAGATTTTCCACAAGTAAGACTCCAATTGACTACAGTGCAAATGAATGAACTGCAGGATTTAATTAACCCTGCTGAGGTTTGAAAAACGATCTCATATGCTTCCTGAATATTTCAGTGAATTTCAGAGATTTTTCAAGATATTTTGCCAAATTCATTGATAAATAATTAATTATAAATATTCCTAAGTATAAAGTAGAAGTATAAATAGAAGGTGAACATTAAATGATAAATAGATATAAGGAAGTAATAATTACCTAACCTGACTTGAAGGCTTTATCAGATGGAACGTCATAGATGACATTACCAAAGAAGGAGTTGTGATTGCTGGATGACATTTGCACAGTCATCTTGTTCCAGATACTACTGGAACAAACAAAAATGGTATTTTGGTAATTAATAACCACTGGAGAAATGTCTACGCATTACCACGTGGGAAGACAGTAGAAGAGGCAAGGACACTGTCTAGCTCTCCAGAACAGACTTCAAATATCTAAACCTGGAGATCTTGTTTTCTTTTTCTACCATGCCCTGTTTCAATCAGAAAATACCTTGCACCTTGTCAACAAGTAAGCTAGAATTCTGCATCCACCAATCCTTTTCAGTCAATTCCAGAGCAGATCCGTGCTAGATACACAGATGAGTGAACACACTGTGCAATCACAAAAGTAGAATCAGTGTGTCCACACAAACACATGTTGGAAGGGTACTGGGGTTGCAGAGCTCATTTTTTTAATCTTAATTTTAGGATACCTGTCCATGCATCTTGACTATTATCTTAATGAGTATCTTAAAATACACTTGTTTCTAAAAACAAAGTAATAAATACTGCTTCCACTATGGGCATCATACCTACAGAAACCCACCAACCAGGATGTTGCCTTTAGGCCTACACACCCTGGTGGAGAAATGGTCGGTAAAGAATCACAGCACCATGGATTCACTCAAGCTGGGAAGGACCCTCAGGATGTTGTCTATTCCCACCCCTTGCTCAAAGCAGAAGCATTTCACCATTAGATATGGTTGCTCAGGGACCTGTTGAGGTTGTCCAACTCTCTACATGCATTCAGGCTAGTGGCAAAGAGAAACTCTGCTGAAGGCTTGCCAACAGCATACAAATTAAAATTTAGGAGCCCTAAGATGCATTCCAGCTCAGAAGAGACTGGGTCCCTGATCCCAGTTCCACTGCAGGGCGCCGCTGTGGCTCAAAGCAACGCCCAGGGACAGCACTACAGGGGTTGCCTCAGTTTTGGCCTCTGGTGCCCCCAGCTAGTGACTGTTCAGTCATCCTGTGAGGATGGTGCATGGAAAGTCTGATCACGGGAAAGAGCTGAGTGAGGCGGAGAAGATGAAATCTCTGGAAATGTTTGCTGTTAGGCTTTAGCAAACCTCTATGGGATATTTGGTAACTGTGTTTTTTTCCATGTCTCGAAACAGTCGACCAAGCTTGAAAGGCTTTGTGAGGATGGCAAAAGGCACATACCTGATTTAAAGGCAGAGAAAGGCTTGTCTTTGCTCAAAAATACAAGGAACAGATATACCCTTAAAAAGTAAAAATCTAGCCTTCCTCTTATAAATAGTTCAATCACTTTTCAAGTAAAAAACTTAAAAACCTGAACGCTGGCATTGGATGAAAATAAATTTAGCCTAAATACATTCGCATTGGCAGAGCTCTGGAAACACAAAACACAACAAAACAAACAAACAAACAAATATTGAAACAGGAAGCACTAGAAGATCTTCACAATGGCCAGAGCTGCCCATTCTGCCTGTAATATTGTCTGTTAAGCAATTTGAAATTCTTAGAAGTGAACAAAATCATATGTCTGAAGCTGCTGGACTGCAATTCTCTTCTCCCCCTTTTTCTTCTGCAGTTCTTTTGCAGCCTCTTGTCACAATAAACCACAGCTGGCTGGTAGGAGCACCAGTCAAGAATGTTTTCCTCTGGAACTAAACTCCAGGAAAATAAAAAAAAACTCTGAATATGCATTGCATCAGGATTAAATACAAAATTTGAAGTTTGCTTCCACAGAAAATGCTGGTGCATTTAAACTGTATTAATGTACAGGAGAGGCAGTGCCAAAGGACAAGAACACTCCACAAATACAGCTGCAATTCCATGAAGTCAGAGCAAGCAGCTCCTTGCCCACAAGATGAGGTAAGTAAGGGATGTAGTGTAACAGCCTGCAGAGCACAAACGGATTTTGCAGTTCTATCTGGGTTGTGAGGCCCCAAAACAAACAGTGTTAAATACATCATATACACAGTTTTGTATTCAGCTTGGGTTTTATTTGACAATCCTAAATACTGGCTTTTAAAAGAGTATTCTTTTTATCATTATTATTATTTGACATTGGGGTTTTTTTTCTGAGCTTCCAGTATGCAATGTCACTAGCTGGTAAAGGATCACTGATGGACTTTCCTGTCACACACAGCAGAGTGTTTGCTACTGGTTTCAGAGAAGCAAGATTTCACCATACAGGAAATCAAGGTAAGTAGGAAATTCATACAATTAAATAGTAAAGCTCACACATTTTTAGGATCTCAATCCACAGACATTTCCTTTTTCTGTCACAAAAAATGCAGTTGGAAGGATATGTAACATAAAGTACAAAAAAAAGTGCTGTGACACAGAATAAGACACGGGGGGCAAAGCTGTAAATTCCTTCCATCGACATGGTAATCTGTATTTGTAAAAGGCCAATATTGAGCAGGCAGTGAAAACAGAAATGCATAACCACATCACATCATTCTACTGCCAGAAACATTCATACTAATTTCCACCATCAAACACACAGTATGGTTACTTAAAAGCTTTTTTAACTTATAAAAACAAAACCCTCAAGATGGTATAACTTTTCATTTTCTTATTCTGTAACATGAATATACATCAAATTGGCAACAATCTGTACTTTGTGTACAGGCCTCCTTCAGGGTCATTAACATGGAATCAACTCCTTGCAGTAAGTAAACACTTCTTTTTCTTGGGTTTTATGTTAAAAATTGAAAATTAATCTTGCAAGTCATTTTGAGCCAGCAAAACAGGATTGACAAAGCAAGCACTGTAGTATGATATCTTTTATTAGGCCAACTTAGAGTTCAAAAGTATGCAAGCCTCCTTGACCACACACAGGTTCCTGTATGCAGAACTCCAGGCTGGAGCCATAAAATGTACTAAACTACTTGCTTTGTCACTACTTATATATATATATATATATAACATATATGTATATAATGCATATGCATACACATTTGAAATGCATCAGGATAAACTGTTCATTGACGCAGGTTTAAAATAACAACTCCGAAGGATTTCTGTGGGTTGGCATGTAATCTTGCTATGTATTACCGGGTTTAATAATTTATCAGTACACAAAACAAATCCTGGTTCTGATTTCTAATGAGGTCTAATTTCTATGAAAAAAAAGCCATAGTAATAATGTTAGCAAACATACATTGTTTGCTGTTTATAATAATAACAATGAGAATTCCTGGCAAAGATACAGCGCAGTGTTTCACATCAAGTGTTTTACAAGGAATAATACAGAGCATCACTAACCTTGTAGTAGGTATGATACTTCAGGATGCTTTATGCAGGTAAGACCCATTCTAAATGGAAGTTTCTTCTGCATAAGAATTCAAATATTTCTAATGTTGTTATGTGCGAGGTGTGTGCATTACGTGCTCAGCTCAGCTCTGCTCTGCATCCCACACGCACATAAACAGATACCACCACGTTACTCAGCAGCTCTCAGTCCACATGACAAGCCTTCCTCCCCTGGAACTGAAGGGCCAGTGGTGGGAGCTATGTACAAAGAATGTATTGAAGAACAGTGACAGAAGCAACCCCTCTTCTTCCTTCAAGCTCTGGCTGCTGTGAAGCCCTCTCCGGGTGTTTCATTAGGAGCACTGTCACACCACTAAATGAAAGCCAGTCATTGTTACAAAGACTGAAGTACTGGTGTCCCTCAAGCCTTTGGGCTACCAGCACATGTAACGCTTCATAAATACGAGTGTCAATGGCTGCACGGTGTCTCTGCAGCCCTCAGCTCCTGCAACTCTGCCAGCACAGACTGTGGCAGTGCCTTGTGCTCTAGTTGTGCATGCCTTGGGATGGGTTGGTGCGTCTGAGACTATGAGATGTGCCTCTGATAAAGTCTGCTAACTCACTTTGAATGAGCCTGAAGTTGCTGCTACATTTTCTTAGATTTGATCCTGAACAAAAAAGGCTGTTTAAGACCAAAGACCATCACAGACTTGTAAAAGAGCTTTGTTTGGTTTTGACAGTAAGCTCACAAAGGATCAACATTTTAATCCTTTTTCTGGTGAACTGGTTCATGGGAAAAAAATATGGATAAGTAGATATACTGATTAATAAGAAATCTGAAACCACCTTTAGAATAAATTTAAGATGTGGCCTCAGTGTTACCCTATCCACCTGAAAATAATATGGAGGATTAGACATGAAAGCTAGAACGTCATTTATCCCTGAGCTGAGGTAATGGCTACTAAAAATATGGATTTCATTGACAGATGATTTAGTGAACATGATGACAGATGCTCAAACATGGCCCCATTAAAGATAAAAGCAACATACTTAAATCTTATGAGGAGGGATTTTTTCTTATTGGTAGAAAATGTATGTCAAGACCTTTAGAAACTTAGGAACCACATAACGAGAAAATAACAAAGAATCAGCACTCATAAGTGTCTGGCTGAAGTTCCCACTAAATGGGCTTTGATAGATCATTTTTTTCCTGACAACAAAGGCACCAGAGGAATTGGGTGGATTCTACTTCTCCACTACAACCTATGATGAAAAATACTTCCTGTGGCCAAATGAAAAGACAAGGAGAACACTTTCTCCCTGAAAATGTGGGTTTGTTTGCCCTTGTAGAGTGAATCTAGTCCAGGAATATCCAAGAACATCAATATCATCAGAGCCCAAAGGGGAAGATGTAGTTATAAAAGTGTTCCAAATACTGGGACATTGTGCTGTTTGAAGAGGAGAGTTTTATCAATGACTGAGAAGATACTGAAAATCTAGAAACTAAAATTAGTTATTCTTTTGCTTCTAAGAGTTCAAACTCCAGTGCCAGCTATAATGCACTGCCTCACTGTTCGGTGTCAATGAGGGGGACACAAAGGCTAGCCCAGAGCTGCCCTCCCTTTCTCTGTGGGCCTCAGTGACCGCTGACTGCTGCTACAGCACTGGTCTTCTGGAAATACCAGTCTTGAGTGCAGCTGGTGACAGTGGGTGGCCTCAGCCCTCTCATTAATGGGACACAAGAAGACAGAAACAGACACTTCTAATGTGGTTCTTCCCACTGAAAAGAAAATGTCAAAAACAGGTAAGATGAATCATTCCCCAGAATTACACACTCCTCTCCTAAGGTGGCATGCTTAGATACAAACATTTATGTTGGACATCTACAATTAGATTAGAAGAATCCCACCTCAGATATCTGCATTTCAGAACAGGAAAACACTGGGGCTGCTTATGGCACAAATGCACCTAAGAGGTGATATTATCATGTATCATATTATCTTACACATTATGAAGACTAAAATTTTGACTCCCAAATCTTCTCTGGGCATTCACAAAGAATGTCAAAGTGCACATTTGAAAGGAATGTGGCCTGTTCCTCAAGAGGACAACATAGATTACATCCACCATGTCATGCACCTCTCTCATATGGCTTAAAGTCTGAGAATTTCATAAAGTTGACCATTAAAGAAAATTGTACATATATTAACTACTATTTCACTTATTTGCCAACAAACACAGAAAACACCTATGACAAAAACATATAGTAATCATGAATTACAGTAATAATAAATTATCCCTAATTAATATGTCCAAGCAAACACTGGGAGTGATCTACTATTATGCCAAGGAACAAAAAAGTAAAGATTTGTAAAGTTTGGGGCTGCTTTTCCCCTTTGGATAGAGTCCTTGTATAGAAAATATACATTCTGTGATTTAACAGACTCAGAGAAAAACAAGCTTTTAATCTCACTCTATAACAAGATTCCTCCATAATATTTTCATAATTAAAAACTAGGAGTAGGCAGGTGAGAGGCAGAGCTGTTCCATGTGAACAAAGAGATGAGAAAGAAAGGCGTAATTGGGCTCCTACGTCCAGTTCCTACTGCTCAAGCTATAAAATTGTTGCAATGTCTTTCTAATAGAGTTTTATGATGTTTTTTTCATAATGTCTTCCAACCTAGAGTAGACCTAAAGGCTTATTTTGATACATTTACACTGAATTAATTTTAATTAGAGATAAAGGGTAAAATGAATGATCTGTTCAGCTGACTAAATGTAGATGTCTAAATAAGAGAGAGATTAATTTTCTCTATGCTCCATTGATGCTATTGACTAGTCTAACTACCTCAGGGGAAGTTCAGGTTAGATATTGAGAAAGATTTCTCCACTGAAAAATAGGTTAAGCGTTGGAACAGGCTGCCAAGAGAAGTAGTGGAATCACCATCCCTAGAAATGCTCCAAACAATGACTGGAAGTGTCACTTCATTATATGGTTTAGTGGGCATAGTGATATTAGATCTAATGTTGGACTCGATCGTGCGGGTCTTTCCTAACCTTAATGATTCTGTGATCCATGATTATATGACTACAAAGAGCATTTAGACACTCAAGTCACTTGTGGACATCTACAGTTACCCAAAAGGTAAACATCTAATATCTCTCCCAGGCCTCACAACTCTCACTGACAGATAGGTACATATTCCAGACTAGCTTAGTGATGAATTAAATTACCCTAAAAAAAAAAAAAAAAGAAAAAAAGAAAATAGAAATGGTCTTAGAACAGGTTACAATTCTATTGAGACAAGAATAAAATTCTGCACTTGGGCAGCCCTTGAAAGGTATCAAGCTAAGGAACAATTCTGAGAAAAAAAAATTAATAAACAGAAGATTAATCAACAGTGTCAACTGGTTATAAAAAACAAAACAGTCATAATATGATGGTATGTACACCTGACAAGGCATATGAAGGGATCTTTCATTCTGTTTGTCACAGCTTATACTGCATTTAGGAAGGCATGAAAAAAGATGGAAAATAAAAGTAAGGCTACAAGAATGGCTGGAGGTCAAGAAAAATAAGTTATCCTCAATCATTTTCAAATCAAGATCCAGAAAAGGTAGCAATGGGCTTAACTTGCAGCAAAAGAGAGGTTGCAGATCAGGCTTGTATGTGTAATTTGCACATGTCAAAAAGAACAGTTATCTAAAATGATTAAACACTGGATTTAACTACCTTGAGAAGTTCTGCAATCCTTGGAGGTCTTGGAAAGCAGATTAGTCAAATATCTGTTACAGAGAACATAGGATATTTAATGTGACTTGATCAGAAGGAAGGATTAGATGACCTCATATCTGCTCTAGCACTGCTTTCTGTAATTCTGTGATAAGAAGTCACTTTAGAGACTTGTCTTTGACTGCAATACTGTGTCATATCTAGGATTCTCTCATTCTTTAATAATACCAGCCAGTAATATTGACCTATTCCTCAGAAAAACAAGCAAACAAAAAAACCCCAACAACAACAACAACCAAAAAACACCTCTTTTAAACAGCCGCATAAACAGGTAATAAAATCATACAATAATTGGATTGGAAGGTATCTCCAAAGATCATCTAGTCCAATCTCCTTGTCACAAGCAGGGGCTTCTTTTGCTAGATCAAGTTGCTCAAAGGCCCATGCAGCCTGACCTTGAACACTTCCAATGATGATGCATCCTAAGGGAAACCTGTGCCAAAATCTTACCATCTTTAGTAAAATATTTCTTCTTTATCTCAATCTCTCTTCAATCTCTTTATCTCTAGTCTCAATCTGTCCTTTGTCAGTTTAAAACCAATACCCCTTTTCCTTGTCATTACAGTCCCTCTGTGTTTCTTAGAAGTCCTCTTTCTGTTTGAAAGGCCACATTAAGGTCTATCCAGAGCCTTCTCTTCTCCAGACTGAAGAACCCCAGCTCTCTCAGTCTTTCCTCATAGCAGATGTTTTCCACTCCTCTGACCTGTTTCGTGACCCTCCTCTGGACCCACTCTAACCAGTCTTGTCCTGTACTGGGGAGTCCAGAACTGGTTGGTAACTGCCAGCATCCTCCTTTTTCCTACTTTAAAAATGGGGGTGACTTTTTCCAGTCACTGGTGACCTCACATGATTGCCATAACTTTTCAAGAATGACTGAAAGAAGTTTGTCAACTACATCAATCAATTTCCTCAGGATTCTGGGACCTCATCAGGTTCTACAAACATGTGTTCAGGTTCCTCTGTTGCTTAGGAACCCATTCTTGTCCTACAGTGGGAGGGACTTTGCTGCCCCAGGCCCTGCCTTGAAATTCAGGGTTTTGAGAGATGTGGGGAGGAACATTACCATTGGAAACTAAGTCCACAAAAAAGCAGAGAAATAACTGCACCTTCTCCATGTCTTCTGTCACTAGTCTTCCTATTTACTGGGGCAGAGGTTGCAAATTTAAAGAAGTGCATAACTACATTATTGTTGAATCTTAAAATACAAACTGAGCCATTTCATCATTGTCATGTCTAAAAAAAAAATCACACTCACATTTACATCCATATCAATTAGATAGCACAATAAACATTATGTAGCAGATATAAAACTGAGCATGCAATGCCATGCAGTGCTTTTGCACCTTTTTAAGTCCCCTGTAAAATCCCTGAAATAGAGACACCAAAGAAAACTCTGAAGACTCTGTCATATATAAACATCACTTTAATTTTCTTCAGCAACTTCCCTGCAGAATATTTTTAGCACAGACACAGAAATATGAACTCACTCCTTGACCTTTTCAAAACAGATGGGTTGGGGGATCACCATGAAAACTGCAATTTTATAATCTTCCAACATAACTGTTAAACCACTGTGCCTTCTCAGAAACATGCTGTCCATTTGCACTGAGTTGGGGCAATTTTCTGGCATTATATTTTAATGACCTTATCTCCAGGGCTGAAAAAGTACTTTGCCATTTCTTCTAGATGGTTCAAGTATACACCCACCACTTCTGTGAGGTCCTACAGCAACAATACAGTGCCTTCCAACAAAACAATGTTTGGGAGGAGAAGAAGTATGAACATGGCAATTAGCATTTTTTAAGCCAAGTGTTCTTTTACATTTGTGGCTTTACCTGCTTCTGCTTCTTTATTCTTGAAATTAATTATCATCTTACTGCTATCTGTTTCTTAAAAGTTTTTTACCAAATTTTAAAATTGAATTGAATTGAATTTCCCAGTTCAGTTTGAGGATGGACATTCTTATTTGCATCACATAACACCAGGGGGGAATTCACACATAAATGGTGTCTCATGCTCTGTATACAGCTGTAAATGGATATATGAAACGTCTCTTCTCTGTGCATTGGCAAAACCCCCTTAAAAACTGCTGTTCAGCATTTCGATCATTTGTATACCAAGCTTAAAAATGTGCTAGGTAGAAAATGTGCTACCTACTTTTAATACTGAGACCCTATATATTAAAAAAGTCATCAGATCTATCAGATTACAATAAAACTTCAATGCCATTACTTTTCTTCTATAGCCCTCAAGTGGCAATGTAGAAGCCAGTGACTCTAGGACAGGCACTGTCCTCTAGAACCCCACCAGTGACACTTGCCACCCAGATCCACAGATACTGTAGCACTGGCAGTTTGCCTCTGTTAGCAGATCAAAGACACACTCAGGGTTTGTCTAGACAAGGCACTTTGAGAAAACTGACCTGGATCAGCCAAACAAAGGGAGTTAAATATCGAACACATATATATATAATATATGTTCCTTTCCCAGGTTAAGTAAAGGTGGCCCGTCCACCTTGGACAAGTCCGGTAGAATTGGTCCAAATCAGGTGTTAATTGACACGTTATGAAATAAAAAGTGTCTTGAGAGTCCTGTCCCTGCATACTATCTGCGAACTAATTTCCTCCTAATCCTAGTGGCTTGTGGCTGCCCTAGGGTCCCAAGCTCCCGTCTAAATTTATTTAAAGTTAACAACAATACAAACGTAACTACAAACATTATCAACATTATCAATTACAGTGAGTTACTACTTCTACACTTACTAGCAAATATATGTACAATATCAACAGATGACCTGAGCGTGTATATTGGATTTACACTCTAAGTATCTGCACAGGTGTTTATTACTATTCAGTAAATCTGCATTAGAATTCTAGTGAAATTACCTTCCATGTCTCATAGATAACATAGATCACAGCAGCAGTTTCTTAACAGGAACTCCCTAATGTGAGCCATAAAGACATGCTCTTTCTTAAGACTTTTTCAGCCAGAAGAGACTAAATCTAAACCTGAAGTTCTTAACCAGGCAACAAGAGGAATGATGGCAACTATGACAGAAGTGATCTATCAGGCTGACTAGAAGTATTTGGTGTTATAATCACATCATTTAGATATTCTATATTTAAATAGTGCCCTGTTGCTATCAAGCTTTCCTAAAATTCAAACTAATGGCACATTCCAAATGTGGAGATACTGGCCCTCTTTCCACAAGAATTGAGAGAACAGAAGTGATTTGTTATGCACCTGACACAAAAAAAAAAAAAAACACCAAAAAAAATCCCCATAACTTAACATTGGAGATATAAAATATTTATGTCTACATCTTACCTGTCAAATCATGCTCTGCACAATTGGGTATTTATGGGTGCATCATATTCAAAGTACCTGCTTCTCTCTACTAACCATAAAGAAGTGTAATGTGATGTGGTACACACTGTATACCTCCAAACTACATTAATGTGTATCAAGTTTTCCCTAATATTCTTTTCATCTTTTCATGCCCTGCTAACAATGATCAAGTTAATGACTGCAGGTTTCAGATCTCTGGCTGCAGGCTTTATCATCTCCCCTTCTCCTCTGCAGGTCATCTTCCATGCATTTTCATTTTATATCTGAATGAAAGTCATATTTCAGTGTTGGTGGGTTTTTTTGGTGTGTTCCAGTGATCCAACTCTTTTGATACAAATAGCATGGCTGCAGTACTGGTGTTCTAAGACACCACGCTCACCTGTAGGAAAGACAGATGGAAAATGCTCCAGGGCATTGTCTCACATCAGATTGCTCTAGCAGTCCCACTGAGATTGTGACACCACAGTAACCCTGGCAGATGTACTTCTGCCCATGAGCCCCACCTTCACAGTCTGATTTCAGGCAGGTTGGTGCATCCCCTCAAAGGCACAGCCTTCACTTGAGCCCACAGTCTGGGAACTGATGCTCCAGGCCTCATAAAGGCTTGAATTAAGCTTATATGGCATTTTCTGGATAAGACTAGGCAGAATCTAGTTTTCTTCTGTGGCAGGATAACAGATGGGAGAAGCAGGAGGTGCCATATCTCGACTGTTTTTGACACTGACATGTATTATTCTTTTACCTCAGACACAAACACAGTTTAGAGGAAACTGATATAGGACAAGTACAAACTGGCAGGGAAATCATTCACTAGAAGCATTTATCAGTGGTTAGTTATTGAAATGGAAGCATATATAGAGTGGAATTCCTCAGGAATCCACGCTAAATTTAGGGCTCCTCAATATTTCCATTAACAATCTGAATAAAAGAAGATAAAATATGCTTATTCATTACTGTAGATAATCCCATAGAGACTGCCAGCTCACTGGAAAATAGCACTGAAATTCAGATTATCTTGACAAGTTGGAGAAATAGTCTTAAAAATAGGTGGCAAACTTATGTAAGGACATATGGAAAGTCCTTCACTCTCATATTACACAAAGAAAGGGTAGGCAAGAAGTGGTAAGACAGCAGCCCCATAGAAGGGAGCTAGGGGAGCACAGCCAGGGTTTAATCAACAGTGCTGCTGCAGTAAAAAAATTTATTTAAAAAGAGTAAACTCCACAGTGGGATAGTAAGAGTAAAGAGTAAGATAGCCTTGGGAGACATGAAATATGGCAAGGTACTAGATGGAATACCGAGTCTAATTTGAGAAACAGCAAAAGAGAAATTGGACAGACTTCAGAAAAGAGCGAGAAGAATTGTGAGAGGTAAAAAAAACAGCACACCAGTGAAGAAAATGCAAAAGGACTGGCATGGTTTAGTCCACAGATGACTACAGAAGGCGCGCCAAGAAAACACTTCCAGCATGAGGGGTGGTTAAACACAGGCATAGATTGCATGAGGAGTGTGTGAAATCTCCATCCATGGATATCTTTATGAACAGGCTAGACAAATGGAAAAGACAAAAGGTAGCAGATCATCAGGGCATAGAAAGAGGTTCAGTGATCTCTGGGGTCCCTTTTACCTCTATTTTCTAGGATGCAGCCATTCTGCATCTTCTAAACTTTTTGTTGTGAGCAGTTGTGTTTAGAGTAATTGTGCAAAGACCAGCATTTCTCATTCAGCATCCTTGGAGCTGAATGAACCTGAGCTTTTTGCTTGTTATAAATTCAGTAAGTCCGCTACTGCTCAGAGTTCACTGCACTAAAGCTAAGGCAGTTAGACAGCCTGCTTTTATAATGCTTTCAGTGAATAAATTTGCACAGCTGCTACCTACAGTCTACATTATTGCTCAGCACCACTTTGTTAATTTGGAATCCAGATCTGGTGACTGATTTAGGAAAACAGTTCAGCTAATCCCTAGTGAATAGAAATCCTCAGCCTAAGATTGTATGGCTCACCAGATTCCCACACGTGCAAAAGCAGCAGCTGCCTTGCAAAGGGAAGTTAAAATATCAAGCACAAACTTTAGGGGGTTTTCATATGACATGCTTATTTTCCTTCCTCAGAGACCTAGGGCTCCAAAAGGAAGGAGTAGAGACAATCACAAACTTTCCCAGTAGATGGCTTTCATAGTAAGCTGGAAAGTGCATGTATGTGTTCTAGAGAGCTCTGCGAGGGCAATGATCCTGGGCAGGACAACATTCAGGGCTAGTGTTAAAAAAAATAAATTCTGCTCATTAGCCTTGTCTTGTTTCTTCAAACAACCGATACAATTAGTGTGCACAGCCATGTGATATCAATAACCCATATATTTTAGACTATCTCCATGTAATTGCCTTCTGCATGATAAAACACATTCAGGCAGAGTACTGCGAATTACAGTTCCTTGGTGAGAGTTTCTGGGCTAGAATTCATTGTTGTGGAAAGGCTCCTGTGCATCCTTCATGCCTGGTAGGAATCCCTTGACTGACCCACAATCTGTTGAGCTTTAGGAGACCGCACAAGACCCATTACTTTACTCAAATTTGGCGTGAGGTAGGCAAGCAGCTGGGATGTGGAGATAGGCCAATCGGTCAGACATATGTTATGTACCATACCTGTTCCTGCAGTAGCCATCCAAATTTAGAAATAAATTTTAAAATATAATAAAACCAACTGTCTTCATTACAAAAATGAAAATTTATTTCTTCCTCAAAATTATTGCTATAAAGACATGATAACTGTTTTCAGATAAGTCCTTCTGAGTGGCACTGCATTAGTGAATGGTTCTACTGCAGCTGGAACTAACTCCCGTTAAGCACAAAACTTCCACCTACCTGAATTCAGGAGAATATCCCCCAGCTATAATTCTCTCTATTCCCATATTTATAATACAAACTTTGAGACTATTATGTAAGTAGTCTAGCTATATATTGATTTACAAATGCCCCTGGATATCTCAAACACATGCCTCCCTTCTCTCATTCTTGCTGTGCTCTTGCACTGAATTTTTTTGATTTTCCCCCCCTCACTGTTTCTGAGATTTCTTAATTTTTCCTTCCAAATTAAGATGTAGGGAATTAACCTTAGAGGCTCCTTTTCAATAGACTTCTGTTTCCCTCCTGTTCTCAAAAGCAAAGAGATTTACTGATTAAATACTCCTACATCCTGCCAATTACAAAATGGAGCTCAGTTCTCTAATAGTGCAGTGCAGGTCACTAAAGCAGAAGAGCTGAAATTTGTTCATTAGAAGTAGGATATTCTTGTCCAGTGTTATTTTCTAGCAAGTGTACATTTGCAGGTGCAATGAGAGATCTCTGATGTAATGCCTAAGAAAGAAAATGAGGCTCAGAATCTAAAGCTATTCAGACATTTACCTCCTACTGCCCAGCAATAAATACTTAAATAGGAGTCAGATGCCCAAGGACCCCAGATGACCTTTGGGGATCCAGGCCTATGGTCCCATCTGAGCTACACAAGCACCAAACAATTCAAGATGCTCTCAGGTGAATAAGAATCTCATGTGGAAAACTTTGCTAAAGTTTCTGAACTAAATATACTTCTGGGAAGTGAACAGGGTGTTGCTACTCTGTTTTCTGAGCTCTGTATTACAGATAGCCAATGTGTACCAGAAATGGTTGTGTGTAAACCATGTTAACTTATAGTTAACTTATAGTTTTTGTTGTGTCACACATCGCTGAGCCACTCACTTGACCTGTTAAAAAGAAAAAAAAAAGAAAGAAAGGGAAAAAAAGGCCAAGTTATATTTACTAAAATAATGTAACTAGCTTTTGATTAGAAAATACTTTCTTAATATCATTTTAGACTGACAAGACATTTTTTCATATAACATTTTAAAATGTTTACCTTTGGCTAGATACTGATCAGGGATCTGGCCTCTAAGGTAGGATACACACTTCCAAATCATGTGCTTCAACTTGCTGTGAAGTACATGAGAAAATCTGGACTCTCAGAAGAGTGATAAATACACAGCTGCACATTAAACTATGTGGAGTCAGGTAGTACAACAGGCCAGACATGCGAAGCTGCTGAAATCTCATTTCTCTCTGGAGTTTGCATACCTTGAAGCAACAATACAAAACTAGTTTTAATTCTAGTCCAACACCTAGCATCATCCTGAAGCACTAAGCATTGCTAGCATGAGTGAGCACTTCAGCAGGAGCAGCACTATTACATTTGTACATTGCAAACCCCCAAAGCCACAAGCATACACATTTCATCACCCAAATACTTTCATATCTATCTATGCAGACATACATTAGAAATACTGAAAGTTTCTCCATACATTAGCCATTTAATAACAAATCATTTTGGTTACTCCTCCTTCAGTTCACTATAGAACACTTACTAATTTGTGACTGAGAAGTAATATTAATCAATCTATTAAAAGGATGAAATATACATTCAGATGTATGCAGGGAAACATTTTTTCTCTATTTGCCCTTAATTTACATCTTGATGAGTCAAATCCCCACTGTTACACTGCCAAGTCAAATAACATTTCATCGTAGATTAAAATTGTCCCACGGGATTGTACCACTCAAACCTCTTTAATGAATTTGGTCAGCTAAATTATTATGTCCAAGAAAAAATACTGCATTTTACATTTCTAAGCATAAGTAAGGAAGAAGATATCTTTTCGGAGCCTCTAGCTTCTGAGAAGGCAAATCGTGCGCAGTTTCAACGGAGGAGTGCCGGTGGAACAGCCCCGCCGCGCTGGAGGGGAAATGGGCGGCGGCCCGGGGTCTCCAAGGGGGGAGGCAAAACAAAAATCGAACGAGGGGGAAGGCCACAAGGTCTATTGGTGCAGCTGTACACAAGCCAGAAGGGATCTATATTAGCAACAGCCTTCTCGAGCTTTGGGCTAACCGTGTATTTTTACAGGGAAGAGATGCGGGATGCGGACACTTTTTGAACGCCGCGTCTCGGCAGCCCCGTGTTACCGGAGAGCCCGGGGCCGGCTGTGCAGGCCAGCCCTTCCCCGCACGGACCCTTCGCCGTGGCNGGGGCGGTCTCCGCTGCGAGCGGCGGAAACCGAGGCCGAGGCTCGGCCCCTCCGCGGCCCGGCCCCGCTGCGGCGGCGGTGCCACAGGCAGCTCCCTCCCCTCGGCGTGTCCTGCCCGGCTCGGCCTCCGCCCGACCCGGCGCCTCCCGGCGCTGCCCTCTCGCAGCACGGACTGCTCCGGCTGTTCCAGCCCTGCTCTACCTGTTCCAGCACTGCCCTATCTGCTCCAGCACTACTCCAGCCCTGTCCTAGTCTGTGCCAGGACTGTCCCAAGGCAGTTCCAGGCTGTACTAGCGCTGTCCCAGATGTTCCAGCACTGCCTCGAACGGTGCCAGGGCAGCTCCAGTCTGATCCAGCTGTGTCCCAGCACCGTTCCAGGATGTCCCAGCACTATCGCAACTGTTCCAACACTGTACCCGACTGTCCTAGCATCGCCCCAGCTGTCCCAGCGCTGCCCGACCGTAGTCACAGACTGTCCCAGCGCTGTCCCAAACTTTCCCAGCGTCGTGAACTCTCCCAACAGAGTGTCAGAGCTGTGCCGGCGCTGCCACAGCTCCCCCGGGGGCACCCATCCCACCTGTTCCCCGGGGTGCCCCGGGGCGAAGCTCGTCCCCCGTGTACCGGCCAGGTGGCACGAAGCGGAGGGACTCAGCGAGCGCAGCCCTCACCTGCTGACAGTTCCAAGGCCACGGGGAGCGTTAATCGTGTCCCGGGATAGCACATGGCCGCTGTTAGAGAGACAAGCACGGGAAAATGAGCAAAAGGAGCCGGGGGCTCTGCCGGTGGGGCCCACAAGCTGCTTTGCTGTGGTGTTTGCAGTTACTGCGCTCAGGGAAAGATCATCAACGCTTCAGCTCCCCGAGACAGTCCGCGCACACGGACAAATTCCAGCTCAGGGTGTCAAGTTTGCAGAAAATGACCGAAGGTTTGTTTTTTTTTTTTGCCTTTTTTTTTTTTTTTCGCTTTCTTCCCGGAAATAAAAACAATAAGCTGAACGCGGGAGATAAAGAGATAAAGGACTGTCTGGTGGTAAATACTGACCAGCAGTAGCAGCAGCAGCTGGAGCCAGATCACCAGCACTGCCCGAGTGTTCACGGCAGCGGTCAGAAGAGAGCAGGACAAAGGTGAGATCCCCGGGCTGCCGCAGCTGCCTCATGCCCACTGCCTTCACGGGCTTGAGTGTCTGCAAGAAAAGACAAGAGGCTGGTGCAGAGAAACAATAACAATTAAAAAAAGGAAAAAAAAATACTTAAGGGGGGGGGGAAAACCAACAAAACAGTAATCATTTGGAAGTAGCTGCAGAAACACTGTCCCCGCCCGGGGCGCGCAGGGCAGGTGGCAGCGGGTGGCGGTGCCGGTGCAGTGACCGGCCATCAGCTATCCCTCTGTCCTGCACAGGCCAGCCAAAGCAGGGGAAGGAGAGAGCGGGAGAAATGAATCCCGGCTGTAGGGAGACCCCGCTGCCCCGCTGGGAAACCTGCGGGAAATGGACAAGGCGCCCCGTAGCATGGATGGCAGGACAGGCGGTAAAGGAATCCCCCACCCTCCAGAGGTGATGGAAAAGGAAAGTCTAAAACTCCCCCAAGCACACACGTTTCAGTTTCAGCGGAGCGGTATGGAAATGACTGTCGTTCACTACCAGATCCTGAAAGCTGTTTTGGGGAGTCAAAAGTTATGTTTCGAAGCGGCGTCATTGCCGTTTCTGTCTTCACGTATTTCGAACACACCGGAAAGTTTCCATCCGAGCAATCTGAACACTTTACAGTAGCCACTCTTTTCTCCGGAAGCCAAAACCAGCCTGGGAAGCAGATCTGCAGCAGGCTGACAGCTGCTGCTCGCCTCCCTTCGTCTGAGCAAGAGGTGACGGTAAGGACGGCTGCACTGCCAGGACCCCCGGCCCCTGGCTCCACCACCGCCTCGCTGGGAACTGCCCCGGCGCCAGGATCGGGTCCCTCAGCAGCTCGGCACCTTCCCCGAACGAGTGAGTAACTCAGAAGCGACAGCTAACACAACTCCAAAAGGTCACATTTGGAAGAGGAGAACCCTAAACAGTTGTGGCAGCTTTTTAATTTTGGGTTTGTTTTTTTTATAGCGGCATTCCAGCTTTTCCCGACTCTGTGAACTTCTTTGCTTAATGGCACCGTTTGACCTTCTGCTAAAAAGATGTGATCATTCACTTTTTTCTACATATTAGATAACTCCTGATGTGCCAGGAGAAATAAAAGTACCACCAGACACCCAAGGTGCCGAGCATTTGCATTTGGTATTTTTCCGACGAGATTTCAAATAACATAATTTAATTACGCCAGAAAAGAAGATAACATAGTAGTTTGTAGAGCTCAAATACCTGAATTTACACCCACGTCTGTGCAAAGTTTGACAAGAGACGAAACCCCGCCTCAATTCCACTGGGGCGGGAGAGGGACGAGGGACACACAAAAATATGAGCTTGGGGACATCTCTGCGGAAAAAGGTGTTTGAAAATGGGACGCTGAGAAAGCTGACATCGAGGGGATGAGCAGGATGTTGAGCCTGGCACGAAAGCGAGCCGTTACACAGATATTTTGTTATCATCAGAGAAATTTTTGGACTGGGGAACGAAAATGAATGAGAAAGTTAACGCTTGCGGGAGGGAGAAGTGATGTCCCCATGCCCATGGTCCCGGTGCCCGGCAGCCCCTCTCCGGCCAGAGGCGGCTAGGCTGCCGTGGGGAACATTTCTGAAATTACACCCCCTGCTCCTTTACCACTGTTTCGAAATCACGGAAGTTTAAAAAAAATTAAAAAAAAAAAAAGAAAAGAAAAGGAAAAGGCAAGTGACACCGGTCATCCAAACCCAGGTTACTGCATTTCTTTTGTTAAACGCTGTCATTTTCTGCTGTATATATCGTCACACCAATCAATCGTGACGAGAACGTGTTAAAGACCCCACTAATTTACAAAGAACAAAGACACTTTCCAGCTACGCTAGGAAAGAAAAAGAAGAAAAGAGTAAAAAAAAAAAAAAAAAAAAAAAAAAAAAAAAAAAAAAAAAAAAAAAAAAAAAAAAAAAAAAACAAAAAAAAAAAAAAAAAAAAAAAAAAAAAAACACAAAAAACAAACAAACCACCAATTGAAAATAACGATTTTGCTCTTGGACGGCTACCAGGATTTTGCTCTTACCGTCCCGGCACTTTGATTTAACCTCAGTAACATCCTGAAAGGCTCCAGTCACTTTGCACACACTGCATCGTACCTTTTCGGTCCCGCAATAGAGAGCAGTACCGAGCTGACGACAGGCTCTCCAGAAAGGTACTTTTTTCGGTAAAAGAAACGTAATGAGTCACACGGGGTTAAATTAAACCTCGCAGAGATCCAGCAAATCGCCCAGTCTTTAACAACCTGGTCACACATGCTGGACATCGACAACGGTGTCTGAAAAATGATTACGAAATTACGCGGGTCTTGACACACCCAAAAAAAAAAAAAAAAAAAAAAAAAAAAGAAAGAAAGAAAAAAAGTGCGCCCCAAAAATCTCGGTAGAAGTGGCCGGTGTTAACTGCGGCTTACTGATCCTTCAGCTTCGCTTCGACACGCAGATCACGTCCATTCCCTCCACAGGTTTCCCAAAATCTCGCCTTTCCAGCCCATTCCGTGGGCTTGACCATACGGAGAGAGATTTGGGGGAGCGGAGAGGGCTCCGCCGCCCGCCCTCGTCCCCGTGCGGGGCTGCCCAAGCCCTCTGGAGGCGTTTGAGCGAGGGGCAAGGGGAAGCCACGGGGTCCTGGGGCTGCCTCGCAGAGCCCGGGGAGTGCAGCCCGGGAGAAACCGCGGTGCTCCCGCAGAATTCTCAAGAAAACCGCCGAGGACGAAAGCGGGACGCCGGAGTCGCTCCCGCTTCGCTGGAAGTGCAGAAGCACCGTGTCAGCCCCCGCACAGCTGAAGCCCCCTCCTTCTCACTCCCTCTTCCCTCACTTCTCTCTCCTCCCCAGCTATATCTGGGGCTTTTGTTGTTGGGCTTGGGTTTTTCGGTAGTTTTGGTTTGGCTTTTTTTTTTTTTTTTCACTTTTTCCTCCCTTAAGCACAAATATCTTCTCCCCTTTGACATTTGGGGCTTATGAGCAAGAAGAGCTCTCTCTTTCCGTGACACTACGAGGGAATTTTAGGGGTTCTTCGAAAAATAAAAACTCAGGCGGGCGAAGGCGTTGACTTTATTTGGTGGCGGAGCGGCAGTGACTCCTGCCCACGGTGAGGCAGCGGGGACGAGCCCCCGTGTCCAGCTACAAACCCATCTGCTGGGAAACGGGGCTTGGGGAGGTGCCACCGCCACACCGAGAAACAACTCTTTCCCGACACCCCAAAACCACAGGAGGCGTTCTCCTGCCCTGCTGAGCTGCTCTCAATCTCTGTCTCCGAATTTGGCTGGTTTCTTAAGAGGAGAAACTGAACTATCACTCTTGCAAGAAACTCACAGCTACTACAAGTTGTTACTAAAGAGCATCGAATCAAGTCTCTATCACTGCCGTGAGGTTTTCTTTTAAAAATAAATAAATAAAGGAAAATAGATTTTTCTGTCCTGTTATTAAATGCAGTAAGTTGCCGTACTCGACCAATATAACCTAAAAAGTTTATAAAAATATGTCAGTAATAATGACAATAATACCAAGTGCAGCGCTCGAAGCGGCGTGCAAAGCCGGTAAACGCCTGACCGGAAAACCAAGACATTTGGAGCTAAGTTTTGTCGTTTTAGTTCTCCTGCTGGTGGCAACGACGTGTCGATAAACAAAAAGTGAGAATTGAGGGGGAACGGCGGGGGGCAAGGGAGAGGCGGCAAGCGCGGCTTTCCAAAGGCGGAGTTTTCTGAGGTCATTCCATCTCGAGTCTTTCGTCATTTTGAATATCAAAGAAAGCTGACTGTATGATTTTCCCCGTCCCTCGTCCGGCCGGGGTGATGCGGTACCTTCGCGCGCAGATTACTTCATTCAAGATGTTAAAACATTCTGGGCTCTTGCCCCGACGCTGACCGTGCGTTTAACAAACGCCCGGCGCAACTGTCCGAGCTCGCTGCAAACTGGATTCAGCTATGAATCTTGACAGTGTGGACATCTGGAGTTTAATCGTTGCTACTTTTGCTTTACACTACAGAAGAAATATGGAAAGTTGTTTGGTAAGTTTTTTTATTGGAACTTCAGGGTTTCCTTCTCTATCGCAAGAGCAAAGCAGCGTGCAACATGTAGTAACTTTTCCCTATAAGGCATCTATTTCCCGGCGCAGAAAACAATCAGTACCCCTTCGAAAAATAAAGTACAGCTCTGAAAAACTTGGCAAAAGACCTTGTCCTCCGCTTAAGTTCTTTCCTCCCTCAAAAACCAGCCACTAAACCAGCTCTGAGGCAGGCAAGCTGCTCTGTCCGCAAACCTGGGAGGGAAGGAAAAAAAAAAAAAAAAAAAAAAAAGAGAGGAAAAAAAAAAAACTGCGGAGGCATTCCTGAGAGCAGAAGTGAAACCGTCTCGATCCAGGCGAGTTTGTTTGTAAACCCGGGAATCAGCGAGCCCGGGCGGCGGCGGGGGGGCGGCTCCGCCCAAGGGGTGCGGGGTGCGCGGCGGTGGCGGCGGCGGGACCCGCCGGGGCTGGGGCTGCAGCTGCTGACTCAGAACAGCAATGTAGGTCATAACGAGTTTCCTTAAGTTACCTAAGTTCCAACAATTCAGCTTTTCTTTAGAGACTTCCAAAGTGCTGTTGCAACATTTCTGAACGCCGTGGCTTCTTGCTGGAGCTCAGCCGCCCGCTCCGAGCCACCGGGCTGCGGCGGGGCAGCGCGCGGGGCGGGCATACCCGCTTCGGTACTTATGCCTTTTACATCTCGCTTTCATCGTCCCATTTCCACCACAACGCTATTTTTCTTTCTTTACTCTTTTCTCTCAGAATGTTAAAAAGAAAAAAAAAAAAAAAGTGCCAACCCGTCACACTCCTTTTTCAGAGCAGAAGCGAGAGAATTGCCTACCTACTCTCTACTCACTTCAGTTCTTTCCAAGAAGGCTTATTCACGGTTCACAGTTTGGACCTATCCTTTATTTCCACTATTTACTACTTTCCACGACTAGTCGATTTTTACACCATCAGTTAAAAGGCTGTTAAAAGAACTCACTTGTGCCAGGGGTTTTGTACGCAAATACACAATCTGACACCCAACACCGTCCATCTTCGAACTAACTTTCGTTAATTTTTTTCTTTCCCCTTTACTATTTTCTTTTTCTTTTTTTTTTTTTTTTTTTTTTTCAACCACAACAGAAGGAGCAAAGAGTAGCCGCAGTCCCCACGGAGAGCCCACGGAAGATGAGCAAGCACCGTGTTCTGTCGCAAGAGCTGCGATGTGGGACCGATATCTAGCGGCGAAGTTGTCGAGGAGAGGAAAGACCGGCATTCAGGGGACGCTTCAAGAAAGGCACCACACTAACGGAATTTATTTAATCCGCTCGGAGCTTTCCTCAGGCTTTACCTGCGCTCCCCGCTCCTCAGGGAGGTGCCCCGCAAGCAGAGACCGTGCGTGGCTTGGGCGGAGCAGGAGGGGGAGAGTTCCGAGGTAATAGCACTCTCCCCCAGAAAATCATCATCGCGAAGGCATCTGTTGTCCGAAGCAAAAGAGAATTCATCCGCCCATAGAACTCACAAAAACAAGGAGCGGGGGAAAAACCCCCAAAAGTCGCCCGGTTCGACGGCTGTGTTTCTGCTGGGCAAGAATCGCCCGCGGGTCCATCAGGGGTATTTTTAGGGCGATCACACAACCGAGGTCACGGTCTCCAGCCTTCTTCCTTCCCTCCAGCTCCTCTCTAACCCCGCGGTGACAACCCACCGGCCTGTGTGATAGTAAGGAAGGATTTTCCCGTCTAAACATAGAAAGATTCTGCTCAACCGAGCAGGAGCCCCGTGAATGTTTCCCCGAGCATTGTTACAAGTAACAGCACCAGCAGCTCCGCGGAGCCCCGAGGCCGGAGCCGGGAGCGCTCGGCAGGCTCGGGCAAGCCCGGTCCCGGCCTCCGCCCGCCCGGGGCACAGCGGCTCTGCCTCCTGGGGCGGGAGGGACGAGCCCTCGCTCTAAGGAAAA
>VXBU01004764.1:879-47812 GCA_013400315.1 Bombycilla garrulus | reverse complement strand
GGGCTCCGCCGAGCCCAGGGATAAACGCCTCCAAAGTTCAACCCGACTCGCTCGCTCCAGCACCATCGCGGCTTACGCGGTGCCCATCAGTTTGAGTGTGTGACGTTCTGTGACGTTTCGAGCGCTCGCTGTGGAAGGGATTGCTCGGGAGGGAGGCGAGGTGTGTTTGCAAGCGTGGCGTGTCTGTGAAGAGACACGGCTCCCTCCGCCAGCGAGCGCGGACGCGGGGGCCGCTCTCTCGCCGGGGAGCACGGTCTTGATGGGACTCTGGGACAGGGACGCCGTCAGCGTAGAAGCTGTCATATCGATGGCGCTGGACACTCCATTGTCCAGAAGTGACAATAAAAAATATTACTCTTTTTTTTTTCTTTCTTTCTCTTTTTTTTTTTTCAATTTTTTTTAAGGGATATAGATTTAAGTACCGAGGACAAAAATCTAAATTTCACACATCGTATGCTTTCCCCGGTGTTACAAGTGTAGTGTTACAGGTTTAGAAACTTGTTGTAATATGCTACTGGGTTGGGAAAAAAGTGTCTGTAGGGTTTACTCAGCCTGTGAAAATATTGAAGCAGTACTTACCCACTGCAAAGTCAATAAAACCGTATCACACTAAACCCAACAAAAAGTGCTTTACAAATTGATATTTGTCAGGGATTGTCTGCCAGAATGTAGCAGTGTAAAAATTATTACCAAAACACCAGCATCTACTTGCTGCAAAATTCAAGTAACCACGAAGCCCTGTTTAATAGTATACACAGTTTTTAATGTGTTATTGGTTTGGGTTTCTTCAAAGCATATTACTTTTTGAAGTCTGGGTGTTTCTATTTGTGCAGAAAATAGACTGAGAAGCTTTGAGCTCCTACTGTTACAAAAGTTAAAAGGAAACAAAGTTGAGCTGCTAAGTCGGCAGTCTGGAATGAGTCAATAGTATCTCCTTTGTCCTGCTAGCTTTCTCTTCTGTGGTGTATCTTTGCTCTATTTCCTCTGCAAAAGCAAAGGAGCATTTCTACCCTCGGCATATTTAATAGACTTAATAGAACTCCTGGCTTCTAAATATTCTAAACTACCAGTAATGTTCCAACGTGTCTGCTTTTCCCCGCTGTATACAACAGTTGTGACACCATCAATGACAGTATGCTCACTTCTTTAACCACAGAGATACATCCACATTTTCCATTATCTATAATTAATAGAGCAAATTATTCTTGCTTTGTTGTAATAAGCCTTTATAAGGGAACAAATATGCCATTTTTAAAGTACTCCATTATCTCCTGTGGTTTTGGTTGGCTTTGGTTTGTTTTGTTTTTAAGAAAAAAATAAAAAAGATCGAGCTGGAGACATGAAGGAGATGTAAATAAGTCCCTTCTTCATTTACTTGGGGATTCCCTGGGAGTCTCAGGGGGCAAGGAGGTAACATAGTTGGCTTTACAACAGGATGACAGGTCCTGACGCAGGGTCACAGAGAATCTATGCTTGGCTAGCCCTGTGCTCCAGTTTTGTTTAGCTGGTAGCTAGTCCCTTGAGGGATCAATGTCAACTTAAGCATGCTAACTTCTACAAGCAATGGGCTGGCCAGTGAATGAGAGCTGCGACTGGCTCCTCCAGGGCTCCCCACTTCTGCTGCTCTTGGAGCTCGAGTGCTGCTGCCAGGCTGCTTCTGTGGCTCTGCAACTTGTCACAGAGAGAATTAAAGTGCCAACAGTACAAAGCAAGCCCAAACACTGCCTGTTCTCTGAAAACAAAAGATGGCTAGTAGTATTAGGTGGCTAGCAAAAGCAGCTTGGGTAGGGACATGGCTTAATGACTGAGGCACAGAAACTGGAGGCAACTCCCATCACCATGAGCTAAGTTTCTGTGAACCTCAAACCCACTTTGCCTTTAAATTCTGGCCTTGAATTGGTATTAGTTGTTCCACAGATCTGTCACAGTCCCAGAGACAATAAACAAATGTCAATTCAATATCTCACACATAAAGGTATTAGATACCAACCTACTTTCTCTTTTAAGATATGTACATCTTAAATTTATCAATTAGGGAACAAGTTATATGTGTGTGTACATATATGCACACATACACACCTTCTCACACTGCCAGTCCTTTCTGGTTTAACTTTCAAAACCCATTGGAGATTAGAGTTGGGTTACTAGAGTTCAAGGAGGAGTGAATTTGTATTAACTCACCAGGGTTGAAACCTGTATCTTAATGTGTACAGTATGTAGCTTTTCTTCAGTTTTATGTAACAGTGTGAAGGCTTTTAAAGTCTGCAAGATCAAGATAATTTTTTGTGTTTATAAAAATAAGGCTTGTTTGTTATTAATTTATCTAACTCTTATTTTAATACTTGAAGTACATAAGTGAGTAATTTAGCACATGATTAGCTGAATGATCCTTCCTTTCCTTTTTTCATGCTTGAAAAATATTATCAGTCTACTACTGCTGTATTACTGTATATGTGACCAGTCTGTACCATTTGCTGTCTGACGCTTTTTAATTTTTTTTGTCTTATTCTGTACATAAGATCCCAGGTCTCTTTTTTTCTTTTCTTCTTTTTTTTTTTTTTATTGCAGCCCTATAATTCCTGATCATAACAAGTAGTTTCCTCTGATCGCCATAAAGCCTTATGCTATGGATTTCTACAGCTTTCATTTAAAACTCTAGACATATTTCCATCTTTTCATTTGTAAAGGGTGTTACTAACTTGCATTTGGAAATTTGACTGATATAGACAGCATAGTCTTCCTGGTTCTGCAAGCAGGCAGTTCCAGTGTTTCAGCTTTTGCACAGTGGCACTTTAATAAACAGCAGCCATGCATAACTAACAAGCCTGCAAGTCCAGTTATTGCTTTTTAGAAGCCTATACCCAGCTCTTACATTATCCAAAATGTCCATTTTATATTGTTGAAGCCATATGACAACACCACTAACAGCAGGAAAATGCAGTGGTTATTTACAATGGAAAATATACAGGAGGAGAAAAAAAAAAGTTTTAAAAAATGGAGCCTGAGGCACAGGAAGAAAGAAGAACAGCTCCAGCTATCCTTTTATAGTAACTGGTGTTTTATGGGAAGTGGTTAAGAAAGGAAAACTCTCTCTTCCTTCCAGCAGTTAGCCAGTCATGGCATGATACTTCTAACTGAAGACTGATAGCATTCTTGGATAAACCCTTATGCAGGTTTCATTTCTAGTATCTGGAAACAAGCAGTATTGTTTTCCTCAGCTCCTTCTCTTGAACCTACTTTTAGATTCTGGGTTTCACCCTTTAACTATATTGATGGATGTCTACTAGAACAGTTTATGACATTACTGCTTCATAAAAAGTAATTTATTCTTATGAATATTTTAAAGTACTATAGTAGTTTCATTAGTATTTATTTACACATACAGTTAGCATTCTGAATACAACATATGAATAGATGATATTAGCTAGTCAGGGCATCACTTCCAAATCTGTACATAATGTGGACACAAGATACACCTAGCACAGACTAAGGAAAGTGTTCTTAGCATGGCTTACAGGTATGAATGAATACTTTGATTTTTTGATGAATGGAAACTAGGAATTCAGTAGTAGTTCACCAGATGAGAAATATGCCTTTAGACTCCATAAAGAAGTAAAAAATAAATATGCTGAAAACTAGGCAAACTAGCTAGAAAAACAGATTATCAAGACCACTGTATTTTTAAAGGACTCTTAGTTTCCTCATTTCTGTGTTATTTGCATGAACATCCTTTTCTATAAAACAATAAATTTCACAAAGATTCCACTGTATGACACTGTACTGATTTGCTGTCACAACTACTGACTAAATATTCATTCTGGTAGTCTAAGTTATATCTATAAACTCCTATATCTGGATAACTTTCAGAACCCTATGTGCAAGAGAAACTCTCAACAAAACAATTTCCTGACTTAATTGTCAATTCTTGTTTCTAAAGATTTGGTTTGTAATTTAAAGTAGTTTGTCCATTGTACTTTTATTAGTTAGACAGAGAAAAATTAGATGGTCTCTTTTGTTTTGAAGTGTATTTTGTCTTAGTTTTATTACACTAAGGAGAGTGATAAGCACTGCAGCTAACTAGAAGGAGTTCCACATTAGTGCAATCACTTTGGTTTCATAACTCCTACAGATTTTTATCCCTTACAAGCAATGATTTACATACCATTGAGGGAAAATGAAAATGAGGGGGAATCTCATAATGACACTGCAAAGCATACTTAGTTTCTCCTAACACGGACCAGATTAAACCTGGCCTATGTCACAAGAAATGTGAAGGGTGAGAGCAAAGGGTGCTTTCTCATAATAGTCATGTACAATTAATGCTCTATTCGCTCAAAAGAGAAAACCAGACCCAAAAATGAGGAGGAGGATATGGACTCCTTTTCTTTCACCTTCACTCCCACCCCTACCCTCCGAGCTGTAAAGAGAGGATCAGGTTGCACTATATTAAAAGCTGGTGCAGTACGCACACTTCCTCACTATATTGGCAAGCACTGGGAGAAAATCTCTCTCAGAGCTCCCTGCAGGAGTTCCTTTACTCAGAACTGTGACTTCTCAACAGGGCTGAGTCTTCAATAAAGCGATGAAAACTTCTCCCGTAAAAATACAATATTTTTAGGGACATATACAAATAAGAGTATTATTGAAATAACTTACCTTTGACGCATGGCTTTGAAAGTTTCACACTTGATGCAAATCATAAAAATCAAATTATCACAATAGCTCAGCACTACAGGCAAAGTAGACCTGTAAATAAATTAAAAGAGAAGTTAAGCAACTTACCATAATTTCCTGAATATGCTTAAATAAACAGGATTGATTAACACATTAAAGAATATAATTGCGCTCTCTTTCATCCTACAATCCAAGCACAGATTTCTGGTTACTGTTCCCATAGACACTTCAAGTTAAATCAAACTGCTGATGTTAAATCTGCATCAAGGTGGAAGATGGATGGTGCTTTGGCCGAAGTTTGGAATGGGAGTCTAAACAAGGGCTGTAAGCCTGTCCTTGACTCAGAATTTCACCAATGGCTTTTCCATTCTAAGACAGGGACAGTTAAAACTGTCCTACATCTCATGAATCTAAGAGATAAAATAATGCTTACAGGATGTGCCAATGCAACACATACCAGGGTTATAAAAGTCTAAAATAATCTAAGATCTGACATAAGTGTTTAGCAACATTTTGTTTACCTGTACATTTGTCTTTTTCAAAATATAAAACTCATAGTTCCCAAGGCAAGGTGCCTAGTTAGCAATGCCTAACTGATGTCAAGAGGCTAATCCAACTATGAAGGTCTCTCTTAAGAGGAGTTCCATATCATATCTCCACATAAAAGAAAGAAACACAAAATGACAGTGATTGAAATTCTCACCAGTCTTCCACTCTCTTCACTTTAGATATGAAGACCTGACTGGTAAAGGGCACTAAAAGCCTCATATCTCACCCAGGGACCCTCCTGCAGGAAGTGTGAAATAAAGCCATAAGCCACCTCCTGTTGGAATAGGGCAAGTTTTGCACTGGGAGAAAGAGTCTGCACAAAGCACTGAATAAATGCTGGGCTGAGCCAGTGGCACTCAGAGGCTAGAAGAGCTGTATCAGTCTGTCAAGTGGCCTAACAGAGAAAAGGAATAAATCCTTTTTAGTCTTGCCTCAGCCACTATTACCTGAGCTCTGAGAGTTTTAAAGGAACAAAATCTCATTCCAGGCTAAAACAAGCTTGAGGTCTACAGATAAAAAACTGTAATCTACATTTAGGTACTACAATTGTAGTTGTTAATAGTACACAATTTCAGCATCCAGACTGGGAGACATTTAATTTGAAAGCAAGAATGAAAATAATGGCACGTTGTGTCATATGACAGCAAATTTACAAGTAATAGCAAAACTGTCCTTTTCTTATGCATAAGAGTCATCATTCTAGAGGGTGAGCCTGCTGGAAATATGCAAGAGGCACATGAAAATGGAAGGAAAGATAAGAAGTTTAATGGAAGATGCTGATCTGGATGACTGAAGTCTACATCAAATAAGAAAGCAGTCTCCTATTTACTTTCTGATGCTGTGCAAATGAGGGAATCAAGGCCCACACATTCTCTTGCAAACCATGCCACAAGGATTCTGCGTCTCTATGCCCCCGAGGTCATGAGTGACCATGTACTGACCCCTGATAGATTCCTGCTGCCTTTCCTTTAATACACCTCCCTAAACTCTTGAGTCCCTGTGAGTGCTATACATTGCATGCTTCCTAGTCTTCCTTTTTTTTTAATTTTAGCAATCTATACCCCACAAAAGTTTCCTATAATCTTGTGTGTTTCTCTACAACCTTTCTTGTACTGAGAAGTCTCTCAATACTTAAGCAGACGTGTTAAGGAGTAAGGAAAAAGTATAAAAAGATGAGATTATTTCAAGGAGGGACTCAGCAAGTTTTCAGAAAAAGGAATATTGTATTTCAAATAAAATAAGATTGTTTTCAACTGGAAGAGGCTCACATTTATATTATCAGTAAAACTTCTGCCAGAAGGGGAGGAAACAGTAACTGTAGACAGTAGTTCAAAAGGAAGTTCTGTTACATTGCAGACCAAAAAATTTAACTTCTTAGCGAGCATAAAACATGTAATTAATGATGAACTTCTGCATATGCCTTACATACTGAGCCGTGAGTGTGTATTGCTCTTTAATGTGTCCAACAGCCTTAATGCAGAAACCTATACCGGGAAATAATTATGACAATAGCATTCACCAAACACAAAACTGAGATATTCTTTCATTGAAACTCCTCCAGCTCTAACAAAGACAGCATTGAAAACAAAACAAAACAAAACCCCCAACAAAACAAACAAAAAACACAAACAAACAAACAAAAAAAGCCAAACTAGCATTCTAAAGACCACTGTAGATGCTGGACATACTGGACATAGATTGATTCTTGAGTTAAAGACAGATATCCACTCACCAAAAGGAGTAACTTGAACAAAGAAGAGAATTTCAAGTTTCAGACTTTCAAGTTTCAGACCTCTAGTTTGAACTTATCTCTGTTTTCACACATCAGTAGGTTTGGTGGAGTTAGAAATACCCAGTATGTGTAATGAAAACAATCTCTATCAGTGGATACAGCATGAACATGATAACGTATGTTTTCCAAGCCTAGAGCAATCGTCAAGCAATTACTGTTCGTCAAGACAGCACACTTGATAGCCAGGGTCATCTAACCCCGGGTCATCTCCTTCTACCTCACAGCGGGCAGGTGTTGGTAACTCATCTTTCCCTCATTTGCTCTCAAGGCAAGCTGCAGACGCAGGCTTCCCTCGCTCCCGCAGCCAGCGAGCCGAGGGAGGCGGAAAACACAAACGCTCAGCTCCGGGGCTCAGCTCCGGCTCCAACAGGCGGCAGATGCCGGGGTTTTGTTCCCAGGGAAGGAGGGCCCGCGCGGGTCAGAGGGGACTTCTGGACAACCGATTATTAACCAGGGCTTTCTAAAGCACTTGCAAGGCCCATATTGTGTTTGTTTAGGACCCAGAACTACGAGTGCATGTTATCAGCAGACTGGGTGAATTGGTTTGTGTCTCCGAGTTCAATTACCAATTCTAGCTACCTTTTTAAACAGAAAAGAGAATAGCCTTGTCTTACACACTCTGTTTTGGTCTAGTTTTACATTTCTTTTTTTTTTTTCCTTTCATTTTAAAGACCTGTATTCAAAAATATATCCTCTTTATAAAATATTATTCTTCTTGCTATCTAGATTGTGATTTCATGCCTGCACAATTTTTATTTAATCATCTATACAAGGAACTTCTAATTCTTAATTTTTACATCTTATGATAGAAAATTTAATGGCTTATCTTTACTATGACTTTGTCTTCCAATAATAATTTATGAAAGCATGTGTCTAGATGGAAAATGGAATTTATTCAAAATGTAGCAAAAGAGCCCTTCATTTTTTTTCTCAGTTAAATTAAATAAGTATAACTGTACACAAGAATAAGAAAAAAACTTATCAAACCATACCATATTGAAAACTGATTTATTCAATGAGGATGAATCACTGTTAGTTGGTGAACTTAAGTGATTGTTTCTGGTTAGCACGACCTTCAAGACTGTACAATAGTACATCTCATCCTCTTACAGATTTCATTCATTGACCTAATGAGAAAAAATGAAATTACCTGCTTTTTCATCTCCCAGTGGATTTTTTCAATTTTGAGCATTAGTCGTTAATATAAAGTAGATGAGTACATTAAAAGCAAAGAAGAAAAGCTATCAGAAGCTGATTCCACGTTCTGCAGATTATAATTCCAAATGCTCTGCCAGTGACTTCCTCCCCTTCAGTGGTTTGACTTTATCTAAAACTTTGCCATAAAATGTGTGGTACGGTATTTTTATTGTATTATTTTAAAATACTACAGTAAATTTAACCTTAGTACTGGCTGCCAATATCATAATTAATTTTAAGTGGTCTTGTTAAAAAAAAAAAAAACAAACATTTAATTTAAAGAAAGCGTACATAGAGAACTCATTAAGCATATATTAATCATTCCAGGGGGCCACACAAGTAACAGAAAATGTGATTTCCCTCCTTTCTCTTATAGCCATTTAGAGCACAGTATGTTCAAGCCAGCATGGTCCCTACTGTGCCTGCTGGTGTACATGCAAAGTTAAAGAGACAGAGCCCTGGCACAGAGGTCTGCTGTCATTTCCTCAATACCTGTAGCATTAGGAGCCAAGCAGGATAGGGTTTTTTCCTTGCATGCATTGGCTGTTCAGGTGCAGATTTGCCAGCAGCAGGAGGGAAAGGGTGAAAGAATGCTATGAAGGGGTCTAGATACTTCCCTGTTCCTCCACCCATTCTTCTTCTCCTCAAGCTATAAATGCCCCTATGCCTACCTACTGAAAACTGAACAGACTTCAGGCGAGCCAGGGAACTGAACATAAGAATTCACCATCTTAATCTTTGCTAAAAATAGAGACTTGCCATTAAACTTCCTTGTCCTTGCAAAGTGACTTAGAAGGATAAACGTACTGTCAGGAAAATTTCCCAAATTTAAAAGGAAAGGAAAGTTCTTTCTGAGAATTTCCTATAATTGTGATCCTGGCTTGCTGCATTTTTGGTGTCACAGATCTGTGGATTTGATCTATTGACTTAAGATGGATCAGAATGAAATTCCTCCTCCTACCAAATCACTGTGACAGAAACAACACTATCCCATGGATTTTCTCTTATTTTTCTTGCTCTTTTCTTTGCCAGGCTCAAAGATTTCCTCTCTGTAATAAAGAGAACCTGAAAGCCAGTATAAGGAACAAGAAGAATCACTACTCAGAATTACAATGGTAGCAACAAGTTTCCAGAGAGAGAAAGGTTAATAAAGTTTGATTTAAGGAAGGGCAAAATTAGGTGAGAAAAAAAAGAGAGGTTGAGGCATTTCATTAGTACACATTATAAAATCTTTTAAATACTACAAGCTAGGAAGTTAGTAAAGTTGAGAGTGCAGTAAAAGGAATAAGAATGACTAAGGTCGACTCTAGTGGATTGAATTTGAAGAGGGGAAAGTCCTGAAAGTATTGTGTTTCATTTTTGCAAAGACTGTGAGTAGGTCATGATTCATAAACAAACTTTGTCTTAAGAATACTAGAGAGGTCAGGTTGGTTCAGGCCAGGCATACACTTGGCCCATTTACCCATCTCCAACAGCTGACAAAAGCCAATTCTTATCCAAATATTCCCTCCGTGAACAGCAGGACCAGGAAAAGCACATTTGATAATGCCCATATATTCCAGCATCCAACTTTGTTTTAACTTGGAGGGTTTCCTGAACCTGATGTGGTTTGTCCAGTTGGTGACCTTCACTAGATCTCTCAGGGCTTTGTGCAGTCTCTCCTTAGATTGTTGCAAACTTCATTAATCTATACTGTCTTTAGTAAAAGAATGTATACTACCCATGAACATACAAAATAATGTAATTTATTGTATTACTTTGAACAGGCCTACTGCTGTCCTCTGATGCACCCTTATTTTTTTGATAGAGGAGGTGAAAAGTTGATCCCTGTCCATCCTTTTTTATTTGTGACTTTAAAACATTTATTGCTGTTTTGAAAATGCAAATTCTGCTGTTTGTTAGAGGGGTGCTGTAGTTACAGTCTCTGAGGAAGACTGCATTGCCCCAGGGTTGGAAATCTATTTCTTCTTAGCTCTGCCAATCAACCACCAGTCTGCCTGCTATCTGTGGCAGATGCTGAAGCCGCTATTGCAAAGAAGTCCTTCCAAGATCCTGGGGAACTGGAAGCCTAGATGAGCACATTCTGAGAGAGCCATTCTTTTCCACTGCTAGGGAAGATGCATTAGAGGAAAAGATGCAGTCATGCATATTGTGCTCTTAAAATCCTGCTGGTCTTTCTGCAAGCAGAATCTAAAAGAATCATAGGGACTGGAAATAAAGAGAAGAAAATTTGCCAATCCACAGAAATCAGCACCGTTCCAAGAAAATTAGTGGCTAATAACTAAAGCTCAACGAATCAATGTAAAGTTTATCTAAAATCTGAAGCAGAAAACTGAAGCTAAAACAGTTCAAGCCTCTTCTAAAGGAGGAGGACATTGTTTCTAGAGTAGACCTTAAGCGGGCACAGTTAACATCATAATGAAAACCACAGAAGCTTTGGAGAGTTTCCTACTATTTCAGTAGGAGATTCTTAACTCATGCAGTATTCTCCCATTTTCCCTGCCATGTGTTTTACAAGACACACAAATATTTATCAGGCAGATAGGAAAGCACAGTTTCTATTAGTAAAATATTATACAGACAGGTACGATAGGTCTGCATTGCTAGGCAAAAATAAGGCTTCCCTAAACAAAAGCCTTTCCTAAATCTTACTACAAGTTAAGGTATGTTGTATCACTGTGCAGAAGAAGATAAGCAGCTATTGCAGAAGAATGTACTTTTAGAGAAATTATGTAAACTCCACTTAGTGTCAAAATTATTAAACAGTCCTGTACTATTGAAGTGGAAGAGGTTAAGGGAGACTGACCATGACAGGATACTCAAACAGAAAGTCTTTTCATTCAGGTTTGTGAGTAACTCTAGTTAAAGTGACTCTATTTGACACAAAATGATCTGTACTGTTGCAAAATAGTTTCTGTCAGCAGATTTCACATAGGCAACGCCCTGTCTATCAGCTATAATCACACCCAGTTTGCCTGCAGGATCTGATTATTATTTCAAAAGGGTATGTCTGGCTAAGTAGGTAAAGAGAATGTATTGAAAGTTTCACAAGAGACCAAGAAAGATTAAATAAAAAAAGGCACACAAAGCCCATGTTATAAACAGGTAAACAAAACATTTTGTCAGGAGTTCTCAGCATCCCTCAAGTTAGAACAGGACACCTATTGCTATCTGTTATGAACAAGCACACATTTAGAAGTCCCCATTTGAAAAATGTGATTCTGGAAGACAGGTCAGTGCTATTGACTCCCTGCTATGATGGCTAGATATGCTGAAGGTTAGAACAGTTCAAGGCTCTAATCCCAAATGTTTCCTAGTTCTGACTGGCTTAATTTAGAGCTGTATGTCACAAAAAAAGCTCCTGAGGATGGTCTTGCCCCTCACTGGCTTGTTGACAAAAATATGTGATTAATTATCACGTTGACTATTGGCACTTGTTTGGGAAGTCCCTGAAAAACAAACCCAAATTTATTTATTGTTCAAGGCATAGAGTACTGACTGAAATATTTGTATGGAGAGCAGGCATCTCCTGAACATCACAAAGGTTTTGGATGTCAGCAAATCCCTGTCTCTGAATAGATCTGTCTGTCCCCCAGACCCTTGGTACTTCAAGGTACGAAGGCGACCATAAGGAGTATTGCTCGTTCAAAGCTTGATGAGGAGAGGACTCCTTTGTGGGCTGTGCTTTCAGAATAGCTAAAGTAGCTACTGTAGCTAAAGTACAAAATGTTTTGGGAAAGACTATAAATGATGAGAGGTTTTACTGATCTTGAAAGATGACCTACAGGCAGATTTAATTGACCTGTTTCTGTCAATCTCTCCTCTGGGAAGTACCAAGCTTTAGATAAATTGATGTTATTTCTGTAAGTCTGAGAATTGTTGATGATGTAGTTTTAGACCTGTGTGAACTGAATCAGCAATCTGTTGTGATACTATACCTCAGTGCTTTATCTTCTGAAGTAGGCTGTGGTGATGGCTGGCTACTTTTCCTGGGAAGAGGTAGGGTGAACACCAAGTCAACAGAACATTCCTGTTGAGGGAAGACTCAAGGGTAGCACTCTGTAATGTAATCCAGAGTTCCTATGAGAAATCTAATGTCTTTTCTCTGCTGCATGGATCCCTATGTAAAAATAGACATCTTGCAGGCTGGCAGTTCAAAATCCCTGAGGATTAGTGATTGGTTAGGAGATTATGGATACTACTCCAATCTGAATTTGAAATAGCAAATGAAATTGCTGAGGCACTGATAGTTGATACTGAACTGGTAGCCCCCTCACCATTCCTGTAGGACAGAAGGCACTGACACTGATTTGGAATGGTACATTTGCTTCTGCAACTAGCTGTAGGAGACACCCTGTTTCTGGTGTTTATTGCTTCTAATAAGCTGGACAACTTGTTAGAGATAGAGGGAAAACCCACGAGGCCAACAAGCCGCTCAGCACTAGGTATGACACCGTGCTGAAATACAAAGGCAATCACTACTATTGAGGCTATGAATACATAAGGCACTTAACAAAAGCCAGCCACTATCAAGGTCCCCGCAAGTAATAAAATTAGTCTTTTCAGGTCCTGAACTTTCAAATACATGAACCAAAGACATGTCATATTGCTGAGGAATATTTTATCCCTTCTACATGCATAGGCAGCAACTGGTACTGAGAATCACGTTCCTCTTGCTTCCATCAGTCTCCCCTGCCAATACAAGTGGATTCTGCTAAAGGAAATGTCCCAGAAGATCAGAATCCCAGCTTTCAGGACACTGAACAAGAGACAATGTCTTAAATCATAACTATAGCTTTACTTGTAGAATTTAGAAATAAACTGATCTCTGTTTAAGGGAAGTCTTCTCCCCTGCCCCCCTTCCCTACTCTGTATTTCATCTCAGAAAGAGGAAGTATTACTATGGGATGTGTTGCTTTCCAAAGAATCACACTGAGGAAAATCTTAAACACCAGTAATCTATGACTTCTTTATCCATATACAAAGAAGTATATCTAGTATGTTAACTCAAATTGTATTTTGCTAATGGTCATTAGGGGACTTAATTTATTGTATGAAATTAATTATACTATTACAACTAAAGTTAAGTAAATCATACAGTACATGTACTGCATGATTTCCATCTCTGTGGTATGATGGAAATAATTAAATCATCCATGTTTGTATTCACATAGCTATTTAATGCCCTGAGGTCAGTGGACATGAGGGTGCTTCAGGCATCTGCTGATACCATTTAATGGACCTTTTCATTCAAATAATTTGTACTTGCACTCATGGGGCACATGCACACCAGCAATGAAACACATCTACACAACCACTCAAAGAAGCATCCAAGAGCACCCCAGAAAAGTTATTCACATTCTTTATAAAACTGGACAATTAAGTAACTGTCCGTGTTTTGGCCAACTTAGATGGAAAACTGGACTATATAAAATTAACACACACACAAACTGAACTAATGAAGTAACTATCTCCTTATGCTGTTGCTGTACCTCACACTACTAGTCTGGAAAGCCCAAAACTGCACAGAAATGCAATTTCTAGTTCTCCAAATATAATATTTTTCTTAATTCTCACATTTTCTTATTTATGTCTCAAAACTGGCCAAAAAACATTAACACTCCTAAATATTAACACTTTCCAATCTGTATCCTTATGATGTGCAGTTTGTACTACTTTGTTCAGTCCAACTGCAGTTACTTTAAATAAGGGGATTACATTACATTATTAAATCTGCTAAAACAGAGTAACTCAGAATAACTGCACCACGTTCTACCTCCAATCATATATTCTTCTGCCAACTTAAATGAATATTATATCATTCCAGTTCTTTGTATGTAGCTGTTTACTTCACTTAATCAAACTGCATATATTTTTTCTTCCTAACCACTCTTTAATTATTCTGGTTTTGGATGGCCTTATTTAATCTCTAAGTAATAGTTTCAAAATTATCAAATGCTAATTTCATTGATACCTTTTAAAATGGGGGTTAGATCCATCTATATATTATTAACTGTAAAAGTTTCTGAATACCATACTATTCAAAACAGATAAAGTCATCTTGCAGGAGATTGATTTCTGTAGTAGTTGCCCTGGGCCTCATGCAGGAAAACTAAATTTCTCATCCTAATAAATCCTCTCTTGTTACATAAATACTTTCTTTAGTCAGCATTTTTTTGCAACTGTTCAATAAAATGTTATTTTATTGAATGTGAAAGCTTAAAAAACATCATTTGCATTTGCAGCTTCAAACTGTAAAAGCAAATGTTCCATTAGAAGAATTCTTAAATTAATATACATGTTGAGAAGCAAGTTCTCATGATTAAAACCAGACAACTGCAGGTTTCAATTGGAAGTAAAAGATGCTTTAGTATTTTTTCTCAATTTGTTTAATTGATTAAGGCATCTTGCAATTTAAAACCATTATTCTCTCTTCAGGAGACACCTTGGATCAGAAATTACTTTTCTGATTTACATGAGAAGTTGAGTCACACAACTTTCATAGGCCTTTTAAAAGCAGTATTCACTTCCATCCAGGAATTGTATTTTCTTGTCCTTGTAAAAAACTGTAAGCATTCTAAAGTTACTAAGCATTCTAAAGTTATTTGCTTGACACGTTCCTCTAAAAACTTCTCTGACCTCCACTGTTTTTCTTCTATATAAACTACATTAATATAAAGATGCAGTGTTATATTTTTGAATCATTATATTCAAGCTGACGACAATCTTCCTTCAAATCAGCTTGTATCATAAAGGTATTAAGACTCTGGTGGCCTCTTTCTAAGTTAATTCTCAAACAGCACGAGCAGATGCTTCCTACTTCAAAAAGAAACAACAGAAAAGCCAACCAACAAACCATAAACCAAAGCCGGGTACATCTAAATGGTTCAGGTGCAGCATTAAACAAAAAAGGCATACTGGAACCCATTGGCTCCTTATCAAGATCATGAGATACAATGAGCCACAAAAATGAAGGCTCATTTCTTTTTTCCTCTCTGAGGTGTTAACTGAGTGAAAGCTGTTTGATTCTCTGTACAATACTCTCATTTTTGATACAGCTGCTTCTAATAATTGAAACTTTTCTAACACAATTTGAGGGAAGAAGGTAGAATAAAATATCCATTTGCAAATGTCCACAGCCTTTCTTGTTGCAGACTCAGTACAAGAAAAACCACTGGAAGATGAACACTTTAATTTGCAGACTTTAATTACTGTTTGATATAAACACATAAGTCCTCAAGCATCTAACAGAATACAACAGAGTAATAATTGTTAATACTTTTCTCATTATCCTTCAAGCTGAATTTCGAAGAGAGAACAGATATGATAGCCAGTATTCTGAAAAGACTACATTCTGTCAGTATTCTGCATAGTCAAATTATCTTCATTCTTTCAGTATTCTTGCCCTTATGTTACATATTTTATGCTCTAACAAAAGCATATACATGGATTATTCCCATTTTAATCAAGGCCATGCATTTTGGTAACATGAACCATACATTTTCTTTAATATTGTTTTTGAGCACAGGAAAATGAAATAACTTGAGGTTTGGAGCAGAAATACAAGTGATACTTTCTAATATCACTAACTAATTTCACTTTAGGGTTCCATTATCACAGCATAGATACTAGGTTTCATTTTTATTACTAACAGACTTTATTTATCACTGTAAAAATAGCCTGTTAACCACAGAAAGTAAAATTCACCATCAAAGTTCTGGTTTTGTTTAGGAATCAGACTTTTTCAGATATTCTGTCAAGCAGTAAACCCTAGTTATCTATATGTGACTTAAAAGAAACGACATGTGTTTTGAATTCAGAATATTTCCCTGTAATACTTACAAAGCTATACATACCTGAAGAGCATGTGCTAGAGAGAATTAGAAGACAAGAAAAAAGGGCATTGGCATGCTGAAATCAGCTTCCTGACCAGAGAACCAAGCAGTGCAAGCAGAATAAGAGCACTGCTCGCATGAACAGGTAATATGCTTTACCCTTACTGATGATCTGCAAATAGAAATTATATATAAGTAAACTTTAAAATTAAATAATTGAAAATTAAAATACACAAAGGCATGCAAAACTCAAGAATACACCTATTAGGAAAAAAAATAAAAGAAACCTGAATTTATGATGGTTTACCATGTGTTCAGACTATACAATTTTATCTCCACATTCCAAATTTATTTTTCAAGTTACAACTTAATATTCTGGGTTATCTATTGTGTGGGGCCAATAATTATGGAAGAAAGCAGATGTAAGAGCATTATTATGACAGAAACATTTTGTCTAATCTGTTCTAAATTGTTAGTGAGGAAGATGCTGCAGCATCACCAGATAACTTGGTTCCAGTCTTCAAATGTCCTTGTACTTAAAAGGATTTTCCAAGTATGTAGTCTGTTCATTTTGACTGTAAATTAAGATAATTTTTTCTTGTCCTTCTGCAGCTAGGTACAAAAGACCATTGGTGACCATCTTCTTCACAATAATCTTCGGTTGTCCTACTATTTTCCCCAGTCTTCCCTTCTCTAGACTAAACAAACACAACTTTTTTGAAATATGCCTTATAAATCTTGCTTTCCAAAAACATTTTCACTTATGTGTTCTCCTATGGACTCCCCTTCACCTGAAAATAATTTTCCTTTTTTAGACTTCATTTTAACACAGAGATCAAACAATTTTATTCACTGATTTTTATTCTGGCCATTTTGCATGCATGTTCTTTGATTTTGCTTCATCTGTAAAACTAGGTGGTATCCAGGTTGTTTGAAATTTTATGGAAATGTAGAGCAGTAGGCCCCACAGACCCTTGAAACAAAATACTTCTCTAGATCTCTTCAGCATCTTTCTTTGGCAATCAGTAATGACAATTTTCTTTGAATGCAAAGTAATTTTTCTTATTTTTTTTCCCCTTTATTTCAAAAAACTGGATACACCAGGGATTTTGTATGTCATCTTAGTTTTACATTTAACAGCTAAAACAAGAATTATAATATTCTTAAAAAATAAGCAGACAGAGGGATGGATGGACATAAATCCAGTTTTTCTTTGAGAATCAAGCATAATATAAGGGAGATTTGACTCATAGCCCATGTCTCTACTGTCTCAAAACAGGTAATGTCTGCTGAAACACAGTTGAAAGGATGTTGGTAGTTGAAGTACACTAGGAATCTCTTTTTGATGATTACACAACTACTACTTTTTGGTAAAAATATATCACGTTTTCCATTATTTTAAATGAGTTTTGCCTGAATGAAGAAGAAATACTGTGGCCCAAGAAAAGTAAATCAAAGGATTTAAGATAGTAACAGATCTATTCTGCAGCAACTATCTGTATTCACATTTATTCCCAAATGCCTGCCTTTAGAGAATCCAGACTCTTTGGGTTTTTTTAACCACAGATAGTTTATTCCAAGAATCTTCAAATTATTTCCTTGGAAAGAAGGTGGGGGGCAGGGGGGAGGTGAGGGGAGGGAAAGAAGAAGTGGCAAACTGCAGAGCAGTTTATGACATTTAGCCCAGATTTTCCACTTTGCTCTACTTCACTTGTGCAGACTATGCAACTATACCATAATCACGTATGAAAATTCTTCTCAGAAGTGGTTTCTAGTTTGGTTTTGCTTTTTATTATTCATATAGTTTATTCATAGGGTACTTTCATAATGAATTTCTGAAATGTAGGAGTTGTTCTTTGTAATCTAGTTAATTCATCAATGGGCAAAATATCCCTGATACCTAGGTGTGCTCTCAACAGGCTAAATGAGTAAATGGGCTGAAGGACTCCTCACAGCACAACACTCCTGCTCAGAGCCACTCAATCTCAATCCCCAGAAAAGCCTCTACCCTTCAGCCAGACTTCTGAATGCAGTTATCTTCTCCTTCCCATACTTCAATTCAGCTTCCAGCAGCTCCTAAAAACTATGTCCCCCCACTTCCTCAGGAAACATAGATAGGCAATCCTTCAACAAGTGATTATTTAAGCAGGAGTGATGGGCATGGAACATAATCACAATGAAGAGAGGAGCAGTCTATGAAGACTTATGTAGAAGAACTGTCCTATCTGCCATGAGATTTTTCAGAATCTCTTTTTGCAGAAGTCTTGAAGCAACTCTTTTCCTCAAAACAGGAACTACCAGTTCTGGAAGTTCAGACATTAGGTTTAGCATATATAATATACTCCAGAGAGAAGTGGATAACTTCAAACGTTTTGTTTGGCTGTTTCATGTAGTTTTCTAAAACTATACTCAAGGGCATCACATCAAGGGCATTGTAATTTTATGTAATTCACTCGCATTTCCAAAATACAAGGTCATTATAAGAAAGAAAACTTCTTTTTATTCAGCTAGGTATGTAATATGTGTGACAGATTTGCTTTATGTTATTCTTTATCTATGTGCATCTAATTCCAGTTTCTTATATTCTTCACTGATATTCTCTTCCTTCTTTTGATGTAGTTTCTAGTATTGGCAAAAACATAATCCTACTGATGTAAAGCAAGCCAGATGTACAGATCTGTACATTCATACTACAAAAGGGATTTTCCGTAATGCAGTTCCCTACTGTGTTGCACATCCGGCCGATAGCAATATGGTAAAGCCAGAATAGCCGGTTTGTTCCTCCAGAAAACTGCCTGCATTTCTGCACAACAGCTTCTCCAAATGCTAAATCTACAGGCAAATTTATGCTGAATCGTTGTTATGATGGTCTGTTTTCTTCCCAGTGTTCCATTAAGAATAATTTCATATTAAGAACTGTTTCCAAATCCCAACTCCTAATCTTACTTCTCAAACTCTTGGCTATTTTCCTTTGATCTATAGCATCCTACAATTTTGCCCAAGTCCTTTCATTTATGTACTTTATGTCCTCACCACTCACCAGAGTAGCTGACTGCTTTCAGAATCTGTATTTGTTTTTATTTGAAGAGTTTATTTCCTCTCTTTACCTCTAAGTGACCTAAAAGACAATACTCAACAGAATGCTAATTGATCATATTCCAGCATTGTCTGATGTGCCACATTTTCCTTCCCTTTTTTATTTTCTGTCTTCAGACTTAAGCAGTTAATCCCAGGTCACAAAGTAGTCTATGAAAGTAATTTCATTTTCCCTTTTTGTGCAGTTTTTCCTCACATAGTTTTCTACAACCTCTAAAATTGGAAATTATCATGGAAATAACTGGTGACCTCAGAGGTCAAAAGGTGACCTGGAACCTAATGCTAATTATATCACATACTGAACACCTGTCCAAGTAATACAGAGATTGTGCTCATTCCAAGACATTACTGCATATCCTTTTTTTTTGAAAACTGTATAAATATTCAGTAGAGCCCTTATCCCATCTTGTGCATAATGAGGTGACTATTTTATATTGAAGCATGCCCACTTCAGCATTAGGTCCTTCTCAAAAGTTTCAGAACAAAATACCACTAACATATTTCAGGCTTCTATCCTACAAGGTAGATGGGACCCCAACTGCATTTTAATAATGAACTAAATCTATTTACCTAAATGGTCCTTTGCTGAGTTCTTTACTGTAACTTATCTTGAGAAGAATATTCAATCATCTAACTCGCTTTCCAGTTTCCATGTTAAAATACTTCCACATTGGATAAGTACTGTTTTCCCTTCTATTGTCCCCTGACTCTCCTTAATTGCCAATTTTTCAGATTTTCTATGGCTCCTTCCCTTCTAATTGTCATATAGTATATCCAAATGTAATACATTAACTGACATTCCTGGTCAAGAAATAGTAGTCTGCAAGGTTACTGGCTTTCATGCCATTGCATTTTTGATTTAGAACAAGCTAGTACATTTGTAATTACTGCCAACTGGATGTAGGTCCTAAGGTTACATCTGTGTTATTGAGCTGAAGAGAGCTCAGACACACACTTGAGCTCTACCATGTGATAATCCATGCCCTTTAACTCTTAGCCTGCTCTTTGGTGTGCTTTTGGCCAAGGCCAACAGGCACTCAGGCAAAATACTGCAGGATTTGAGGAATAATATGGGTTGGGGAATCTTCTTAGAGGCAGTACAAATGAGGCTACACTGGCTCAGGAGAGCGGGTGGGTTAGCCAGGCAAACGTGAGCTGTAGTTTGCTACCGGCTCTTGACAGGGTTGTGGTGCATTTTCTTTTCTATGTGACCTAAGAAATGAAATGCAGTCAAAAGCTGATAGAGAGATACCTGCATAGGACACCAGTCCCAACGCTGCACAGTGGTCATGAGCTGTTGGTATGGGAGAAGGACAGACCAGAGTTACACTGCCTGTCACTTCCCCAGGGCAGGTGAACTCTCAGCCTGTGAGGATCTTGGCTACCTTGTGCTACCTCCAGTGAGCAGAACAGGGGTACAGAATCTGGAACCCTTCATATTTTCAGATACTTTTCTATATTCTCAATTACCATTTTTGTTCACTGTTCCTTCAACTATCTTTTCAAATAAATTATCTGATTCGTAGGCAGTGATCTTAAGACTTCCTTTTATTCAATATTATTCTATGGGGAAAAAAAAGAAAAAATTAACTGCTCGAGAAACTTGAAAAAAATCTGCTTTCTCGTGTTCCTTTAAGATTTTCACATACTTTCAGAATATATTAGCAAAATTATACTAATTAAGTGGATAATTAGGCTTTCTTAGATAGCAACACATGGTCTGAGCTCTCTTCCCGTTCTTTCTTTGCACGATGGCAAGTTTAAAGTTCTCCTTTCCTGTTCCCTTTCCTTTCTCCAACTTTATACTTCACTAAACATTTTTTTATAGTGGAATCTCTTTTATTCTATTGCAATGTTACTCTGAACCACCTTTTTGCTATTACACTTCAAACTCATTATCTTTCTGTCAATGATTTTCACAGTATGTTTACACTTTTTCTGGTGTTTTTATTAAACCAGAAGTATTGTACAGTCATAAGGTCTTAATTTTAGGTCTAGTATCTCCTTTTTTGCTGATCACTATCAGATCCAGTACTGAATTAACTCTCATTACTTCTTCCAGTTGTTTTAAGTACCATACAAAAATCCTGTAACCTATTTTGAAGCACCTCTTGCACGTAACTCAATTCCCTCTTTTACAGCTTTTCATGCATTTCCATATATATAGCAATATATGTATGTATAACATGAATATAATATATATGTGTGTGTATATATATATATACACACACATATGTCCATAATCATAGAGACCCTCAGGAACCTAGAGAAAGTCAAACAAATCAAACCTTCAATAGAATCTTCATGGATTTTACTTCTTCCATTTCCATTTGTGAAATTATTTCGGTGTCTGCCAGCCATGTGGTTTGCAGAATCTGCAAGCAGGGTGGTTGTTTTATAAATTATGTTTCCCTCACCTTATATTCCTTATATAGCTACAGATAGTTGTATTCTATTTACGTCTTAGCCAGGCCTGTTTCTAATGCAATCAAAGAACAATTCTTGGAATTTGTAGCGGTATTGCATCTCTCAAGATCACCTGTACCTAAGTGGTATTTATGAAGAGAAATACCTATTTTTTTCATTATTATTTCCTGCAGGACTTTAGATTAAGTATGTTTTCACATCTCAGTGTAGCAATTCACTCAACTTTATTCTCCTCCGGCAAATTTTTCCACTTACTCATTTACTGAAATATCTTTCCTGTTTTGTTAGTATTTCCAGCTTTGCATTCCTTACTGTTCCCAATAGATTTAAAAATAAAGATATCTTAACTAATATTTTAAACTGAGATTTATCTCTGAAAAATTTAAAAGCAAAAAATACACAAAGTTGAGTGTAAAAATAATTTTATCATCAAACTGCAAGTCTGAATTTCAGATTAGTAGATTTATCAAAAAAACAAGCTTTGTAACTTAAGCTACACCAATACAGTACTCTCAAAACTAGTTTCCTAAAACTGTGCTAAGTCAGTTTGTACTTCCTTCTAACAATAATATGCCATTGTTAGAGCTGTATTATTTTTCATGATGAACAAGGCCTTAGTCCATAACAACTCTGCCGTAAAATGAACATGACCATTAAGTCACAGATTATTTCAGGATCTGTATTGCCTTATATTGTTAATAGAAAGGACAAATCTTCAGCAAACAGTAGTGACTTAATTGTATGCTGTCAATGTGCATCATTTGAGGATATGCTGCAGAAAGTCCCATCAGCTTTTACATGGGTTTTAACATTCTTTTGTTTTCTATGGATAATTTTCATATAGTACTTCTTTATAAATTTAGTTGCAGTCAATACAACTTAATTTTAGCAAAAAACTTACTGCTTCTACTGTTCAACACAAACTCCTCGTTGGTGTAACTGTTTAAGAGGTTCCAAATTTCCTCGGCTTTCTAATCACTGTTTGTAATGTCGTCCTCATGCTCAGTACACACATCTGGCAAAGGTGCTTTGTTAATGGTCTCAAAATTATGGGAAGTCCTGCAGGTAGCTACGCTAGCTAAAAAATTTAAGGCACCATAAATTACATTCTCACTCACACCTCCAATTATTTTCTAGTATATTGGTATTATTAATGACATTATTATTGCCAATAATCGTAGGTATCAGAAGAGGCTACAGAACAGTATTTTATACATATAAAGCAAAAGTTCTGAACATCACTGTTTATGTTTTATCATGGCATTCTTTTTACTGCAATCCAAATAATTGAGACTATCTAAAGAACATTTAGTACACCTAATAAGATATGTAGGTACCTATCCCATTAAAAACATTAACTATTATTCAGTATTTCTGCTACAGCAAAGCATGATTTTCAAAAATTCTCCTGATTTTATGCACGCGTACCTCTCAGTTGTCTTTTTCAAAAAATTCTATCTCCTTATATTGCTATCAATACAAAGTGCTCTTTCCAATAGCATTTTTCTTTATATGCAAACAAAACTGAAAACATTTGCCATACCATTTATGAACACGGCATGGTTTCATTCAGATACTCTTTTTAAGTTAGCATTCCTATATTGAACAAGTACCATAAGTCTTTATTTTTACAGGAATGTTTATCTCTGTCTATAGTAACTATTCCATTGATGTAGGAAGCGAGGTACTTTGATCCTCTGAAGGCACATGTATCATAAAAAAATCTAGAATGCTGTCATGAATTGTGAAGTTTCTTCTCTGCTTTACTGGAAGTCCTAAAATAGCAGATCCATCCAGCATTTAGAAGTAAATATATTCTTGAGTATATATGATCATGCTCAAGGTAATATTCTAGGCAAATGGATGCAAACATCAGAAAAAAAGGGATCAGTATTGGATCAAAAGAGTTAGGAGAGGCTAGTGTAGAAAGGAACCACAGACTTAGGTTAACAAAAAGAACAAAAAATAAAAGGCAGAAGACAGAATGCAAGAGAAGGAGAGATCTTTAACAAGTATAAACCAAGAAAATATTACCAGAGGGAGAAAGAAAATTATTTGACCTTTTAATAATTACTGAACAGAAAAAGGAATTTCACCTTTTAGTAAGTCGGACTTTACCAGTACGCAACTTTGTAAGTCTACCCCACTTGCAAGTGAGCCATGTAGGACTCAGTTGTTAAAATAAAGACTAATGCTATATTTTATTAAACTTTTATGTTTTAATATGGATTTTATACTCTTCACATTTCATTTTACATTTCTACAAACATTTTTAAGTTACAATTACATTGAGAAACCATCACATTTTATATGAAGGCAGAAGAAAAATATTTTTTGACAACTCAAACCATAAAAAAATTCATGAGTGCCATAGTCTTCTTGTTCTATGTCTTCAGTACAATACTATCAGTCAAGAAAATACTGGTATCAGCATCAAAGAAAGGGTCAGCAATCTTCCACATCAGAAGTTAGGACAGTACTTTCAACATGGAAAGTAGGATTGTCAGAGGTAGCAAGTGAAAAGCTTCAGAAAGGATGGCAGCTGTGAAGAGTCAGGAAAAAAAAAAAAAGAACCAGGGAAAGATAAGATAATAAGATTGAAAAGGACAGGAAAAAACAATACACAGGAAATGGCAACAGCAACAATCGTGTTTATTCATATTAGGAACAGTACAAGAACACTGACAGAAAAGGTGAGGAATAAGGCAGCCATTCTTAGAGAGGTCTAAAAAAAAAGATCTACTTTGGTATGACATTCTCAGTTATTTCTCAATGAAGGGGACAGGCCAGTCACTTAACTTTTAGTTTGAACTAATCAGTTCAGAGCAGGATTCCTGTGAAGTCAGCAAACTAAAATGGGCACCTCCAGAGGGCGATTCATCCCATCCTAAGGTCTGAATCTTAGACTCTGAATCACATATTTGAAATGTAATTAATTTTGTCAAGTTCACTTAATATTTATGAAGCTAGCATCTTATCTTCAAGATGAATATTTATGGATAACAACATATGGATTAAAATAACAAGTGATTCAGTATATTTTCAACTTCCTTTAATCTGAACAAAGAAAATTTACTAAGGACTTTCATCTGCACAGAACATCTAATAGGTTTGTGCTGCATAATATTTTTTACTACTGAACAGTACTTGTGTGCACTACACTGAGCACAAAAATGAAGTCTGACACAAATAAAAGGAAGTTTACTTTTCTGTTAGAACTAATTATGTACTACTGGGCTGTAAGTTTATCTGCTGTAAATAACGATTTAAGGTTAACATCACTGAGATTCTCTATTCCAAACTTGAGGACACAATTAAATACCACATTTAACTGATACTTAAAATAGCATGACTGATATTTCAGTAATTTGTCACTAAATACACTACACTGTGCAGTGAAAAAATGTTTAAATCCAATATCATGGTCATGGACACTAATTATAATGGTTATTTAAAATGAACTATAATTAAATAAAAGAGTCATGGGTGAAGGGCTGATTTTAAAGTTGCTATACAGCCCAGTCTGTGCAGGAAACTTTAGTGTGAAACTGGCCTGTGGAAACAACCTCTTCATACCACACTCACCAGCTTGCCAGCCCAGATGCAAAGCCAAGACTGTGTGCTTACAGAACAGCAGTACCAAAGCATAAATAATCAGAGAAGGGAATGGGAAAGTGAGCTTTCCTCCTGGGCAGTGATCTGGGGGCTGGAAGACACCAAAGGGACAGGTCACTGTTGGCACTTCTTTGTCAATATGGAACATTTGAGAGACATAGTCCTGGGACTGGAGTGGTCTTCCAGTAATGACTATTTCAGAATACAGTCATCTTGATACTGCCTATTACATGAGGACAACAAAGAGCTGCCAGTTACAATGCCATTTGAAAGACATCTTTAAAATCTAAATATACTTGAAATGGGATTTTGCACTGAACAATTTACATGATCTAAACCATTCTAGAATCATGCAACACGAAATAGTGTAACATCAATGCAAACCAACAATAGACCAAAATGTCTCTTATTTAGAACTTCTACAAGTTTTATCTGCATTTAATTTCATTTTCCTTTTAGAATGAACATGAAGAGTACAGTTACGTTAGTTTTTCTGTATTCATATGTTTACTGGCTGCCCTTAAAAACTGCTGCCCAGTGACACAGACATGGCACAGGAATGGGAACCCTACCACACAGCAATTTATAGCATAGTTCTTATGCTGACCTATCTCTATCAGCCGAAATTAATACACTACATTCCAAAAAGTAGATGTTACCATTCCAAAATTAATTGTGAACTGGCACCATAAGACCTCTCCCTGCCCCACCCATTTTCACTCTCTGTGCCCTTTTAGAGGGGATGTTATTCTGCCGTACATCAGCTCAGGGCTCAGCTGCACTGAAGTGTTGCTCAGGTGAAGACTTAAAACGTTTTGTGTGTACCACTGAGTGAATGTACAAAACTGTGAGATCCTTATCTCTGTAGTTAAATGGGTTTTTTGAAGACCACTTATAGTCACTGTACGAATATTTGTTAATCGCTCAGTTTAAAAAGTACGGGATCTACCTAAACATATACTCTTGCTATAATACTATATAAACTTACGGGAGTCATGCAGAAACTAAGAACATCCATGAAAAAATTACTGAATGGAAACTTTTTTTGCAATTTCCTAATTAATTTTATTTTATTACAGCTTATGGATGAAAGCCACACTGATGTCTAACCTGTAATGAGTGCCAATGTAAGTAATACATTGTTCTACAGCTACATTTGGTTATGAATTTATTGACTTTGCCTAGTCCGGCTGAGGAACAGTTAATTAGCAGTTTCTATTTTCAATTTCAGGACTATTACAACTAGGTTTTACAAAGAAATTCTGACACTAAACTGTTACTGTGCGCCTGCTTGTGCCTTTTCCCAAACGCTAGTGACTAGAATTAACAGGAATATCTATTTTAAAAATGGTTTTGACTTTTTTCATGTCTAATAGTGGGTTTTTTAAGAGCTAACTTGGGAAGACAAACATTGGGGTAGTCATCATTTCAGCAGGATAAAGAATTTTGAGATTTAGATTGGCCCTGAATGTCAATTTAAAGCCTTCCTTAGAAGTGACTGTGCTAAAATAAAAATGCACAGTGTGTAAAGTACAGCTCAGAACAGCAGTTAGAAAGCTGAAGTCTCACTGCGTTTTCAATGCAAACACAAAGCATAACATATCTGAGCACTATATAAAAAATATTACTGGAAATACTCACCTGACTCCTCTTTTTCATCCTATTATTTCTCCTATGCTCATTAGGTTTTTTTTCATCTTTCCTTCTGTAAAGGAGAATAATTTCCTTCTCCCCGTTTCAATTTCTTCCTTTGCTTTTACCTACTCACCTGCACAGTTTCTGGAATTCCAGAATTTAAAAGAGCTATGGATCCAATCCTGGGGTTAAACACCAAGTTATGAAAGTTTTAGCATAGCTGAAGATCAATAACTTAAATTTTAAGTGTTCGTGTTCTCTTATTTCCAGCAAAGATATAAAACCACTAGAATAACGTTCAGCAATGAATCTGTTTAGGTAACCATAACCTTAGAATGAGATCACCATTCTGTAAAGAGCTATGCTGATACAGAAAAACATAACAATTTTTATAAATTTGACCGATATCATTATCTCCTATACCTTATTTTCATGTTCAGCTGTTATGAGAAGGGCATGTCTACTTCTCTCCTTTAGTAGCCATTCTAAATGATGCACACAATGCTTCAACAAATGAAGTGATTCATATCTTTAAATATTTATAACCCCTTAATTATAAGATATTTAGGAGATAAATATAGCTAGAGCTAAGACTAGCATATTTTACACAAATATAAGTGTTTTCTATCCTGTAATAATTAATAAAAAGCATTTATTACCTGCATCCATGACATACATTTTTAAATGCCAGGTCTTGTAAACACAAAATACATCTGTATAGTATTTTTTCAAGTAGCTTAATAGCCATAATATCAAATGTTGTTTCACACATAGTATCAACATTTGACATTTAATTGACACAGTAACAGGAAGCCAGCTCAGTGTAAGTTACTTTGTAGAAGATAGTGCCAGAACTTCAAGGTGTTACTTCTCAGGAATCATGAACTCCAGCAGTCTTTAAAGATAAAATGACAAACAATAAAAGCAAAGCCAATTTTTAGGGACTGATGTTGACTAACTAAAAGAATGATCTCTATATCCAGTATAGGAACCCGACCAAGAGAGACATACAAAAATAGTTTCCTTTTAAAATAATGTACCCTCTTAGGAAAAAAAACAAACCAAGCAACAACCCCCACCCCAAAAGTATGCTTTTTTTACTATTGTTATAGTGATCTTGGTACATAATCTATTTGTATAGTCATGTGCTGACAGGATTATTAATTACTGAGTTCCAAACTTGAGTAGAAATCATGTATCTCGTTAGTTAAGTTTAGTCATAAGTACGCAATCATAATCAATATTGAGAAGGAAAACTATTAAATAAAAGCTTAAGACTTATGAAAAGGTCTGTGCCAAAAAAAACCCACTGCATTAAAAAAAACCCCTTTCATTTAAGGGGATGTCCTATGACATTGCTTTCAGTCTTTCTGCAGACTCTTTAGCCTTCATAACTTTTTAGGGATCTGCAAAATAATTATGAAAAGCAATCCCACTGTCCATAAGCTTCAATTTAACACCAGTAGGTGTAATAATGAACTGGATTAATTTATTTTTTGGACCATCATAGACCACAGAAAAATGCAAATCAAAGAGACCAGGCTTTAGAAATCCAAAATGTTTTTTTCTGCTGTTTAGTAAGACAAACATTATCTAAATGTCATAACTTATCATGTGGAAAAAACTCCATCACATTCTTTTGAGTGCTGCAGGAAGGGGGCAAAGGAATACATGAATTCATCTATACTCAGCAGATTTCAAATGATGGGACATGTCCCACTTGAAGATGCCAACTGTAGATTGTAAAGGAGAATTTACTATTGTGCAGCCAGCTTTCCACAGCATCTCATTTGAATCCTTTTGTAATCACTGGTGAGGCCATGCTGCCAGTACTGTGTTCAGCCTGGGGCTCCTCGCTACAAGAAGGACATGGAGGTGCTGGAGCATCAGGGAAGGGCAATGGAGGTGGGGAAGGGTCTGGAGCACAAGTCCTCTGAGGAGCAGCTGAGGGAGCTGAGGTTGTTCAGCCTGGAGAAAAGGAGGATCAGGGAGAACCTTATCTCTTTCTACAACTGCCTGAAAGGAGGGTGGAGCCAGGTCGGGTGGGTCTCTTCTCCGAGGTAACCAGTGACAGGACAAGAGGAAATGGCCTCAAGTTGTTCTAGAAAAGGCTTAGATTGGATATTAGGAAACATTTCTTCACTGAGAGGGTTATTAAGCACTAGAACAGGCTGTCCAGGGCATTGAAAAGACATGGACACAGCACTTAGGGACACAGTTTAGTGGTAGACTTTTACTGTTAGGTTTATAGATAACTTGACGATCTTTTCCAATCTAAATTATCCTATTCTGTGATTCATTTGTCTGTCTGCATCTACAGTGCAGAACTGCACAGACAGGAGGCTGAAGAAGTATAGTGGGACAGAAGACAAGCTTTAGATGAAAAAGATTTATAGGACCATTCGTACCTTTGCATGTAATTGCTCCTGAAGTAAGCAGGAAAGTAGGTTTTCCACTTAAAAGGGTCATGTGCAGAAACTGGAGAAGAAGCTGAGGTTCCAGAAGACAGGTAAGGGTGTAGCTAGGACAAGTGTGGCGTGAGCTAGAGTCGGATAGAGAGCTGTAGCCATGTTCTCTAGTAAAGTGACTTTCAACTGACCCCAGTGTGTTTATCCAACCATGATCTTTCCAACTCTTATTGAAACACCTTCTCTGATACCTATTCAAAATTCTTCATTCATGTGCACTTAGACCTAACTCCATCACTGCTTCCATACCCATATGCCTTGTCTGGATTGATAAATCCCTCTCTCCTGTCACTCACAGGTAAACTTAGGAAACCTTTTTCCGCAGTATAGCAGAAGTCACTTTCTCCTTCCTTACAAGTTGCTTTCTGATACAAGGCAAAGATTACCCTCAATCTCACATTCAGCTTGTACCTCAAGCCTGATCAAAGACAACATCAGAATCATGTAAGCTAGCAGCAACTTTTTAGCAAGATAATATAAAAACAAGCACAACCCCCTCATTTCCACATTTGTAGCAAAAGACGTGAATAAGAAAAATGGAACACAAAAAGGTTAAACAGAGCACCTGTCAACCTGCTTTATCCTTCTAAAAAAACTATTGTCAGTGTTTGTTTATAGTATTTTGTTTAAATTTCATAAAATACATCATAGACCAGACAAATTATTTCTTTAAGATAAACATATTTATATCACTTGAATATGGCTCATAGTTTGGTGTACCTCAGATTTGACACCACCACAATTCCTAACAAAAATGGTCACAGAAGGTTGGAAAAGCTAACATCTCTACAAAGTACTTTTGGATGTGCTTGTATGGTACTCAGGACAATGGGAAGTAAACTATGTCAAGGGCAACTAAAATATAAATTTTAATATAAATATAAAATACAAATATTTTATGACACTGGAAAATTTTCAGTAGTAAGAAAAAAGTAATAAGAAACATGATATGAGGACACAGAAGCTTTTTACAATGTTAAATTATCATTCAGGGAAATAAATTAAAAGAAGTTGGTCAAATACAACTGGGATTTTTGAAAAAGTAACAAATGGGTAATAAGATGTGTCAGTAATTGTAAGGAAAATTTATGCCCGTTAATAATGAAGAGATGGAAGGCTTAGATTGGATTTTTTCTGGCAATCAGGCTTTAATTCAAAGAAGGATATATATTGTAGTGTAGAGGAGTTGAAAAGTTTATTTTTGCCAGATGAGGACCCAAGACTTGAAAAATCATACTTACTTATCAGAAAACTAAATCTACTAGTCATGAATATATATGAAAAGCAGGACTAGTGAAGAATTTTAGGGATATTCAAGGATAATACAATGATTCAGAACCCCATATCTCTATTACTGGGGAAGGTGTGATGGGGAGAGAAGGATTAATGCTGCCAGACTACTTTTCCTGGCTCCTTTCTGGGCACCTCTTGCTGTTGTTTCTTGTGGAGAGGCACTCAACTTACCTAAAACTGAGAAGGTAGGAAGTGCTCTCCACGTTTTCATACACTCCAGAACATTAGTTCCCACTTTGTTTTGAGCAACAGATCATTATCAGCCCTCAGCAATTTTCAAAAGCTACCACACACCCATCTGATCAAACTTTTAACTGGAAACACTATTTAAAGCATTGTTATGGCTCAGCCAAACAGATGTTCAATTCACCATAGCCTCGGAGTCCACTAGGGATTTGCAGACAACAGCTTGGAAACCATTCCAGCTGTTGCAAAGGTACAATGATATCTTCTACTCCATCCCTCCCTCCAGACCTTCTGGTTGCTGTGCAAAACATTTCTGCTTCTTTATCTGATTTCTCCTGGGATTAATTTTAGGGCCTGTGACTGCTTTTAGCTTCTCAAATAGCAGCAAACTGGCATTTGCCATTGCCCACAAGTTTGTAAAGAATAGAAAAAAAACTGATCTGCCCATCTATAATATTGCTATTGATAGAAAAAAGAACAATAAAAAACCCTACAGATTTAAGAAAATGGGAACAGTATACACTTGATTAATGTTTAGGAGTTTATCATCAATCAATTAGGACAACAAACTCTTATTTGCAGATCCAGAGTGAGTTTAAGAAATTAACAGAAGCTGCTAAAAATCCAAGCAAACACCAGTAAGGTGGCTTGAGAGCCCTGGCTTCTCACAGCAGCAAGACATTATCTATCATTTTAAAAGCGATATTCTAACCCTGTAGCGGGCAGGAACTCCATGTTCAAAACACGTACTTCAAGTTCACTGGGGTTATGAAACTCTGAGAAAACAGGGAGAAGGAACCTTCTCTTCATCTTGCAGCCCCTGCTGTTAAAAAGAACAGCTACAAGTCCCTGCCTTCCTGAGTGGCAGGACTGGTCACAGCCTGCTGAGCTCACCATTTACGGGCTGATAGCTGCTGTAATCCAACAGCCACTGCCTCTCTCTGGTGATGGATTCGGCTGAACCGTGGGGTCAGCGATATCTGGCCACTGTGACAGCCATGGCTCCAGGGTCACCACAGGTCCTACTGAGAGAACCTTCTGCAGCCCTTCAGGGTCAACATTAGGTCTGCCTCTCCCTGTGAATATTTTCCTTTTATCATCTGTAATATCTACAATTGCACTTTTTCAGACTGCTTAGGAACAGGTGGACCAGCAAAGGTGCCAGTACAAACCTCTCTCAGGGGGTAGTGTTAAAACTGCCAATTAGTCACTATACTGTTCCTTATCTTCTAACCCTTTACTAATCCACAAATAATTTTAAGTGACTCCCTACTTCATTTTGTTAACAGTCTTCAATTCCAGAACTTTTAAAAAACTTTTGGGTCACTTTTTCCTGTGCATCTAGAAATGACTCCTTCAAATAACTAGAAAAGCTCTAAGACAAAACTACTTGTACAAAAGCCATGATAGTTGCTATTACACCTACCCATGTTCTTATTAACTCTATGCTTTACCACAATCACAGGCATTTTGTCTGTCATGGTAGCCTCACTTTTTAGTCCATTAGTCCATGACCATCCCTAAAATATTTTTTAAAACTATGGTTACATTTGTTACTCTCCATTCTTCTGTTATCAAGGCCAATTTAAAAAGCAGATTACACAACAGAGTACATGGTGTTCTCACCAATTTAATTTCTGAATTTTTCTAGGACTTCTGAATGAACAGCATGTTATTGGGCAATTTATTAATGCTTATTCAATCAATTTGTTTAAAACCTTTTACGGAGATATCAAATCTGAGCCATTCCCTATAAAAAACAACTCTTTTTTAGGGATGTCCCTAATCATCCTGTCATAAACCTTGCCAGTGCAATGAGTTCAATTTCTTTCTGTAATGTCTTTGTCCTTCTCCTTAACCACAGCTATCTATTAAACTCACCTCCCTACCAGCAAAATTTACACTGGAAAAAGATGTGGCTTGGCTTTTAGAATTTCAGCCCATTGCATTTCAAAATCTTTTTGTTCTGCCTCATATTAGGTCTACACTTGCCAGAATTGTCCTCTTTTCTGCTTTGCTTGCTTGGACTTAGCTTTTTAAAAAACCTGTATTTATTTCTAGTACCTTCTTTTACTGCTGAATTGTGTTGGAAAAGTCTTATTCAATTGGAATCAGAAAGCAAAGCCCTCATTTTTAATATTTATTTAAACTGTATCTTCATTAGTATACAATTCTTTTTTTAAACAAGACTGGAATTTTTTTTTTTCAACTTTTTTAATCTTTTTTTCTTCTATATGAGAAACTTGAGTATGGTATCTCACTACTGAATGGTTCATCCACCGTCATTTGTTGTATGTTGATCTAGACTAAATGAAGGGCTGTCTCTCTCCTTCTGGACTCCCTATCTTGTTTGCTCAAAAATTAGTGCTCAATGATATCTAAATACACAGCCTGTGCATGACGGCCTGATGAGGCCCAACATTAAGTTTATCCAGGCTATACATATATAACCAAGACTGTTGCTATGATCAAGCTTTTGGGTTGTACAGACTCCCCAGTCTCCCACAGTATTTCACAGCAACTGCCTCCACCTCACCAACTAGCCCAGAGCTCTTATTTATGTTCTTCTATTCAGCCATAGAACCATGCAGAACTACATTTTGTGGTTTATTCTGATAAAATTAAACTACTGGACTATATTTTCTTTGGTACATACTGCACCATTTGTCTGCACAGTCCAATCTACTACCTCTGTAATCAGCCAGGCACCCAACATTCCATCATCTCTGCACGATGCAAACGCTGACATTTCAGTGTGCCTTTAAAAGAAAGGGTTACATGCAGACCCACTTACAGAAAGAGGGTGACATACCTGGGGAATTCCTGATTGGATTCATTCACTTTTCTGAAGACTCATTACTTTTGAGGCACAATGGAAACAGAGCGCTATGAGATAGGAATGTGCCAAGATACCAATAAAACCTAGGGTAGGTTCCTTCCCAACAGAGATCAAATGGCATTTGAAAAACAGGACTGATGGATGGCACAGTTGTGGTTATTCAAGATTTTTGTTGCAAGAGATGCTGTGTCAGGAATGGAACACATGAAGGATGCTACAGAAGCATAAAAAGTCCCTCTGCACATGCTGAAGACCTTTGTGATATTTGCATTTACTTCCTTATACCAGAAGGGAGAATCTGTGCTTACTGCTGAGGAGAGGAGAAGAGAGGGATGCCAGTAGCTGCAGACTTGAGCTTGATGGCTGAGAAGGCCTCTGGGGCTAGCATTTTTTCTGTTGGCTGCAACTCACTTCTTTTCCTTTTGTGAGGCCTCTGCTTGGAGCACCTTCTTTCTGCATTAAATTATGACGTGGCATTAGGCCCAACAGAATCCAACAGCTACACTGCAGCACCCAGTGTACATTCATTATTATTTATCTACTACCATAGATCTGGGAAGGCCTCACCATGGGCCACTTCATATTATGCTGGGCCATGAATAAACACGCACCAAAATATAGATATGCTTAAATTCTACACAAAGAGACAACAGAGGGATTATGGCAGAGTCCAAATGCAATGATACAGTACTACTTTGATATGCATTAATACACCTGCAATATACCTGTTGTGTTGTTGGATTGCTTAAAGCTTCACAGTACATAAAACTTTACAGAAAAAAGTAGAGGGAAGATAGTGAACACTTCTGTTTCTGAAGACATCAACTAATACATGAGAGGCAGCTGAGGAGAAAACATTCAGTGTGGTCTGAAAATTTAATGACTGAATGATGAAAGTTGGCATCACATGTTGATCAAAACCAAAGTCAACATCTTGATACTGAAGGAGAGATATCAGATAGAAGTAGTCCTGATGAGCCTTGAAAATAAAGACAGATAGCTTACCTTACTGATTTAAAATGAAGCAGGAAATTGAAAATAGAAAAGGAGTAGGTTTGGAAAATGGCATTTACAGTAGAGAAGCACTTTGACTAGGTACAGAGCAAGGCAAGGCTGCATTTTGTCAAGGCAAATAAAAGATTTACTAATATAGACTTGATCCATGAAAAACCTGCTGACAGAGAAGAATGATCATCCTTTAAGAATTGGAAAAAGATTCCTAAAATGCAGGTTTATACTAGATTTGATGACAAAACAAATGACAGCATGATAGTATAATTTATAAAGGGTCCGGAGAGGTTTTATGAGGGCATCAACCAAAATACAAAAAACCTACTAACAAAAGACCAATTGTTGTAACTGGAAATAAAGAACTGAGAGCATTGCTGAAGAAAATTTTCATGCATTAAATCTGCTTAGGATTGGAAAAGAAGAGGTATATGAAACACATAAAACATTGTTTTTCCTATAAATACTGTGAAATGAGAAAAGTCTTTCATGTCACATTTATTACTAACTTGTTACAGCTATCTATGCTACCATGTTTTGACTTTCAAGGGTTGAAGAAAAACCATGTTTGTGATGTTACAATGTGAGGAGTGCCTCCTTCGACACAAATAAAGACATGCTACATTCAGGACAGTCAGGTACAAGCAAGAGTGCAAACAGCAGTAGGGGAAGAGATCTCAGAGACTTACAACTAACATGCTGAATGTTCAGGCACATTCCTTTGCTCTTCCTTCTCAGTGCACAGAAGGCAATTTACTCTGTTGCTGTAGCTTGGCATTTCAGCTCTTGAGGTGTTCTCAAGAGCTGACAAAGTGTAGCTGTGCAGCAAATGCCCACTCTCTACATTCCAAAACATCATCTCCTTTTGATATCTGTTTTCTTGCTTTGGTCTTGGTTTCAGTCATTTATAGCATCATGGCATGAGTGAAATGACAGAAACAATCAGATCAGGTACTCAACAACAGGGCTAAGCAGCAGTGAGTACTGGAGAGCTCGTTACAGCAGGAGACAATTCAGAGTTCCTTCTCTTTCTAAACATTTGCAGCAGTACTGCTGCAAGCAGAACACAGCCATGCCCCAACATTATCTCCCTCAAAGTACTAGGAAGTTGCAATCACAGGAAGGGGAAGCAGTCACACCCAGGTGATCTGCCTCTCAGTGGTGATGAGAGAAAAATCAGATATAGATGAAACATGCAGAGGATTCCTCCTACCCGACTCACTGGCATGTCACTTTCCTTCCTTTTCTCCTCTGAAATTAGATCTGTTCTGAGGCACTTCTGATCTAAAGGCTAGAAGGCTGTGTTTAGGATTTTTTCCTTTTTTTTTTGCAATCACCTAATCTCCTTCTGCTTTTCTTTCTATCACCCAAATTACTGCAAGTAAAAATATATATGGGCAATAGGATTAAAAGGTGAAAATAGCAAACATACACATCTAAACATTTTAAAAAGAGAATACACATATCAGGATTTTTAAATGCAAAACAAAACATTCAGTGTTCTGAAACATTTCAGTTTCTGAAATGAAATCATTATTTCATTTCGTATTAAAAAATCTCATTCTATATTGCAAAATCTCAAAAGACTAAGTGTTCAGTTTTTTAAACAAGAACTCTGAAAATACCCATCCCATAATGAACATAATGACATTGTGGTTTGAGCACTGTTGAAGGTGATGCTTTTCAAAATCATTATGTTTAGTGTTTGAACAAGAAATTATGGCTTCTGCTTGGCACTAATTTTATTTAGCAACCCATTGTCTTCTCTTCTTAGTTGTAACTGTCTTCTTGAATCCCCAATTCATACTGTAATTCACGAGTAGTCACTGAGTCTTCTTTAACACTTCAAAGCTCTTATACTCCACTCCAGCAGAAGAAAACAAAAAACTTCAAGGAAAGCATTCACTGAAAGTTTTAAACTTAAATCTATCATATACTCAGTGCAATGAAAAATACCAGTAGCTATCAATGTAGTTCTCCTCTTAGGTATATTTTTCAAACCCATATTTAGGGGTTTTGTTTGTTGGTTGCTTTTTTTACTGGACTCTCTAGTCAACTTCTGATCTGAGTCTGATTTCTTTTTTGGTCTTTCTCTCTCTTCAAATTACTTTCATTTCATGCTGCTCTTGTGCCAAGCAATAAAAATATTCCTGTGCTCCTTAACCTTTACTCATCACTTATTATCTGTGTCCTTGCTTCATGAGAAAGAATCTCTAATTGTCCTTAAACACAATTTCTCCAGACCTTTACAGCCCCTTGATAATCATCCAAAAATTCAGGAACATTTCCAGTTCTTCCATTTTTTTGATATTAAGACACAGCTGAAAACATCCTTGAATTTAAATACCAGACAGGAAATACAACACCATAAAAAAGGGCACAGATTTTACAATGCCCCTTTTGTTATACAGGGAAAACACTTACATGTAGTTTTTACTCATTTGTATATAAAAATAGGAGTCAAAGTAATGACTGTACCCATAGCTGCAGGAAAAGAACTTCTTCCTTAACCCAAGCATAGATATTTATAGCTATTTTTGGGTGAATCCACTGACATATGATATGGATAATATGTAGTTCCTGCCTAAGACTATAGCTAATCAGCATGTATGATCAAATTCACTCATAATGCCAGCTCGGTTTAATTCAACCAAGATACACTGACACAAATATAAGTGTATATTTATTAACATTTCAGTATTCAACCCAGCAAGACAATTACGTTAGTAAATCAGTTTGCAATATCTGTACAAATATTAGTGGTATAAACAGTTTTTATAGATCTATAAATTTCAAAAAATTTATCAGTGAATACATAGAGCAAGTCAGAGACACACCATTCTGAAAATAAAGAAAACAAACAACTTAGAACTCCCTACCTAATTGCAGTAGGGAAGAACTTCTGAGTCCCATGGTGAATTACCTAAGAATAATAAAATCCTTAATGGGTATACTGTATATATTTGCTTAAAATACTGAAGTAATTTGACATAAGCCAAACCTCTTGATTCACATTTTTATCACTGTTAGTTTGCCAACATCAGTAAAGACTAACTATTGAAAAAGTCAATCATTTTGATGTACTTACAGCTGAATTTTCTCATCATGTGACCAACTATCCACAAAGCCTCAGTGCCATTAAGAAGTTTTGAGGAATATAATATTTGGTGCTGCCAAAAAAACATAATTAAAAGAACGTGTGTAAATTATACTCATTTTCTAATCAGATATCCTTCATGATTAATTCACATCTAAAGTACGGGTGGGGGAAAAGCAGGACTTACATTATCCCAATAGGCAGGTTCCAGTACAATCAATGAGACAGTGACAGAATGCACAGTAAGGAGTCACAGTAGGGTCCTGATCTTGCAACTGAGCTTTCACAAAAAGAACCTTGCACTAGTGCAGAATCTCCTGAATTTCAATAGGGCCCTACCCACACATAATCAATTACAGAGTCTGCCTATGTGGGAGTAACAACAGCGAGAACAGGACCTGTTCCTCCACACACCTGCAAAAATACCAAGATTAAAAAAAAATAAAATTAGTAACATGCAGCAAAACCTACTGATAGCCTGTTTTATTACAGCATTTAGCACATAATAAAGGAGTTCCATATGTCTTTAAGTTACGTATTATTTATAGGAATTTTCAGCTCCTTCTTTAAAGAAAGTTGGCTTAAAATTTCTTATGAATTTTCCATGTAGTGACAGCACATTATGGAAGCTTTTACTGATATTACCTGAAAAATAATTTTTTAATTACAGTTTTCTAAAAATTAATTATCTTAGTTTCTTTGGTGTACTGTGCAAGTCACTTTTTAGGGCTTCAACTTTCTTAAAATCTGTCCCACAACATCCATTTCAGGGATACAGCATAGACCTGTTAATTTCTTGAAGTCTTCATGACTGTGAAAGTGTCTGACCACATATAGTAGCATCCACGACTGAAGTCTTCAAAAATGCATAGTGAAAAGCAGTTTAGAATTAGTCACTTTTAGACCAAAACCTGGCAGCTTTTTAAAACAAAAAAATCCTTATGAAAAAAACTTTGCTAACTTTAAGGACTTTGTGAACACCACTGAAAACACAGGAAGCACACAACATAGTGTTACACAAGAATACACCACCACTTTGCTGTACATACAAAACTTAACATCCATTATTTGACCTTACTATTCTTATTAAAAACACATCTATCTTATCTTTAAAATGAAAATGTTATAAATTACAATATTTTTATATATTATAACCACTTAAAAGCCAGTTAGCTATAGGTTCCATTAAATAATATTTAACTGGTGACACTAGGCAAGACTACTGGTGATTAAGGTTTTAAAAACCAATAGACCCTAGAAACATGAAAAAAAAAAGAAACTTCATTCCTTTAATACAGATAGCTCTGCAGAAACAACAGTACTTAAAAATAAATAAACAAAAAAGCTGGGACCAAATGAAAGGATTTGAGAATCTGACAACCCAAAAGTTTCATAAAATGAAATGCAGTTTGAGGGGGTTTTTTTTGGTAATGACTAATTGTCCTCTTCTTGGCTTTGATTTTGTTGGGAAAAAAAAAAAAAAACGAAAAAAAACGCATGAAAATTAGCAGAAAATGGAAAAGAAGATCATAAGCTTTTGTTCCTTGCTGCCAGGTTGACGGTTTTCACCTGGGCAAACAAAATATGACATTACAAGACAGTTACCTTATGGTACTGAACTGGAAGTGTTTCTTCTCATGTTACTTCTTTCATATTTTACATTTAATATGCATGACTCTTAGGCATCTGTTATTCTGAGAAATTTGACTGTTTTTAAATAATATGCTACAGCACTAAATTCTGCTTAAAGAGTGTTGCATCTTGACCCCTGTCTAACATTACACAGAAAATTTAAAAATATCAGACATATGCCAAATGAGTGTGCCTACCTGAGCCTGTACAGTGAATGACACAGCACCTTTGGCAAGCGTAATCAGCCCATTTCCCACTGACTGAGATGAATGGGCAGACAAGACCTTTCAGTACAGTTTTGGTGACAAAATCAAGCAGCTACAGATTTAGCATTTCCCAAGTTGCAATGCAGTGTCCTAACTTGATGAAGCCTGATCCTAATATTGTTTTCTCTTCCTGTATCTAGCTCCACATCTTTCTTCACAAAGGAAGTTAATTGGAATACAATGCATCTTTTCTGCACTGTTCCAAAAGAGTAGATTGTAGGATGGGTCAGGGACACGTAGCTGCAGTCCAAATTACAGTCAGCTTCTGGAGAGAGCTGAAAACACAGTTTTACAATTTTGACAGCCTAAGAAATAGCTCAGAGCTAACATCCAAACAACCAAAGAAATGAAATGCCAAAGCTGTCTCAACAGTTCCCTTCTCTGACATGGACAAGGAAAACATTTTTCTAATCCAGGTATAGAAAACGCCATATCATGGAATGATTCACAAGTGTTTTGGGAGACTAGAAGAAGGCCCTGGCAAAATCAAGGTTTTTTTCATGACTAGCAGAAGTATTGAAGTCTAGTTACCTACCTGCATGCTTATGGGGGCATATGTGCTTATGTTACCAAAACACTTGTGCCAAAGCTAGCCTGACTGTTTTCCCATTCCCTTCCAAACAAATTTCTCTATATTTCAGCTTCTGATGTTTAGGAGAATAGGTGACAGTTCACACTGTGACCAGGTCTGAGCTACATGTGTTGACTGGCAGACCAACCAAGCATGCCGACCTGCAAGGCAACAGGTTGAACAGAACAGAAAATTTCTGAGTCTGTGCTGCAGCTTTTTCTACCCTGGGGCACTAATCTGAGTCCCTTCTGTACTCACAGCTGCTAAATTTCATTCAAATTGCAGAAACTTAACTTTGTGACCTTTACCTCTTTATCAAATGCAGCTGAAATTAAGCAGTGGATTTGAAAGTTATCAGGAGATAACATGATCCTATATATCTTGTTTTGCTCAGATCCTCGGCATGAAAACACTGTAGCATAATCACTGTGAAAATATTAATTTTTATGTCACTTACTGTTTTCATTCAGAAGTTCCACCACAAAGTCAGATACAACAGAATACAGTTGTTACACAGTGATAGCATAAACAAATCCAGAGAAAGTAGAGACTGTTTCAATAAATCTGCCTTCATTTTTTAAGGTGAACAGGGCCCTGAATACAGGTTGCTTCATAAAGGTGAAGATTTAATGGAAATACAATTTTTTAACTTACCATGACTATAACTGACTGCCCTTCATAGAGATCCCTGCTTCTCTTCCAACTCCATTCTGTCTTTCCTAAGGCATAAAAAAGTTCAATGATACACAGTTCAATAAAACAGCCATATCAAGTCTAATCAGTCTATTCAGTACACCTGTACTTTTGTGGTTTTTTTGGTTGGGTTGGTTGGTTTTGGGTTTGTTTTTTTTTTTGTTTTGTTTTATTGGGTTTTTTTTGGGTTTTTTAGAATCGGCATAGTTATTTTTAAAGCATCACCTTAAAACCCTGATCTTACTGCCCAGATCCCAATATCCCAAATTAGGGAATTGTTTTTAATAATATGTAAAACCCAGTTCCTTTCCTATAAATAGGATCCACAGTGCTCTGTTTACCCTTTCTATTGATATACCACTAGATTTTTAATTTGTGTATTTCTCACTAAAAAAGCAAACTTGAAATCAGAGGGGTTTATTTGTTGCTAGATTCCAGGAGCTGATGAAGGAAGGAAAGAAATTGAAAAATTCTAATGACCTCTCTAAAACTCTAATAAAAAAGAAGAGAGACAAAGAATAATCAGTGTGGAAAAGTTAATAGAAAACTGGACATTAGAGGAAAGGTTAGCAGGATGCAACAGGTATGAGAAGAGTCAGGGAAGTGAAAGTGATTCAACCAAGAGGGGATGGACTAAGAGAAACAAAGATATAGTCTAAGCAGGATAATGAAAACAAGTTTTTCAATACTTTTTGACATTGGCCTATCTCTTCCTCTGTTGAAGTGAAAGCATTACATCAATTCATAAAATGCCTTAAGGAAACCTTAAAACCATTTAACTTCAAGCATTTAGAGTAGCTAAACTCTGCTCAGCTAAGCAACTAAAGAAGTGCTTAAATTTGGAAATCAATTTACATCCTATTGTTAACTCTTATTAGGTCTGTAGTATCAAAAGCACCTTCAAAACTGAGCCTCAGCTCCTTACCCTAATAACACTCAGACTCACACTTCGGTGCTAGTTGGGATCCAGCCCATCAGTTACCAGACAGGCAAAGCCAAATACAAGGTGCAAGGGACTAACGTGGATTCAGGCTCTTCTCTCCCATACTCATGCAATTTTTTTACTTAAGTGCAAGATTAATTGTTTGGTGAAGAGAATGCAGATAGTTAAATGCTTAAAGTTAATTCAAGAATCAGCTCTCTAAAATAAAACTAAAGAAAAAATGGCTGAGAAAGAACAAAGAAGCAGATTGTTGAATCTGTATTAAAAATAAATGACCTCTGGGTTACATCCCAATGTGCTGTGCCTGAAAATTGCTGCTTCTTTCTGGTTTAAGTATTAAATCTTGTTTTGAAAACATCAAATGGTAAAGAACCCTGGCAAAGTAAGTTTAGTGGTACTAAAGTAATTCTTAACACAGTGTAGCTCAGATGTTGGCATAAAGGGCTCAGCGTCTCTCTTGGCTATTTAAACATATTTGTGCTTCCAAAACCAGATGGCAAACAGCTGAGACAGGGTTAATATCCCATATTCCAAGAGGATAAACTGTGCAAATCATAAGCCATTAATAGGGTTCTGTCCCTTTTACTCCTTACTCTACAATACAGTTACTAAAGGAAAACAGAAGTTGAGCCATTTGTTGAGATACCAAAGAAGGTCTGGGGCATCTCTCAGCATTCTCTGAACTTCTGGTCACTGTGATCCATCTCCTGAACTACGGATCATTCTGTGCACCATTATTTTAAGCTGTCACCTATCTAAATGACCAGGAAGTCAACAACAACACTTAACAACTAGATTCTTACACAAGCAAGCCCCTGCTACCAATATTCCATCCTTTATTTATATCTCTAAAAGAAAGGAAACTCCTCATTTTTAAGATCAATGCTTAATAAATCCATAAATGTAAAAATCATTACCTAAAGATTCTTATGAGTAGGATTAAAGACCTGATTAAGGCGGTGAAATAAAGAGAGAAATAGTTCATCTATGTTCTGTCACCTTTTCACAAAATGGCTAAACAAAATAATGTTTTGCTCTTTCTGGGAGAATTATGAGCACTACTAAAATTTTATAAATGTTGCGAAGCTCAGAGTTCAAAATTTCCCAGAAACTGGGAAACTAGAGAAGCAAATTAACATCTTGCATCAGTCTAAAAAGAAACAAATTGTACATCAAAAGAGCAAACAAACTAATACTAGCCAAAAGCACTTTCATATCCCCCATTCCTGTATTCATTTCAGTAGCATTTCATTTAGTTGCAGGCATACACATCTGCAAAATTTAAACTTCAGTCTTTCAAACAGTTTCATATATCCTGAACTTCACTAATCTAAGTAGTGCTACAGATAAAACTATTCATGTAAACAGAGTTAAGCACATGCACAGGACTAAGGTTAAAGAAAGCAATAAAGAAACTAACTAATGAATTCAGTGTGTCACTAACAATTATTTTTGAAGTTAAGGACAGCAAGGAATAAAGCAGAGCTTGAAAAATGAACAGCTGAAATATGGGGTGTGGAGGAGAAATTAAGTTATGGCCCCAGAAATTACCCTACAAAAATCTAGCTTCAATACCTATAAAATAACAGAATCAGTGCTAAACAGGAAAAAATAATAGAGCATCCCCAACTTAATAGCCATGACAACCACATTCTTTTCTCACCATTTGATGAGTCTTCTTCAGCTCAAGGTTGAAGCTCATGGGTGAAGACCACTTGGCCACTGTTCTTCTGTAATTAATGCATGAATAAAAGAATGGGCTTCAGTTTTCACAGATACCAAGCCAGAACTTTTCACAACCATTAAATCCACAAAAATATTACAATCTTTAGAAGTTACAGTTAGACCATTTCAGCAAAACTTTACCACAGAACCTAAGTTTAATACCAAATCCCTTCTTAAATCCTCATGGATATATATGTTATTATGAGCCAGGCCTATAGATGGGAGTCAACACTGTAAGATGCTAACAAATTACAGAAATTAAACCTTTTGATGACTACACCTCTTGCTTTATGCTATATTGAGCATTTTAATGTTTAATGGCTCAAAAAAAACCCAAACAAACCTAAATAGAAGATTTGCTATTGAAAAATCAGGAGGTAAAAGAAAAAAGGCAAGGTTTATTTTTCATGTGGAAGTTCATAGGAAATCTAACAAAGTATATTTAGCACTTTCTAAGCCAGCACATACTTTTTGCAGGCCTTACAGTCTATAGAAGCATCCTTAGATCAGATTTATTTGGGAAAATTCAAAACTCACTTTTCATTGTACAGTAGTAAAAGCTGTCCACTTTAGTCCTTTCTAGATTACAACCTCTGCCATTGCAAGCAGACCAAAACTGCAAAAGCAATTAATTCCAAATCCTGTATTTGTCAAGGTAAATTATAGACTGAATGGCTACAGCAGAAAGCAAAACACACATGAAGGAGGATGCCCAACTACAGTTACTAGGTTAGTAAACCAAAACTTTAAACTTCAAGTGATATGAAATTAACAGGGAGGCCTGAAGGGAGGCTTAGATGAACCTCGAACAAGGATCTAGAAGGCTGGATGAGCATCAGGGGCAGGCAAAGCAGGGCTCAAATTAGAAAAATAAGTAGGAAAAAAATTCAAATTTTCACTGGCTGTATGTCCATATACAATACAAACACTGAATACCAAAACAATATGTAATTGTGCAATTATTATAATTGTGTGGGTGTAGCTTAGTGCCCCCAATTGATCTAACTTACCTAGGAACTTTCCAGATGAAATGGAATAATATGCAAGAACCCAGGCAAGCCAAATAATCTAACTAAAAAGTTACACAGTAATGACACAACGCCAGTTTTCATTACAACAAATTCCTCTAATCCTCATAGTTGTAAAATAAATCTTAAAAACACATAGCAAGGTAATTTGTAAAGTAATGCATGTCTGAGCCAGAAAACAGCCTGCAGCTTTCTAACCATCCCTAGCTATGAGCTTCTGTGTCATTTCAGCAAAGTGCCTTGCTTTGGTTTTGCAACCTCTCAACTGGATCTAAGCAATCCAGTATATCCAAGAAAAAGCCTGCTGCATACAGGAAACTCCAAGTACAGGAAGCTGGGGGGATGTCATCTCAGCAATGCAGTTTATTATAAGTTCCTCTTCATATGGATTTTCTCTAGACTTTTAATTTACAAATTCGGGGTCTCAAGATTCTCCAGGGCATAAACCCAGGATACTTGAAGAAGTGTCTTCTAGGTCTCTAGACTAGATCCAGTTGCCAGCAGTTTCCCTTGTCTGACATAAGAGGACCTATGCAAGAAAAGGGAAAAAAAGCTGAAAGTTCTACAGACAGAACTTTCTTGGGGCTGGTGCAAGTCTAAGGAATGAAACTGCTTAAGAGCTGAGGGCCATCAGAAATGTAACTGCACCTTGCTTGAAGAACAAAACACATTACTCCAGCCTTAACTCACTAAAATAAAGACATAATGTGTATGGAAGAAAAGACAGATACAATAAACTGAAAATATTCAATTGCACATGCTCCTTCCCTTGGCAACAAAAGAACAAATAATATGACAAATGCTGGTCATGTCACTTATTACCGTATGAGGAGATTCTCTGACAATTTAATGGCACTCTCTGAGGAGAAGAACCTGTAATGCAGGACAGGAACTATGAGGAGGTGTTCAGAAAGTGCTGTAATGAGAACTGCATGAAGAAAGGAGTCAATTATAGAAATGCAGCTTAACCTCATATCTGCTACCACAGAAGATAAGACATCCAGCACTGCGAGGAGTCCAATTTGTTTGCGACGGAAATCTGAGCTAAAGGATTGACATTACTTTTGGTGAGGCTCAAAATCCCTTTCTTTTCCTTCTGTCCTCAGCTGTGTTCCTGCTGTGACTTTTTGGCTTGGCTAGTCAGTGAGGAAACACACTCATGATCATCTCCCAGATGCTACAGCTAAAGAATGCAATAGCCACCTCCTCTTACGTGGATTTTTACACTACAGCAATTGCCTTTCTCACTTGTTCTAATTCTCAGTTAAATATTTACCCATTCTGATCCACAAATTATTATAACTGTGCATTATTTAACTTAAGATATATGGATGGAAGATATAAAGTAAGACTATTACATTAGGATTAAGCTTTATGCAGTCCCAAGTAATTCTGAGAATAATGATTGTGCAATGTCACTATTAGCTCTGTAAGTCCGAAACTCAAGAGTATAATAATGAGGAGAACTACCCAGTGTGCTTACACATAATAATATACATTTCAAACTGTGCAGAACTGGGGCCTATGTGCATTAAGAATGGAACTTGAGAGCGAGTACTAGATATTAGGGGATGCAAAGATTTCACTTTCATAAAAAATATTAATGAAATATCCAAAAGGACAGTAGTGTCCTATTCTCTATATTAGAGAATACCATGTATTATAAAAACAGCGAATCACAGAATATGGGCATACTACTCCCTACATCTTATTTTTATATTAGGGTTGGAAAAATGGGTGAGAAATAATAGCTAGAATTATTTTAGGGCAAAACTATACATAATCTAAGTAGAGAGAAGTGGTATGAGCAACACCATAATTTTATATTTTTCTTTACTGTTTTCACTACTATTTCTACTGCAAAGTTTCCTTTTCACAGGCACACAGCCTTCAGGAAAAAGTTAGAAAGCATGTACTACCATTCTTTTCAGTTGAAAGGAACACTTTTCGAAAATTTTGCTCAGACTAATTTTAATTAAAGAAGAGCAAAATAGTAAATATCCTGTAAATCATTCATATTTCCTTCTTTTTAATAGAATGGCTGTACGATCTGAAGTTTTGTCATCTGGGTCATTTTCACTGAGAGCCGGGTTTGAAAAAATTAGGAATCAGTTTCTTTAGCAGCACCAAACTTCAATTCAGAGGAAAATATAATAACATAAATGCACACTATTAGCTATGTGATTACTTACATGTTGCATTGCACTACTTTTTTCCTTAGGGACTCCAGAATGACATAGTCTCTGAGCAGCAGCAGTTTTCGTAGCCATGATGGTCTTTTTGAGCCCAAAAGCTTGGTGTTTTGTACTGTGGCAGTGGCTTAAAAAAAAAAAAAGGAAAAAAAAAAAAAAAAGAAAAAAAAAC
>VXBU01004763.1:83977-139959 GCA_013400315.1 Bombycilla garrulus | reverse complement strand
GCTGCAGCAGAGATTGCAGAGCTTGTACATACCCGTCAAAGCACTGTAGGGCAGCAGCTGGTACAGCCCCCAGTAGTAGGAAACCACTGACAGGTGGGAAAGGAAACTCAGGTAGAGCAGGGGCACGATAGGAGAGCAGGACACATCTTCCATCAGGAATAGGAGGGGTGAGGGGACTGTGAATAGAAGGAAGAGGAAGTCGATGACAGCTAGGACAAAGATGCCGGAGTTATTGAGTATCAGGTTGAGGAGCCAGAGGACAGCCCCGTTCCCGGCCAGCCCACAGAGGCAGATGAGCAGTGTCACACTGTGAATGGCCACGTTGGTGACATCAATCTCACACAGATCGTCTCCTTCAGTGGGTGAGATGGCAGGTGGGGACATGGTGGTCACCTCCATGGATGGACACTGGGCAGGAGCTGGGATGTGGCCCCTGGGTGTGGTCAGAGTGGATGGGGAGTCAGTGCTTGGAGAATCCAGGGATGGACCATGAGGCTCCTCAGCAGCTCCCTGCGGTGAGAAGAATTCAGTGGAGAGAAGTGAGGTGTGCAGGGGAGGAGGGCGGTGGAAATTATAGACTGGGAGAGGGAAAAAAAGGGATTCGTTTGTTCAGTGCGAGATACAGATGGGAAGAGCTGGGCAGTGGAGGGAGGAGCTGTGGAGGGCACTGTGTTTCTGGGAGAGGGTGGCAGGAACAGAGCAGCTGCTGGAGGGGAGGAAGTTGGGGTAGGGAGGAAGGAAAACATTGCACTGACCTGTTCACTTAGGGGCAGCAGGAGGCAAAGGGGGTCTGTCCAGATCAATGGTGCTTCCTGGTACCTCTTGCTGCTTTGGGATCCATATCCTAAAGCTGCTCCTGCCAGGTCGGTACCATGAAGGAGAAAGTGCCCAGATCACCAGGAGCTCCCCATTGCTGTCCTGCTGGTTCTCTCTGTGCCCTCCCCCAGCGTTGCTTCCCAAGGCTCGGTGGAGTCGCTGGGGGGGGGTCAGGAATTGCATCTTTGGCTACGTCAGAGCTCCACTTCCTCAGAGTTATTTGTTCTGGTGTTCTTCTTGTTCCTGTCATAGAGGAAGTAGATTGACATGTAGATTTCTTTGAATGGCTCCACATTATCTCTTGATTAGAACCACCCTTCCCAACAGGACATTCTCCAACTGCTTTCCCTCTCTTGACAGGTTCCTGCCATTTCTCATTTCTCATCCTGGAGGGGTCGTAGTCCCTCCAGCACCAGAGGGATGCTAATTCTGCTGGTGGCACTGGAATTCTGGCTGTGCTCCAGCATTGTTCAAGCATCTGGCTGCTTCTCAGAAACAGCTCCCATTCTGGCAGGAGCTCCAGAATCATTGCCAAAACCTGCCCTGGGCTCATGGGAGCAGCCCTGGGCCATGCACTCCCATTTCTGTCATTGCAGTGCAGGCTCACCCAGCCCAAGGGAAGGACAGCAATCAGTTGCTTGCAGCCAGGTTATCAGCACTTAGAGCCCACCCTAATTACTGCCAATGCCCTTGATGATGCAATGAAAGCTACTGGAGACCAGGGAGCTGTGAAGGCCCTTCCAGCCCTTCACCAGAGCTCCTCCTCCTCCTCAGTCCTGGGAACACTTGTGGTTGTTTTCACCTGACCCCACACTGTCCCTTTGCCAGCAGGGACACCTGCCACTCTCCCGGGTTGCTCCAGACCCCATCCAACCTGGCTTTGGAAACTTCCAGGGATCCAAGGGCAGCCACAGCCTCTGTGGGCAACCTGTGCCAGGTCTCATCACCCTCACAGTGAAGGATTTCTCCCAGATATTCACTCTGAACTCACCCAGTGTCATTGTGAAGCCATTCCCCCTTGTCCTATCACTCCATGCCCTTGTCCAAAGTCCCTCTCCAACTCTCCTGCAGTCCCTGGATCTCATGGATCTCATGGATCATGAAGTGTTGGTCCTTGAAAGGATTGGCCTGCTGAGGGGATGTGAGATTCCATAGCTGGGGACACAAATGAGGTGTCAGCAGGGAAGAGAGGTAACAGTTCTGGTCCCATGGTCACCACGCAAGCCAGTTTCTAGCAAGAGCATCCCAGATCCCTGAGGCATGTCAGTCTGGGTAGGAATCATCTCACCTCAGCTTTCTAGGAATTCCTTGGAATTCACTGCAGGCTGCTGTCTGACTAGAAATGTAGTGTAGAAGATGACTCAGATGAAACCTCTAACATTCTAAGGGTTGTAGCCAAGGGAGCAGCATTGATTTGCCTCTTCTCAGAAGAAATGACATTACTGAAATCCTAAATCCTCTTTCTGCTGTGTGCCTGTGCTCCAGCTCACACACTGAATTTATTATTCCATGTATTCTGATGGAAACTGTGTGGTGAAGGTCCAGTACCACTGAAATTGTGGTGTGCAAGTGTCCAAACTAGATTTGAACCAGAAATCGTAGGTTTTGTCCTGCAGGGTCCAAAAAATTCAGCTGTGGAATGAGAGGGGGCAATTTGAGCCCGTCCACAGACAAGATTTCAGGATTAGGATTGCTAAGAGGAACCTAACACATAGATGTGTCAGGTTTCACAGAAGGGAATGAGGAAGGTGTGGAACTGTCAATAAATGGCTCATCCCAGCCATTGCAGGCACCAGCCTTAGGAAGAATTCTGGTATAAGACATGTACCTGTCCTCCTCACAGACAAGCCAGAGGATTTAGAATGGGAAAAACTAAGGAAATGAGATATTTTCTGACACTGTTTACCACGGACAAGCTCTGCAGCAAAGCCCAGATATTATTTATTGAACAAAATCTGGGGCTGGAGTTACCACGTTGAAAAGAAACAGAAGGAATAAATCCAAATCTGATTTAGGGGTAGTAACAAAATGAAAAAGATCAGTATATCAGAGTTTATTCCCTGGAGCCAATGCAAAGAGAATTGTTCCATGTGGAATACAGGAACTGGGCTGAGTTCAGAGCCATGTCCTCCCACACTTGTGGCTGATCCTGAGGTGCCACATCTCTGGGTGCCACATGTCCAGAAGTGCCTCACAGAGCTGTCACCTCCACCACAGTGTCCCCAGGGCCGTGGCTCCCCTCGTCACTCCTGGTTTTCTCCTCAAACACCCTCTGCAGAGACATTCTGACAGAGCGCTGGAAGCGGCACCGCTGGCAGCTCCCCACCAGCACGTAAATCACTGGGTTGAGGGTGCAGTTCAGCAAGGCCAGCAGCAAGGAGGTGCTTTCTGGGAATAACTCACCAGAATCAGGGAGATTGAGGAAAACCTCCACGCAGAAAGGGATGCCGAAGGCAAAGAAGAGCAGGACGTTGAGCAAAATGGCCACAAAGAGCTTCCCTGGCTGCCACCTCCGGGAGCCACAGCACAGCTTAAGGAACAGGAACAGGTTGGAAACCAACATCATGAGGGAAAAAAACACGGAAATGGTGAGGGCTACACCTGCAAGGACGGTCTCAGAGTCCTCAGTATAGGTGTAAGGTGATGTAGAGGAAGGAAACAAAAACCCCTGCGAGGGCCCAGAGGGCCCCACTGATGACACCCGAGAGGTGCCGGGGGGCAGTGGCAGCGGTACCAAACGGGGCAGAGGACGGAGACACAGCCTCCATGCTGAGGGCTGCCAGCAACCCAAGGCTGCTCAGGTCAAACAAGTGGCACGGGAACCCAAGGACAAACACAAGATGCCTGTAGAGATGAATAAATGGAAACAAAGATGTGCAAAATGCTGCTAAGGTCAGAAAAGCCAAAATAAGCAGGAGAAACAGGAGGAGCAGGGAGAAGTCAGCAACAGCCAGATTTAGGATGTAGACAGTGAAAGGGCTCTGCTTTGTGTGGAAGCCCAGGAACCACATGACCACCCCATTCCCTGCCAGCCCACAGAGGGAAATCCCCAGGCACACCCCTGCAAAGGCAATCAGGGTGTATGGAATGCTCAGGCATTCAGGTGTGATAAATTCCTCCCAGTCCAGAGATCCATAAAGTGTATAATTTTTGGTGAAGTTTGTGGTGCTGTTTTCCTCCATGGTGAATGATTCTGCTCCTGGCAGCTGCCTTCTCCCTTTCCCACCACCTCCTAGAGAGAGATGGGGAACCAGAGGGAAAGAAAGGACATCAGCATTCACAGTGCTTCCCATCTGTCCACACAGCCCCATGCCAGCCCCAGGAAGAACCCCTACCCCTGCAGTGACCAGGACAGGCTCCCACCCCTCCAGCCCTGAGGGGTGGCATCTCCCACCAGTCCATCCCTGGACTCCTACCTCCAGTCACAGCAGCACCTGAGAGAAAGGATTTGGGGATGGCTGCTGGAGCCACTGGCTGTGCTTCAACCTCATCCCTCACGTCTGGGTGCAACCCTTGGCCCAGGGATCACATCCCATGGTCAGAGCCTTCTCTCACAATCTCTCCACATCAGTGACAGCTTCCCCTCACGTGTCATTGGGACACAGATCTTGTCAGGAGGACGTGACCATGTCACTGCCTTCCTCTCCTCCCCACAGTTCTTCATGAGGAGCTGCTGATCTGTTATGATCCCATTAATGCAGACACTCAGACTTTCGAATTTTAAACATCATTTACTGGTTCTAAAACAAAGAAAATGAGAGGACAGCTGGCAATCCTTAGTCAAAACTCTCCTCTGGTGAGGGCAGATCCTGTCCATGGAAGGCATACTCCACTATGATCTGTACAGCTATTACAGGGCTTTCTGAACCCCTCAGAAATTGCAGACCTCATAAGATGCCAACAGAGCCACTGAGCAGCAGCCATGGGGATGAGCGCAGTCCTTGTGTCCACATGCTGTGGGAAATCACCAGTGCCCAGACACGGGACTGCATGAAGGCTTTACCCACAGCCTCTAATCCCATCCTGTCTAATCCCAATCATCAGCCTAATCATGGTGGGATGATGCCGCAGAGCGGCAGAGGAAGGGGGTGATGTGGACACGTCCTCCTGACAAGATCTGTGTCCCAATGACACGTGAGGGGAAGCTGTCACTGATGTGGAGAGATTGTGAGAGAAGGCTCTGACCATGGGATGTGATCCCTGGGCCAAGGGTTGCACCCAGACGTGAGGGATGAGGTTGAAGCACAGCCAGTGGCTCCAGCAGCCATCCCCAAATCCTTTCTCTCAGGTGCTGCTGTGACAGTGCTGTTCCTACTGGAGGTAGGAGTCCAGGGATGGACTGGTGGGAGATGCCTCCTGTCCAGGGTCAGGGAGAGAGAAGGAGAGAGAGAGAAGTATAGAGAGAAAGAGAGAGAGGAGAGAGAGAAGGATAGAGAGGAGAGAGAGGAGAGAGAGAAGAAAAGAGAAGGAAAAAGAAAGAAAAATACAAGATAGGAAAAAGGAAACTAAGCAAGAGAATTAATGGGAGAGAAAGAGAGAAAGAAAAATGAAAGAAAATAAGAAAGTACAGGAGAAAGTAAAAAATAAAGTTTGAGAATGAAAAAGGATTTGCTTGGACAGGACAGACGAAGAAGGCTATCCCTAGTGCACTAAAACCCCATAAGTAGTTGGGTCAGTCACACAGGGGCTGGTCCTGCTCCCTATAGAATCATTGGAGGAAATGTTATTTACCTAAGCACAGCAGTGTTATACCAAAAAACACCTGGAATTAACTGCTATAAAATAAATCTGGCTTTTCCATCCTTTTTCGAAAGACACTGACTGAAAGTTTTTTCCTGTGCCTTAAATAAAAAAATTATTTATCTGACTTTATAGTCTGTGCATTTTTATCAGCTAATAAATCAGATAACAACAGAAACAAAAACAACAACTTCAAATACAATTTTTATCCCTTCTGGTAAAATGAAAACAGCAACAATAACAAAAAGAGACTTCTGGTCTTTTTAACAATATAAAAATGTTTTGTTTGTCCCAATGATAAAATCATTTGAGCTTTTAAAAAGAGAACATTTTGAACATGAATTTGTGAGGTATTTCAAAGAAAATTACCCACACTGACTTTTTGTAACAATTTTAGTTAAAAGAATAAATGTTAGGTAGTCTAATGGCACAAATAATCCCATTTTGCCCCTCAAAGGATTTGGTTTAGAGAATAATTTGTTGCAAATCATGGTGTTTATTTACCTTGTTCTGTTTCCTGTATTTTTCCCACTATCCTTTGATTTATTTCTATTGCTAAAGATTTAGAAGCCATGGATTCTGATCTGTCCTATTAAAGGAAGAAATAACCCAATGCATGATGCAGATAAATGCAGAGACTCTGCCAAGGGTTGGAGAAAATTAAAATAACACGTAAAAATATAATAATATAAAATAATAACATCCAGTCATGTATTTCTTTGAAATAAAATACAAGAGAGGATGAAACTCAGTGAATAAATTTTTAAGCAAGTTGGAAGGAGTTGGAGCCCTTTTCTGCTCTGTGGTGTGGAAACATCCCTGGTGCAGAGAAGAAGTGGACTTTGTGGATGTGAATCTTTTCAGACCTTGAAATGCTCACATTAGGAAGCCCAGAAAATTGCTTTGTGAGCCATAAAAGGCTGTGTGTATGCTCAGACTTGGGAATTCTAAATTAAGAGGGATAGATGGATTCTCCTTCCAGGAATTTTATATCTGCTTCCAACAGGAGGATTGTTGGCACCGATCTCATTTTCAGGGATCTGGGTGAAAAGCAACACTGAGAATTTAAGAGTTTATAAATGACATGGATGTATTCTGAGCAGGATTTCTTTGATGAAATTCAGACACCAAGACATTTCAACCTTATCAAATGAATATTATTTAAAAGTCACTGGAAAGAAACAGGAGTTTTTAATGTGTCCTAAATACACGTCAGGTAAATCCTCTGGTCCATGTGCTTACATGCCACAGATTTGGGACTTAAAATAATGACCTAAAATATCTACAAAGAGAGCACTGAGGGTCAGGTGAGATGAACCTTCCCCAGCACCTTGGAGTTCTTCAGTTCTGCCAACACATTCCAGGCAGGATTTTAGGAGGACATGGTTATCGTGTCTCGGGTTTCCCGCTCATCTCTGTCATCCGCTGAGTCTTGGAAGGCCCTCTGGAATGCCTGCCTGATGGTGAGCCTGAATTTCCTATCCTTGTAGCTTCCCACCAGGAAGTAAATGACGGGGTTGAGGGTGCTGTTGACGCAGGACAGCACAAAGCCGATCTCCGGGGAATACAGGAACTTGTGGCCCAGGAAGTCCAGGAGGATGAGGACACTGAGGGGCACAGCAAAAATGAGGAAGAGGAGGATGGTGAGCATGATGACGGTGAAGAGCCGGCCCGTTTGGAAGGGCTGGGAGCTGCACCTGAAGCGCAGGAAGAGGGTGAGGCTGAAGAGCAGCATGAGGGGCGCGCAGACAAGGAAATCCAAGGCTCCGATGGTGATGAGCAGGCGTCGGCAGACCCTGGGAGAGGGACGAACAGTACACAAAATATATCCCAGAGTGTTCAGAAGCAGGGACAGGGCCCAGAGCAGGCCAGACACCACGGCAGACAGGTGCTTTGGGCGGTGTGTCCGGCACCAGATGGGGGACAGCACGGACAGGCAGCGCTCAATGCTGATGGCCGTCAGCAGGTACAGGCCCGTGCCGTACATGAAGAGATCCAGGAAGAGGAATATCCCAAACTGCACCCCCACGTTGAACTGCATTAGGTACTGCACGGTCTCCACGGCGATGCACAGCAGGTACCCGAAGTCGGCGGCCGCCAGGTTCAGGATGTAGACGGTGAAGTGGTTCCTGCGGATGCGCAAGCCCAGGTACCACAGGACCAGGCCATTCCCCACCATCCCACAGGCAGCACTCAGCAGGCAGAAGCTCTCCATGAACTTGAGGACAGCATAGGATGGCTCTGGTTGTCCCACAGCCCCGCTGTGGTTGGTCCCAGGAGCCTGGATGTCTGTGGTTGGAGGGAGGATTGGTGTGATTGAGGGTCTCATAATGCGTGATTCAGACCTGCAAGCACAGAGGGGAGAGGTGGTAACTCCAGGGCGACTTTTCTAGAAGGGTTTCTGGATTTTTTTTCCAAGGCTTTGTAGCTAGAACTTGATTTCATGGAATCTCAAAATAATTTTATTTGGAGGGGGTCAAGAGCCTAGAGTAACGGTACAAAGGGTAAAGGCTTCACACTGAGAAAGTGTAGGTTTGGATGGGATATTGGTAATAAATTCTCCCCTAGGAGGGTGGTGAAGCTCTGGCACAGGTTGCCCAGAGAAACTGGGGCTGCCCCATCCCTGAAGGAGGCCAAAGCCAGGCTAGAGCAAACTGGAATAGTGAAAGGTGTCCCTGCCCATTGCACAGGGTTGGAACTGCATGAGCTTTAAGGTCCCTTCCCGCCCAAACCACTCTGGAATTCTGTGATTCCATGAGAACAACTGTAGTTTTTTTATATTGATGAGCGATTTCTATTTTAATAAAGTGTCATTTGATGTGGGTCTCCTGGATCCTATGTACAGTAAAAATAAACATTTTGGTTTTGCAGAGCCCTCAGCTTCTCCCTCAGAAACTGCAAGAACCACATGTAAGAAACCACAGATTATCTCATCCCCACAGGACACGGGAATTGTGGCTCTGATAACTTTTCCACACCATTCAGTGAGTTATTTTCCTTCCCTGTGGTACTGAGATCTGATTGAGAATCTTGAGAGTGAAAAAAAAAACGGGTTTAACACCTTTTTTGGTCTGATGAGAACAAATACAGTGGGTCTTCTGCTGTATCCCAATCAGCTGTTAATTTGGACATGGAAGGCAGAGAAGTTAAAAAAGAGGAGAGGAACAAAGAATGGGGTTTTCTGGGAAGATGTGAATCACTGAACCATGTAGCCAGCATGAATCCTCTGTTCTCTCTTTGTGATGCAGCAGCACACATGGAGAGAGACTTCCAAAAGCACCCAGAACGTGACAGACTGAATCACTGCTGCTCCATCCCAGCACCCCAGGCATGCTGACCCCATGGACAGAGGGAAAAGTGTGTGGTGCAGGGAATTTCAAGGCCAGGTTGGATGGGGCTTGGAGCAACCTGGGCTAGTGGAAGGTGTCCCTGCCCATGGCAGGGGGGTGGGACTGGCTGGGATTTAAGGTCCTTTTCATCCCAAATTATTTGATGATATGATTTCTATGACTTCCATTAGGACTGATTGTAACCGGGGAACTTCTGGCACTGCAGAGCTGGATGATCCCATCCTCAACTCTCATGGCACCTTAAGCACTTCTAACAGGAAGACTCTGAAGAGCAGCCCTGTGGCTGTTCCTCCCTCACCACCTGCTCCAGGGATGGCCACATATGATCACATCTTTGCAGAAATTAGCGGAAACAGCCTCAAGTTCTGCACAGCTTTTCTGCTGTGAGAACAGAGGAAGGCCCGGTGGTTAAGTGGTTTCCTGGCTTCTGTCAACCAAATTTGCACTCGATCTGAAGAGGGTGTGAACATTTGAGTGTCGCCTAAGCTCTGTCTCAGCCCACTGCAGCCTCCACAGGTGCATCTCTCTCTGCGGGGGATTCAGGTGATTATTTCCCATTGTTAAATGGCTTTGTGCCACTGATCATGTCATGGAATCATGGAATGGAATGGAATGGAATGGAATGGAATGGAATGGAATGGAATGGAATGGAATGGAAGGGTTTGGGAGGGATCTTAAAGCTCATCTTGTTCCAACCTCCTGCCACAGCCAAGGACACCTTCCACAGACCACGTTGCTCCAAATCCCTGCCAACCTGGCCTTGGACACTTGCAGGGATAAGGCAGCCATAGCTCCTCTGGACAACCTGTGCATCACCACCCTCAAAGGAAGAATTTCCTCCCAAGATCTAATTCAAATACACTGTCTTCAAGTTTAAAACAATTCCTCCTTGGGCCATCAATCCAGGACCTTCTCCAAAGTCCCTCTCCAGCTGTCTTGGAGCACCTTTCAGCACTGGAAGGTGCTGTATGTGCATGAAGACTGCCAGGAACAGAAATGGCTGCAACGGGTAAATGACAAAACATCAATAGTTTTGCCTTCTGCTGTAACAGGAGGGATGAAATCCTTCTCTTACTTCTGCAGACTGTGGAGAAAAACACTGCAAAAGTCACTCATTGTTCACATTTATTTATCATATTCCCTTGGAAAGACTGAATTCCTGTCTCCAAGACACATTCAAGATGTGATTCTATTTCCTTATGTAACTAAAAAGTGAAAACTCTCCTCGAACAGCAGCAGCCTGAGTCCAGGTGGTCTTTTTCTCCTTTGAGATTAAACATCCTCCCAGTGGTTTGCCTGCAAATCCTGCCTGTAGCTCCTGAGGCAGAACAACCCTGACTCCACAAAGATGTCTCAGACTATGGACAGAAAGTTATGCTGTTGTAAGGCCAGGTCTCTGAGTAATGACTTTTTATATCAGAGAGGTGCATTTAGAGAAGTTCAAGAGCACTTGTACAGGGAAAAGAGTCTCTGGAATGAAGATTTCATTATATTGAAAATGATTATCATCAATTCCTGACCTACAACAAATTTCTGTCCGGCAAAGGAAGTAAATATTTGACCTTTTTTCCTCCATTGCTTTTTTTCTCCTCCCTTCCCCAAAGCCTGACAGAAACCATCACAGTGCAACAGCAAAGACCCATCTCAGAATTTCTCACCTTTTTTGTGTTCCTGGGAATTTCAGCACCTCTGCCCAGCAATGTTGTCCCCTGGATTGTGTGACATAGGCTCCAGCTCGAGTCCTTGTGTCATTCTGCAGTGCTGGGCTGGGCAGCCACTGTTTAAAAAGCCATGGTGTTTTCAGCATGACCCTTCAGGCAGCCAATCACTCATGGGGGAAATACCTCCTCTGTGTGGGTATGATCACTCCAGTTTGAACCACTTCCCCCTCCCCTCTTTGCAGTGTCATGGAAACATTTTTTTACTACTTCTCCCTTCCTCAGCTGTTCTTGCAAGAGCTGTCCATACAATTCTTGCACTGTGTTGTGTCCTACTCGAGGCCCTGATATGCTCTGGTTTCACAGCCCCTGAAGATGAGGTTTTAGTGCAGCTCAGGTAGAGAAATTTTAAGTCCTCTCCTGTAACATCTTTGCTGGAGGTTTCACAACCTCCCTCAGCACTTCTCATTCCCTCTTGTCCCTGCCCAGCTGTCACAAACCCACCACCACAGTGAGTCCTCTTCTGAGTCACAGCCTCTCCAAGGACAGTTCAGCACCTTTTGGAGTCTCTACTGCTTCATCCAACCTTGCACCCAAACTTCCCATCTCAGCAGTTCCAGATGCCCAAACCCTGCTTGTGCTGCCCTCAACATGGAGCTCTGGGGTCAGGAGCTCTTTCAGTGCACCTTCACACCCCACAGGCTTTCAGCACCATCCTTCAACACATCAGGCACTTCCAATTTCACAAAATCCCTCCAGCCCCATTGCCTTTCACTTCCAGTTTCACAACTTCCCCCTGAACAAAGCTTCAGGCTCTTCCTCACCTTGTGTCTCCTAAACAGACAGAACCCAACACCACCCATCCACAACATCCCAGTTCTGTCTCTGCACACTCCATGTGTCTGGGTGCCCATGAGCCACCCAGATCCACCTGCCAAAGGGCATGGAAACAGCGAAAATACCTTTCTCCTTTCCTGACATCCTTACAGGGAGCTATTCTGGGGAGGTGCCAGCCTCCCTTCCTTGTCCCTTGGGCCAGAAAGTAAAGGAACAGGAGTGTGATGCCACCTAAATCACTGTTGTGTGTGTCAGTGGGCACAGGAAAGGGCAAATCCAGCCCAAATTTGCTTAGCGGGTCAAAAATGCATTTGTACATCTTCAGCTTCTGTTGTCATCTGTTCTTCCTCTTCCTTTCCCAAAGATTGTAAGACTGTTTTTACTTTCTTACCCAATCTTATTTCCTATTGTGGTTACTGGCAACCCTCATTAACCTGGCCAGGACTCCAAGCTGTGGTGTAAAATTATATTTATATTAAAATACTATTTTTATCCAGAGCACTATTTAATCACCTCATTAATTTGAGGGTTCCCATTTTCTCTGTATGGATTGCTGGCATTCCATGTTGGGAGACATTCAAAATGCCTTTGTTGTTATTGAGCCATTCTGAATTTCAGTAAATGTCAGCAAAACAAAGGGATAGGTAATGGATGAAACTATTTATTGATGCACCTAAATCACAAGTTGAAAATACACAGTACACTTCAGAGCAGTGATGAGTTGGAACTGAAATAATACAGAAATTCATCAAATCCTGGGATGGTTTAGGTTGGATGGGACTGTAAAGCTCATCCAGTTCCACTCCCAGCCATGGGCAGGGACACCTTCCACTAGCCCAGGTTGCTCCTACCTGGCCTGGAACACTTCCAGGGATGGGGCAGCCAGAGCTTCTCTCAGCAACCTGTGCCAGGGCCTCCCCATCCTCCCGGGGAAGAATTTATTCTCAATATCCCATCTAAACCCACCTTCTGTCATTTAAAGTCATTTCCCCTAACTGATTAGGTGAATAGATCCATTTATTTCCAGAGGAAAGCCTGGAGTGGCAAAGGCTCAACTCAGCTGACTTCCATAGATGTACAAGAGCTGACTTCCCTCCTCTCTCAGTTTCCCAATTTGTAAAATCAGGATTATTTTTTTTTAACTTACTTTTTACTTCACTGATCTTTGCTGAAATATGCAATTCTTGCAAAAGGCCTTATTCCCTGGGCTACCAGCAACGAAATTTCATGAAAAATAGGGACTTGGAGGGTCATCGCGAAGTGACCCAAGCCACCTTCTGTCTCTCTTCTACTTACTACTAGAAACCTCACAGATTTTTTGTTTTCTTTTTCGCGAGGACTTGCGGGGTTTTTTGGGATACACAATGATTTAAAAATCCTCACAATTTTATTATTTATTATTCACAGTGCTATAAAGCCTAAGCTGTGGATCTAAGGGGCCTTTACACTTGGGAAATGCACAAAGCATGGATTAATGGCGGAGTCTGGGAATGTTAACTTGACTAGGTCACATCACATGCTTGCCCAGTTTAATATTCAGCTAATCTGTTGGCTGTTATTTCCAAGAACCATGGAATTGTTAAGGTTGGAAAAGCCCTCCAAGGTCATTGAGTCCGACCATTCCCCAGCAGTGCCACCACTAATGCCTGTCCCCAAGTGCCACATCCCTATGTTTTAAATCCCTCCAGATGGACGGTGACTCCACCACTGCTCTTGGTAAACTGTGCCAGGACTGGACCACCCTGTGAGTGAAGAAATTTTTCCTAAAATCCATCTAAACTTCCCCTGGCAGGATGGGATTCATTTATTCTGCTTCCTACTCCTGAGTATTCTCACCTCCTTCCTCCAGCCCCAAGAGCCCTTGAGCTGGGAGATTTCCTTGGAGAGGGTGGAGGAGGTCTGTGTAAACAGGGAATTAAGCTCTGGAGGAGGGAGATTTCCATGGAGAGGTTTGAGGAAAGTTACTGAAAGAGGGTTTTTTTTCCTCTCTGCTTGCTGGGCTGTGTGTGCACCTTTCAGTGCCAACACTCCCTCCAAGCAGCTCCAACATGGGCAGGAAAACAACAGGATACACTTGGTGCTACAGGAAAGCAAGGAATTAAATGAGGTGGGATTAAAAAAAGCACCTCCTAAGCAAGTGTTGGAATCTTTTCAGAAGCTGTTGTATGTTCTTTAAAGCCTCTAGCAGGAAAGGGAGATGCTGGGGACACAAAATCTTACAGCTCTTACACAAAAATTAGATCTCCAAACACAGAGGAGGTAAGTTTTCCAGGATCTTTTCCCTTTCCTCTTTTCTTTCCTTTTCATGATTTCCTTTCCTCTTTCTTCCCCCTTGCCCTTCTTCTTGACAAATGTGAAAATACAGAAGGAAATTTCCCCTGAAGTTGTCAACCATCTCTGGCTCTCTTTGGCTTTAAATATGTGCAGAACTGGTTTTGCAGTCCCAAATCAGGTTACTGAATTCTTTTTCAGTTAAACACCTGAGATTTTAGGGGAAAACCCTTGCAATAATGTGATGGTGCAATTCCTTATAATTTTTTAAAAATTATAACAGTTCACATTATATTTATTTCATATTGCAACTGATTGCACTATATCATGTATCTCTAGTCAGTGAGTAAGAAGTTGAATTTAGTGGTAAGACCCGCCCCCATCCCCCTTTTATCCCCTTTCTTGAGTATGTTTTACCTCCTGCCAGTAAAACTGCAAGCACAGGGAAAGCCTCAACCTTTCCCAACTTCCTTTTTATGCTTCACTTTTTTGAGTTTGAGAGCAATTTTGGGTTTTCTACATTTCAGCATTTCGTGTGGGTGCCTGATCAGCTTTTTGCCTCTACAGGAGTTTCTGATTCGGTTCTATTTTAAAATCATAAAATTGAAGCCTGGGTCATATGGATCCAATCCCAAAGGGATCCAATGGGTAGCATCTCTGCCCGTGGAAGTGGGGTTGGAACTAGATGATTTCTAAGGTCCTTTCCAACCCAAACCATTCCAAGAATCTATGATTCTATGGCTGTGTCTCATACAAGGCAAATTAAATATGTAGAGGGGGAAGAACAACAAAAAAAAAAAAACCAAAACAAAAACCAAAACAAATTTAAAAAGCACTTGATAAACTTAATTCTGATCCTGTGTATTTCTTAGAGACAATGCACTTCTGATAAAGAATTAATTTTTAAGAATGAAAAAACTGATGAACCATTTTGTCTTTTTTGTTCCACATTTCCAGACTCTGCGCTGCACATTGCGCAATAGATGGCCAAGGAAAACTCCAGCAGCATGAAGGAATTCATCCTCCTGGGCCTCTCAGAGAACCAAGGGGTGCAGAAGATATATTTTGTGTTGTTCCTGCTTTTCTACATGCTCACAGTGTCAGGAAATCTTATAGTTCTTTCTCACTGTGACAAGCAGCCGGCACCTGAATTATCCCATGTACTTCTTCCTCTGCCACCAATACTTTGGAGATGTTTGTTACTCCTCTGTCACAGCTCCCCAAATGATTTCTGGCTTCCTGGTGGAAAATAACACCATCTCCTTTGCAGGCTGCATAGGGCAGCTCTTTGAGCTTCATTTTTTTGGCTGCACAGAGGTTTTCATCCTGTCAGCTGTGGCCTATGGCAGCTATGTGGCCATCTGTCAGCCCCTGCACTACCCCACGCTCGTGTCCCGCCGCCTGCGCAGCCGCATGGTGGGGGTCTGCTGGGCGGGGTCTTCCTGCATTCCACACTCCAGACCCTTCCCACCACCCTGCTCCCTTTCTGTGGCTCCAACAGAGTCGCCCGCTACTTCTGTGATGTCCACTCCCTGCTCGCCCTGGCCTGCACCGACATGGGGGCCAAGGACCTGGCCGCGATGGCCAACAGTGGAGTCATATCCCCGAGCTGCTTCCTCATCCTGGTCACATCCTAGGAGCTCATCCTGGTTTCCCTGAGGGGCCAAACGCTGGCAGGGTGGCACAAGGCTCTGTCCAGGTGTGGATCCCACATCACTGTGGTGATTCCATGCCTTGGGCCCAGCATGTTTGTTTACAGCCGCCTGCCCGAGGACAGGAGCGTGGCTGTGTTCCATGCGCTCATCACACCCATGCTCAACCCCCTCATCCACACTTTCCGGAATGGAGAGGTGAAGGAAGCCATGAGGAAACTGTGCAGGAGGAAAGTGGGAAGTAGAAGTGGGAAGGGATAGGGGCTGTGGTCATGTTCCCAAAGGATCAGAGAAAATCAAGCATGTTTGCTATAATTTCTTCTGTGAGAATGCCCCAAAATGTGCCTTTCAAAGAACAGCTGGCTGTTGGCTCCTGCTGTAATTAGGAAGGCACTGAAAATTCTTTTTATGATGGGAAAGACATTGGGAACTCTGATATTCCCTTCCTATTCCTTGTCAACAAGCACAGGCCCAGACCATGGCTTCCTGAGCAACTGCAACACCAGTACTTAAATACTATTAAAAATACTGAAAATGTTGTCCAGGTAGAACATCCCATAAGAAAAAAATCCAAAAAGCCTGATATTAAGAGCTAGTTGGTGGTTTGCTGATGAAGGAACAGTAGGGGAAACTTTTCCCCTTCCTCTCCCACTTCAACAAATCCTTTCTGCCGTGTTACAAGCCCGGGCAGATGGAGCTGGAAGCAACCTGGGATAGGGAAAGGCATGGCAGGGGGTTGGAATGAGATGGTCTTTAAGGTACCTTCCAACCCAAACAGCTATTCTGCAATTCTGTAATTATCCTATAATTCTATCTACTTCACCTATCTCGGCCCAAGACAGCACTAAATAAAATAAATGTATTTTTAAATGCTTTGGAGGTGAATACCACTGGGGTTTTTTCAGAGGTCTCACTTCTAGGTGCTGCTGAGCAAATATTCACCCACAGCTTATGGAAAGTGTCACTGGAAACAGTGTCAGGCTCCTCTACACTTTGCCAAGAATTCTTACAAGAATTTCATACTTGAGCTCAGAAGTTGGTTCTGTACTTTATGTGTCATTTAAAAATACCTGTTGAGTGAGGAAAGCTCACCACAAACTTTTGTGCATTTCTGAAGTGAGTTCCTGTGATACTACTTGTTTCAAAGTTGTAAGTCAGGTGTCTTAAGGAATAACATCAGTGATATTTTTGCTTTGTGCTGGCAACGTAAGCTAGTAAGAAATAAGATTGTAGATGAGAAATACTGGCTTAGGACAGAAAGCAACATTTGTATCCATTTATATGAATTTATATAAATGTCCTACGTAAGAGACATCTTTACTCTGACATCTCTCTCCAGGGACTACACTAATAACTACCCAAAGAACAATTTTAGCTCTTTGCTCACTGATGATTTCTGACAAAACTCCCTTTGCCTCTGGGATCTCATCACTCCTGATAGTCTTGTGCTTCTGTTGTGTGATTTACTTCAATTATTTCTGCTACAGAAATAATTTTACTTGAAGATGCTCCTGGAGGTTGTTTTCTTTTTTTTTTTACAGAAAGGGAAATACAGAAGGTTGGGCTGTTCTTCTCAGGGCTCAGAGTTGGCAGAGATACACAGCTGCTTTCATAACTTCTGAGCAGCACCTTGCAGAGAGTTTCTGATGGAACAGAGAAGTTCTGATGGAACCCCCTGAAGTGGTTTGGGGAAACCGTTAGAGGAGCAACAGCCAGTGAATTCTGTGGAAGTGTTCTGGGATTGTTCCTTTGTTTTGTTCAGGCCCCACTGAAATCCTGCCTTTGCAAAGCAGCATTGCAGGTGAGTGACTTTTGTGAGGTCTATTCTATGATGTAGGGAAAAAAAAAGTTAACAAATCGCTTACAGATTTAGAATTCCAGAATGGTTTGGGTTGGAAGGCACCTTAAAGTTCATCTTGTTCTGACCTCCTGCTCCAAGCCCTGTCCAGCTTGGTCTTGAGCACTTTCAGGAATATCACACACTAGTGTGTGATCCTTGTGTTCTGCATGGGAATGCTGTAAGTGTGGATTTGTGGGTGTTTTTCAGTAAAGCAGGGTCACCAATACCTCATTTAGTACCCCAGTGTCACTGCTGGGTGTATTTATGGGGTGTTCTACACCACAGCCAGGACCTAAGAATTATTTCTTCCACCCTCCTCAGTTATTATGACCTTGTTATTACAAAGTGTCAGTCACGTATTCTGGCTTGAATTTCACTGCTACTCCTTCAGGGAAGCATTGGTTTTAAACTGAAATTATCCCAAAAAAGCAGCAGAAGAAATACAGGAGATATTCAACATACCAGCGGACAATGTGTGTGTTCTGTTAATGTCCCCTGTCTAATGATTTGGCCTTTTATATCTTTTAAGGCAGCTTTACTTCATGCTGTTAGCATGATAGACATCTGGTTTCTTACCTGTAACCTCCTTCTTGCTGAGTTATAAACTCCTCATCAGAAATGAACAGCTAAGGAATTTACTGGAGGGAGTTTAAATGGACAAGTGCATTCCTCTATTGGTCCCCCTTTAAATTCCAGAGGACAGTGGGTGTATTTGTCTACTGAAGAACATAAAAAATTCCTTTAAAATATATATATAGAGAGAAAACGTGCAGGGTTTTGCAGCTTCTGCTGTGCTAGAAACCCCAATTTCTCCAGTGAGGAACCTCCCAAACCTGGTTTCTCTGCATGTATTCCAAATTTCAGAGTGGATAAGTGGAGAGCCTTTTCCTCAATTTGGGAGTGTCATTAGGATCAGAACATGGACCAGCTCATGCTTGAAAATAGCAGCATTTGCTTCAGTCATGGCACTTCAAATTTCCAGCAGGTAAAAGGACAGCACAGCATTTTTCCAGCATTTATGGCTCTTTTTATCTGAGTGCAGGATGTGCTGGAATCACCCTTCCTGAAGGGATTTAAAAGCAGTATGGATGTAGCACATGGGGACATGGTTTAGTGGAGGGCTTGGCAGTGTTGGAGGGCATGATTAGACTCAAGAGTTTTTCTTATTTTAACAATTCCATAATTCTGTGATTTCTCCCTGACAGAATGGAGCACACCAACTACAACACAGGAAAATAGTGGTCAGAGTGAGTTCAGGGGATAAAGTCAATGTGGAGGAGCCAGAGACCTGAATAGGGACAGATGAGGGGGTGAGTGCAAACTCTGCTTTCTGTCATTTATGACATGACACCGTGCTTTCTCCAGCAGCAAATGCATCCTGCTCACACCATCCATGAGACGTGGAACTGCAGCACATTCCCTTCCCTTCCTGGCCACCCCTCTACCCGTGCCATGGGAGCCTGAGCTGCAGCAATGGCACAGGACAACTCCTCCCGGGTGACTGAATTCATCCTCCTGGGGCTCTCCGACACCCGGGTGCTGCAACTCCTCTTCTTCACCTTCTTCCTCCTGGCCTATGCCATGGTCCTGCTGGGCAACCTCCTTATCATTGTGACAGTCAGGACTGACCCCAAGCTCTCCTCGCCCATGTACTTCCTCCTCTGCAATCTGTCCTTCATTGACATCTGCTACACCTCTGTCACTGCCCCCAGGGTGCTGGTGGCCCTGCTCTCAGGGCACAAGGCCATTGCCTTTGAGGGCTGCATGGCCCAGCTGTTTTTCCTGCACTTTGTGGGCTCCTCGGAGATGTTCCTCCTGACGGTGATGGCGTTCGACCGCTATACGGCCATCTGCAGGCCCCTGCACTACACGGCCATCATGGCCCGTGGGGCCTGCTGGGCCCTGGTCGTTGCCTGCTGGGTCGGGGGCTTTATCCACTCCATTGTCCAGACTGTGCTCATGCTCCAGCTGCCCTTCTGTGGCCCCAACACGATCCACAGCTATTTCTGTGACGTGCCGCCCATCGTCCGCCTGGCCTGCGCCGACACCGCCCTCACCGAGTGGCTCATGGCCTCCAACAGTGGCCTCATATCCCTAGGCTGCTTCCTGGTGCTGGTGGCCTCCTACGCGCTCATCCTGGCCAAGGTCCGGGCCCGCCTCTCCCAGGGGCACTGGAAAGCGCTGTCCACCTGCGCCTCACACGTGATGGTCGTCACCCTGCTCTTCATGCCCTGCATCTTCACCTACCTGCGGCCTGCTGGGACCTTGCCCACCAACAGGTACGTCTGTGTCATCTACACGACCTTCTCACCCATGATGAACCCTCTCATCTACACCCTGAGGAGCAGCGAGGTGAAGGAATCCATGTGGAGATTGTGGAAGCGCTGCAGAGCCTTCTGAGACAAGCTGGGTTGGCGGAGCCCTGGAGTAACACTCAGAGATATACCTGGAGTCACATTCCTTCTCTACTGCTACACAATAATGACATAGTGGCTAAAGCCTACAGACTTCAAATGATGTATAAATATACATATATACACGTATAACTGTAAATATTAAAAATCCATGCTGAAAACCCCAAACTTCCTGAACACTTTCACTTGTGTGGGATCATAACTTTCAAATAAATAAATGAATCCAGGATGAGGTTTGTCTCCCTCTCTGACATGCTTCTCCTGTGCTGTGACAGCAGATGGCAGAGGCACGTGCACTAAGTGTCCTCAAATTTGCCCACCGACACCGGAAGATAGAGATTGTGCTTGTAGGGTTTTCTTTAGACATATAAGAGTATTTTTAGTCATAATTCTCTCACAGAAGTGAATTATTAAAATCATACAAGGCACTATATATAGAGGAAGAAAGAGTGGAGAGGGACTTTGGACAAGGGCATGGAGGCAGGACAAGAGAAATGGCTTCACGCTGACACAGGGTGGGTTTAGACGGGATTGCGAAGAAATTCTTCTCTGTGGGGGTCTGGCATGGGTTTCCCAGAGAAACCATGGCTGCCCTCTCCCTCAAAGTGTTCCAGGCCAGCTTGGATGGGGCTTGGAGCAATGTGGGAAATCAGGGATAACGGAAGGTGTGCCTGCCCATGGCAGGGGTGTTGGAACAGGATTGTCTATAAGGTACCTTCCAACCTAAACTGCATCTGTGGGGGCAGCAGTTACATCACCAAATTCATCAGGGATAGAAATTCAGCGGTTGCCATGAAGGGAACACCGTCAGTTTCTTTGTGCTATAATGATTTAGGATTCAATTCATTCCACCTAAATAAAATCATGGAATCACTGAGGTTGGAAAAGCCCTCTAAGATCGTCAAGTCCAACCATTCCCCAGGGCTGCTAAGGCCACTACTAACCCATGTCTGCCAGTGCCACATCCACACAGCTTTAAATCCCTTCAGGGTTAGCAACTCTACCACTATCCTGGACAGCCTGGGCTGGAAAATCCTTTCCATGAGGGAATTTTTCCTAATATCCAATCTAAATTGCTGCACAGGAAGTGGAAGGATTTTCACTTTGCCTGTCTCTTTGCACTGTCTTAAATTTGCCCTCACTCCCACCTATAAGAAGAGGAGGATCAGAAGTATCAGTGAGTCATTGATCCTACTGGTTAAAAGAGATTTCCAAACATCTCCGGTCCTTATGCAAGTGATATGTCTTGGGTTGGAAGAGAATTTTTTTTTTTTTTTTTTTTTTTTTTTTTTTTTTTGGGTTNTTTTTTTTTTCTAGTATTAAAGAAAAATGTTGAAAATTTAAAATATTCTTTAGGTCAATTAGGGTAAATTACAATTGAGAAAAAAAATGTACCACTGTGATAACTTTTCTTTTTTCCTTTTTTCCTTTTTTTCTTTTTTTTCCAATAAAGCTTTTCTAAATATTTTATTTATAAATCAATGCAAGGCAAATTGGAGCTGTGGTCCAGTTATTTTGCTGGTGTCAGTTTGTTCACCAGGTATAAACTGGGTGCATCAACAGTGAACTGATTTGAAACAATTGCTCCAATTTTGATAAAATAAATAAAAATTCCTTATATTTGGGAGCTGGGATTTCAATACAAGGGGCTTGAAGCAACCTGATCCAGTGGAATATGTCCCTGCCCATTGCAGGGGATTGGAATGGTATAAGCTTTAAAGTCCCTTCCAACCCAAACCATTCTATGAAGACAAACAATTTAATATAATTGATTTTTCTCTCCCCTGGAAATATCTTGGGAACTTTAACAAAGTCTCAGAAGACACTGTTAAAAGGTTGGTGCCTGCTAAATTGCAAAGGTGCAGCTTAGGCAGCTGAGTTTGTCCCTGTGTGTAAATTGGCTTCACTGCGCACCATTAAAATCCCAAGTTTTTTCTCTCCTGGAAATTATCAGCTCTATGAACTCACCCTCAGATTTATTGCCCTCACCTAGAGGACAGTGAAAAATGGCCTCAAAGGAAAAAAAAAAATCCTTTGAGAACTGGCAGGATCTCTACAATGCTTTTGTTAAATCCCAAGAAGCCTGAAGAGATCCCAGGCTAATCAATGTTATTTAAAGACTATGGGACTGAAATATAAATGGACATCAGAGAAAAGGGAGCATTTTCAGCAGACTCTAATCAGTGTGGGCTCATCATAAGCATTCCTTGATGGAAATCTCAAATAATGACAAAGCTGAAGTCCCAGAAGTAGACAAAAATCAAATCACTTTGATTGTATTACAATAGGGATGTCAGGGAGGGGTGGGCAACAGGGCAAGAGGGGTCTAATACAGCATATCATCAATTAGTGCACATCTGGATTCTGTAAACAGTGATATTTTTGTTGTTGTTTGTTTTGGGGTGATTTTTTAAATATTATTTTTTATAATAAAATATAATGCCATGTCAATTTTATTTATTTACCCCGGGGCAGAACACTTATCTCAAAAACTATCCCGTGTTTCTACTTCTAATAACCCAGCTAAGATTATCCCTGAAAATAAGCAACTTCACTGTAGAATTGAGAACCTGGGTGACTGGCATCTTGATGAGGAAAGTGCATCCCACCCCAAAAGAAACATTGAAGATTTATAAGAGGAACAGAATCACAGAAAGGTTTGGCTCGGAAGGGAGAGATGAGGAATGGATCTCTTTCCTATATCTCTTTGTGGCATCTGGGTTTCTTATAAAATTCTTTATTGCAAAACTCCATGGGAAGTGGGATGCCTGATGGTCCTTGGGCTAACCTAAATAAAGGTCTGGACCATGGGGATTTATTCCAGCCACAGCTCTGCACTCCCATAGCAGGATAGGCCTGTCCTGTAACCCTTGAGGAATTCCAGTTTATAAAGTCCTGGAATGGTTTGGGTTGAAATGGACCTTACAGTTCATGTTGTTCCACCCCATGCCATGGGCAGGGACACCTGCCACTACCCCAGATTCCTCCAAACTCTGTCCAGCCTGGCACTGGCCACTTCCAGCGATGGGGCATCCACAGCTTCCCTGGGCAACCTGTGACAGGGCCTCACCACCCTCATAGGGGAGAATTTCTTCCTAATATCAAATCTAAATCCCTCATCTTTTAGTTTAAAACCATTCCCTCTTGTCCTATCACTGCTCACCCGTGTAAGACGCAGAATCCTTAATTTTCCAGGAGTTTGCAAACATGGCAAACAGGCTGGAAGAGTGATGGAAGCCAAAGTCCTTGATGTGAACAGTGCAGAATTTATGGTCAGGTATTGCTGGAATAGGAACAGGCCTGTTCCCAGTTCTGGACATCACATGGGAAGTGGCGCTCCCATAAATCACACATGGATGCTTAATGGAACCAGAGGGGAATTTTTCTTAGCTCTTCAAAGTAGTGCTGGTAATTTTGGTTCCTTTGATTTCCAGCCCCTTTTGGCAGTGTTCTGAAAACCTCCTCATAGTGCAATTAAGGGAACATCCAAAAAAAAAAGTGTTAGACACACTTGTCCCCAGACACTGCCTCATATTTATAAAACCTCATTAAAGAAGAGAGGTGCCTACTCCTGCAGCCAAGCCAGCCCTTGTGCCAGTGCTGGCGGGTCTGTGTGAATATTCCAATGCTGTTCTATCAGGATTCATCTCTTCCTTATTAGTGAAATAATTTTTATGTCACAGGTATAAAGATGAAAAGGGATTGTTTTGTTTCCTGGAGATACAAACAACTATCAATCACCTGTAATTAATTCTGTGTAGCAGTGAGTATTTCTGTGTTGTTTCTGTGCTATTTCACCTGAATGAGCTTCCCATTTTATGAACAAGTGATGTCCCTTTTATTTCTGTTGTTTTAACTATTTCTTATGTAGTTTAAGCCTTGACTTTGCTCCTCTCAAGCTTCTGGGAGAAGATGAGACCACAGAGGAGCCTGGCCAGATGAAATATTTCATCAATCTACTTATCTCTGCATCTCTTACAAATGAGAACGTGGTACAATATTCCCACCATCTCAAAATCAATCACAAAGTCTCCCAAAAAGGAGGCATTTGGACTGAACTTTGCTTTTGCTCCCTATAGGACTGGTATGTAAATCCTTACCGTAAATACTGAGCTACATTCCATGGAGCAACGCAGGGTAAATGGGAAGCTCCTTTAATGTCACGTTTAGACTTCTTTGAATTGGGGAAAGGGGATGGGGAGAAGTCCAGACAGATGCTAGAAATACCAATGGTACTATGGAAATCTGTAGGGTAAAATTTATAGAAAACCCGGGGTCTTAAATGGGATGCTAAATTGTAACTTTTTAAATGATAGAATCATAGGATGGTTTGGGTGGGAAACCCAAAGTTCAGCTGATTACAATCGCCTGCCATGGTTAGGGACACCTTCCATTAGACCAGGTTGCTCCAAGCCCCATCAAGAAGCTGAAAAAAAACCCCCAAAATGCATCTATTGGCTGATTATGAGGGATTTCATTCTTCTCTGACAGCATCGCTCCCTTAAAAAGTAAGTTTTAGCTTCAGTTACTAATCTAGACCCTTTTTGTAGTATTATTAATAATAATAATGATTTATGTTGAAAGGAATTTTAGGGATCTATACCACACTCCCCTTGCTCACAGAACCATGAAAGCCCAGTTGTGCTGCCTGGGGCTGTGTCCAAGCTGGACACCACAGGGAAGGTAACTTCAACTTTCAGCTCTTCAGTCTGAGGTGGCAACGTGCAAAAACTAACATTTTGGATTAATCACTGTGAAGTGTAATACCTACATTTTGGCTTTTGCATTAGGAATAAGTGGGTAAAATTTAGATTTTGAGGGCAGCAATGCTTGGAAATGGTTTAGAACATCAAAATGAACAAAAAAAACCCCACACAATCTTTAAAATGGAGATGAAATTGTGATTCAGTTATACCTTCTTTATTCCAGGGAAACCTCTGCCTCATTCCCACAATGACAGATAAGATGCAGAAGGTCAACCTCTCAACAGTATCTGAATTTGTTTTCGTGGGCCTCTCTGATGCTCCAGAAATCTGTTTGCTTCTCTTTGTTCTCTTTCTGCTCATTTATTTGGCCACCGTGGCAGGCAACATCTTGCTCCTCATTGCCATTAGCACTGACTCCCACCTGCACAGCCCCATGTACTTTTTCCTCGGCAACTTATCCCTGCTGGATCTCTTATGTCCCACCATCACCATACCCAAGATGCTGGGGGCCTTGCTGCTGGAGCACAAAGAGATTTCCTTCTCTGGATGCCTGTTCCAGCACTTTTCCCTCATTGCTGTGGTGGGCACAGAGATTTACCTCCTGACTGTGATGGCCTACGACCGCTATGTGGCTGTGTGCCACCCCCTGAGGTACCCGAGCATCATGAGCACGAAGCTCTGTGCTCAGCTGGCTCTGGGCACCTGGGCAACAGGGCTTTTGAACTCCCTGCTGCACACCTCTCTGGTTTTCACACTCTCTTTCTGTGGTCCTAACAAAATCCAGCAGTATTACTGTGACATTCCTCCCATGCTGGCCCTCTCCTGCTCGTCCACCCACAGCAGGGAGTTGGTGATTCTGGTGGTGGCTGGGGTGATGGGGAGCAGCGCCTGCGTAGTCACTGTGGTCTCTTACATCTACATCTTCCTAGAAATCCTGGCCAGGAACTCCCCTGGGATCTGGCACAAGGCTTTTTCCACTTGTGGTTCTCACCTGACTGTAGTTTGCCTTTTCTATGGGACCACCATCTGCACCTATGTCCGCCCTTCCTTCACCTATTCCCCGCGCTGGGGCAGGGTTGTGTCCATGCTCTATGGAATGCTCACCCCGCTCCTAAATCCCATCATCTACAGCCTCAGGAACAAAGGGGTAAAACGTGCCCTAAAAAGAGTAATCAGCCAGGTGAGAAGGGCTTTAATGAGACAAGAAAACCTCGCTCAGTCTCCACCGGCAACTGGGTAGAAACTACAGTTTGTGACTGATCTTCTCTGACTTTCAGGCATCTAAAAATTAGATGCTGAAATCCAAATTAATTTTCTGGGCTCAAAAGTCTTCTGGGCTGAAAACTCCTTCTTTTGGCTCCCTCTGCAGTTAGAAGGGAGAGCTGTGCACTTCCAGAATTGCATGGCACAGCTTTAGGTCATTTTCACAGAAGAGTCCAGCTGGGAATGCTGTTCTCCACTCAGCACTGATGAAGCTGAGGTGAGAGCAGGCAGGTGTTGGATGCATATTTTAGGGCAGAAATTCTGGGAACTGGTACTCAGGCACACTTAGATGCACTGTATGAAAACACTTGGTATCCCTTTCAAAATTAAACTGCAAGTATATTAAATGATGTTTTATGGATCAGCCCTGAAATCTCTCTCTCTCTCTCTCTCTCTCTCTCTCTCTCCCCTTGTTGCGAGTCTGTTGTTTGCTGGAATCTCCAGAGTTCCATCTCTGGAGCCATGTTTGCCACTCTATTTTTCCTTTTCCCCATTTTTTTTCTCCTTGCTGTACCAAATCCTAATGGAAAGAGAGGTGATGCTGCTTCCTGCAGCTCACCTCTCTCTTCACCACCTCTCTTCTTCATAGAGAAATAATGTTATCCCATAAAATTGCTGAGACTTTTTCACTTGGCTGATCCCAAAAGTTTCTGATGAAATAGTTTTAATAAAATCTCTTCTATTTAGCTACAAGTGTCTCTTGATTTTTAAATGCTTTAATTTTGTGATAAGACCTTGTATTGATTGTAGCCTTAAGGTGTCTGAAATGCAAGAAAAATTGTCAGAGATTACAACTGTGGGCAGGATGTTTATGAAGCATTTCATCTGTCAAAAAAAAAAAAAAAAAAAAGAAAACAACAAACCCTTGTTCCAGGTCTCTGAGTAGCAGCACAACCAGGGCACAGCAGCTGGATTCATCTTTATCCACAACTTTACTCCTAACTAGAACCCCTGGAACCGGGAATCTGGTCCACCACCTGCCATGCCTGTTGATGGCTCCCTTGGGAAGTCCCAGGCACTTTCACAAGGTTCTGAGAGACTTCTGCCAACCACAAACTGTTGGAAAGGGGCAGCTGCTGGTGCAGCTGGTGAAGGATAATGATGAAGGATCAATTATCTTTCAAATTCTTGCCACAATTTCTGCACCAACCAAGTGGAGGACTGGAGAGGCAATGGCCAAGCCATGAACTCTCCAAAACTAAGGTGCGAAGAAGTTGTGACAAACTGAACTGCTTTGGAAGTTTTCATTTTCTTTAAAAAGAAGGAAAGTTTCCTTCTCCTCAGTGCCTGTAAAGTTGTCCCTGGGGACTTGTTAGAAGGATGAGGGAGGTCCACCAGGAGCTTCCTAAGAAGATTTTAAGATCATTAGAGGCTTCTTCAGGATGCCCAAAAGGGCTTGTTAAGATGGAGGGCCTTGGGTGGCTGCTCCCTGCAGGACGGAATACCCCTCTTTCCAGAGGTGATGGAATCTAAGTGTAGCTGTGTGGACAGATGCCTAAGGATGGACATCAGCCTGTGTGCAATTCCAACCCCTGGATGCCTTTTAAAAGACACATCTGAATTCCAAGGTACCAAACTAGAGCCTGATTTCCAGTGTGCATCCAGGTGAGAGATTTTGATGCCTCTCCTGGCTTGTGAAGATAGAAAGGTTGGATTATTGAGTCTAATTCTGCTACAGTTCCTTCTCCCACCCACCAGAGCCATGTGATCCCAAAAAGATCCACTGTAAGGAGCTGTTTGCTGCCAGTGGACCAAACAAGGCTCACAGCAAAAGCTGGGATGGAGTTGTTGGGAAGCTTAGCAAGGAATATGTTCCTTCTTTTCTCCTTCTTTCCCAGAGAAGCTGTGGCTGCCTCATCCCTGGAAGTGTTCCAGGCCAGGCTGGACGGGCCTTGGAGCAACCTGGTCTGGTGGTAAGTGTCCATTAGAGGTTCATTCTTTATCATCAGCTGTGTCATCCCTTCACAAATTGAGGTGCTAATCCCTAAATATTCCTCAAAACTGAGACATCCTCTTTCATTTTCCTCATGCCCAGTAACCCCTGACACTGGAAGGACACAGCTGTGATTTCCTTTGGCAGCACTGGAAAAATTTAGCAGGGAAGGATCGTAATACACTCACCCAGTTTCTGCTCCTCTTTCCCTGAGTGTCTATTTTTGGCTGCTCTTGGAAATCAATACCCCTGGACTGACTTATCACCACAGAGCTCCTCTCACATTCCTAGAAGTGGAGCTGCCCTGTTGGAACAGGGGGTGGAAGTCCAGACAGCACCAAATAAATCGAAGAAAAATACTCTATCAATTAAGTTCCCATATGCCCTCTGGGCATTTACACTTTGCTTTTGCCACTGAAAATCAGATTTCACCTATTATTTGGCCAATCTCATGTAACTAGTGAGAGACCATTCCAACTATATTATTTATGTGTGAATGTTATTACTTGCAAAGAAACCACAGCAGATTTTCCCCTCTCTTTTCTTTTCTTTTTTTTTTCTTTTTTATTGTATGGTGCTGCCAGATATGAAAATATGCAACATAAAAGTGGATGTGAATGATTTCTTTTTCTCCTCTAAAAATAGCATCCACTTGTGAAATTCAGGTTGGGCTATGGTTCTGGCTTTAAAATTCCCAGGACTTTGGGAATCAAAAAAAGTTGCACTTGCGTGTCACTGCTATTTTATCCTCCCTTTCCTCCCTATTTTTTAATTCTTATACAAAAAAATGGATTTATAGAATCAAGGCTCCTCTGAAGAGACTTTGTCCTCTGTTTGGCCACCCTTTAAAAAAATTTGCTTTTAATGGCTTTAAGATGAAGGAGGGAAGGATTAGATTGGATATTGGGAAAAAATTTATCACTTTGGAGGTGGTAAAAATCTGGTTGTTTATTAAACCCATTTTAGACAGCTTTGTGTTATCTCACTCAAGGGAAACCATCTAAAATTTTGGAATTTATACTGCTCATCCAGGCTTCCTTTCTCTGCCCTGCCTAGATTTTATCCTGGCATCAGCAGAAATGTGTATTAACTTTTGCAAAGTTAGGGTTAAATTATGTGCTTTTCCTTGGAAGGGTAAAATAATACCCAGAATTCCTTTTTTAGAAGACTGAGTCCAATTCAAATTCAAGTTTCAGGTAAAAAAAAAGTGTGAGGGGAATTGCTTGGAAAACCTAAAGATATTTGAGTTTGAATATTTAAAAACAATGTTCATGGCTTACTTTCCATCAATTACTTAAGACTTAATCAGCCTCAGGAAAGTAAACACACAAAATATTTGTGAGAAATCTCAGAATCAGATGCAACATTTAATTTTAAACTTGGAAAACGAAAAGCTTTTGTACAGGGAAAATATTTTCTTTGTTTGTCACCTCTGCCATACCCTCCATAGAGAAAGGAATGTAATTTATATCTATTTTATAATATTTTATGGTGTTTTCTGCTCACCAAACATCTTTCAGGCCTGCTCTCATCCTGTTTTCTTGACAATTTCACTTTCACCACTTTCATAAATTTTTTCGATTTTCCCTTTTTGCCTCTAGACCACAAGCCCTTGTTTTCCTTCCCACAACATAATTAGGTTGTTTGTTTTTTTTTTCTGTTGAACTGTGCTTTGAAATGCTTGTTGGTGGTTATGGGAATCTCCAGCCTCAAGAAGGGAAGGCTCCAGGAAAACCTTAGAACCCCTTCCAGCAATGGAAAGGGCTCAGCGAGAGCTGGAGATGGACTTTGGACAAGGGCCTGGAGTAACAGGACAAGTGGGAATGGCTTCAAACTGATAGAAGGTGGGTTTACATGGAATACTGGGAGAAAAAAAAAAAAAAAATCTTCCCTGTGAGGGTGGTGTGGCACTGAATGGATTTCCATGGGGAGCTATGGCTGCCCCTGGATCCCTGCAGTGTTCAAGGCCAGGTTGGACAGGGCTTGGAGCAATCTGGGATAGTGGAAGGTGTCTCTACCCATGGAACCTTTTAAGGTCCCTTCCAACCCAAAGCAGTCTGTGAATTTGTGATAATCAGGACTTTATTTACAGACACTGGAAATGGTGATTTCTCAGATTAACCAAATGTTGTGGGGATGCCTGCTCCTTATAAAACACAAAGATGCAATTTGACTCTTCTGTTGCAACATCCTGGCAAACAACCCGTTTGGCACAGGTTCCACCGGGATGAGATAAAATACGTGCTTCTCTTTACACAGCCCAGGGCACCGCCCTCCCTCGCTCCCCCGCCTGAGGGGGTTTGTAAGGGAGCAGTTTCCCCACGGCCATGACACCCGCCCGTGCCTCCCACTGACGTTTTCCCCACGCGACACCGACGTCCGATCCAGGCACCCACTGCGGGATGGCGGAAACCATCCTGCATGTCTCCTAGTGTCCGTGAGGAGACAACAGTGGTGGAGCCACCCCCGCCAAACCGGAGAGAAACCTCTGGTAGGCCCCACTCCGCCGTCGCGCCGCTGGGACTACAACTCCCGGCGTGCCCCGGGGCAGCGGCACACGGGGCGCGCTGATTGGCCCGGGGGGCGCAGCGCAGCGCTGGCGCCCCCGTGTGGCGGCTCGGCCGGGCCGGGACCCCCCGGGATAAACACGGACAAACCAGGACAAACCGGGACAACCCGGCCGTCCCCCGCTCCCGTGCCACAGGCCTCGCCCGGGCTACCTGGAGGGACCCTATGCTGAGTCTGATGGCTGGGAACGGGGCCAGGTGCTGCGGTGGTTCCCTCCTCCCTTCTCCCTTCTCCCTTCTCCTTTTCTTCCCAGCTCTGATGTTCCCTGCCGGGAAAAGGCAGATGGCTCCAGATGCCTTTCCTTTCTCCCTTCACCCCTCTTCCAGCTCTCTGCCTGTCTCCTGACACCCCAGGCCCGGGATTTTCCCCTCGTATCCCTATTACTCTCAGTCGCTTCACTCCCCAATCCCCTTCCTTTCCCTTCCCCTCCTAGATCACGGTGAGCGGGAGGAGCTCTGGGACACAGCAGGGAGATTCCTCCCTTTCCAGGCAGCCTCCGGCAGGCAGATGAGGTGGAAGTGTCACTTGGAAGGATGCTGGGAGTTGTGACCCGCCTCTCAGTGCCCTGTTGATTGACTGTAATCTTAGTGCTGGAACACGATGGGAATGTTAACAAAGTTCCTGGAGCCTTCATGGAGAGAGCCGTAAAGGACAGCGTCCCTCACAGAGCAACTGAACTGAAATGACGGCTAATTAGCCTTTCATTTATTCCCTGATTTATGGTATAACACAAGTTTTTGCAGGTGAAATAAAAATGCTTTTTAAATGAATCATGACATTCTTACTTTGGTTCTTGTAGATAATCAGGCAAACGACGTTGTCTGAAAATGGAATGTTACCTCATTCCCGAGGAGGAGGATGAATAAAAGTCATGTGATAGTTGGGAAGAGATCCCACCCACTTCCCAATCCTCGCTCTCGAGGTTTGGTTGCTTTTGGAGGTGCTGTTGCTCAATCCTGATCCTCCCACCTGATAGTAAAGCAAGAACTTTCCTGAAACAGAGAGATCTGTCTTGTTTTCGCAGTGGGTGATATGGGGAAGGGAGTAGAACTGTCTTCTCCTAATTACTTCTGGAAAAAGCCACTTCTGAAAAACCTGGAACAAGAAGAGAAAGTTTCCAGCTCATGTAAAGTAATGCTGGTGTCACTTTCTCTTCCATATTCCTCAGCTCTCTGTGCACTGATGCTTCTCACACTGGATGTGGCTGTAAAAACACAGATTCTCAGTCCCCTTTCTCCTTCTTTTCCAGTCCCTCCAATTCCCAGCTGTGTTCCCATCCTTGTCACTGCAGGCCTGTGCAGTGGCTGTGTGAGAGTTTAGGTTGAAATAAGTTTAGGAGATGCTCCTTTTTCTGGATCGAGCTGCTTTCCTGGCTTCTGGAATACATTAAGAAGAGACTGAACCCTTCCCACCTGAGGAATTTTGTGGTGACAAAATTTTTCACGACAGCAAGTCTGGTGATTCAAAGGAGAAGGGTTTCCAGCAGAAAACTCTGGAAGTGGAAGTTTTCTCCTGTCCAAGGCTGACAATCTCCCTGTTCCTCTTGAAATGCTTATATTTATGTGGAGGGAAGTAGGGCATGGTGATTCCAGAGTAGATCAGAGTAAGCATGGCCAGGGAATAACGTGGGAATTGCCCTTTCCAGGCAGAGTCCACTGCTAGTTAAACCTGGCTGAAGCAGGGATACAGGCACTCAGGAATTCCAGTAAAAGTCTGGTAGCTTTTTTTTGTGTGGTCATGCTGAGCCTGCTGGTCTTGATTGAACAAAGTTCCCTGGATTAAGTAACAATGTGCAATTCTGGCTTCTTTTTTCTTAGCCAGAGACTCTGTTTTCCTTGGTGACCTCAGAGATATCCTCGTGGTTTTGCCTCCCTCTGCTCCTTCCCAGGCTGTTGTTTCAGCTGGTGTCAGCCCATTGCTCAACCTGCACCTCCTGACTGGAGAAATGCTTTGTCAGAGAGCTCTTCCCTTTTAGGCCTGACTCAACATCCTCCCTGATGCTCGGAGTCTTGGCATCTTGTTGAAATTCTCTGTGATCACCCTTTGCCCTCAAGTTGTTGAGCTCCTCTCTATGTCTCCTAACTCTGGAGCTTTCAGATCCATCCAGTGGCCAGGCCAGCCCTAGAAACTGAGCAAGAATGCTGTTTTCTGCTAAGTTCAGGGCCTGCAGAGACACTCTAAGGGGTCAGCAGGGTGACTGGAGACAGGGAAAAGAGATAAATGAGGTGTGGGGGTGTTTGTGTGAGGAATGTAGCCTTTTTGGCTGTGGGAGTGTTTAATCTTCTTCCATCTGAGTCTGCTGTGGGTTGTTTCTCTTCTCAGATGCTTTTAGAAGGAACCAAGAGCACCAAACACCAAGCAAGGAAGGGCCTGGCCTGTGCTAAGTACGCGTGGAGCGGAAGTATTTTTATCTTTTTTTTCACTTGTCAGACTGGAAAGTTCCTGATTTGAGTTTCAGTCTTGGTCATTGCTGCCTATTTAGACAGGTTTGTGGCCATGCATGACTGAGCAAGCTACTCACAGCAACTGGGTGGAAGATTCCTTAGGCCAGGTAGAGCATTCCTCTGGCTGCTGTCTGAGGAGAGGCTGAGGGCTTTGCCTCCACAGCTTTTGAAGGGAGCATCTTCCCAGGACAGTAACCATGAGCCCAGAAGACCAAGGTGGTCTGCCTGGGGTTAAGGGTTCTGCCCAGTCCAGCAGAACATCTGAAATAGCCACATGTGATTGCTGAGGAGCTCTTGTGGCTGTCCTTCCCTGTTATCTCCCTGTCCCACCAAGGGGGTGGCCTCCCTGTCACATGTTCTTTTTGCTTGCTGGAATGCTGATATCTGTGGGCATGGCGCAACATCTGCTGAGCTGAGCGCAACGACTTCAATGCGGTCCTGAAGTCCAACCCAATTTAAAGTGTCACAGCCATTACTTGCCCCAACAGAGATTATTTTCCCTGTTTTATTTCTCTCTCTGTGCAATTTCCTTGCCCCCCTCCCCCCCCCACAGTTTCTTCAGTGCGCAGGGAAAGCACCACTGGATCACTTCCCCACCTTGAGGAAGGAGCTGTGTCCAGCTCACCTAGAGGTGACTTTGCAGGACAGCACTCCACATTTCAGCACTGCCTAGCTGCTCCACAAACAGCACACAAAGGATTAGACCCAACTCAACTTGAGCCCCTTGAGCTGCTTTTCAGTATTTTTACTTTGATGCCAAGGGCCTGAACATGGCTTTGGAGGAAGTGATACCCAGCAGGAAAGGTGGATGTGGGTGTGGAACCTGTGGAGTTGTGGCTGCACCTCTGCATGAACCACAGGAGTGTTTTCAGTGTCCCCTCACAGCACAGCATAGCAGGAAGCAGCTTCTCCCAGAGAAAATTCTCCTTGTGCCTCACCTCTGCTGAGAACATCCCTCTACACTGATTTAACCCCATTCACTTCTTCTGAATAGGCCATGGAATTAGTTCCTGGAGAGATGTGCTCAGCAGTTTGGGGATGCGCCCCCACCCATCCTGCCCAACAGAGATCAGCCATGGGCCACTGCTTGTTTTTGTGGTGTTTTATCAGGCTGCTGCATGTCCTTTAACTGCCAGTCCCTTGTAAAAGCTTGTTTCTTCTCCTCATGCTTGAAAGCACTTGCTGCTTGTCCCTTTTAGGGTGGCTGAGTATAAAAGGAGCTTCCTCTGAGAGATTTAGTGTCTGCTCAAACTTAGTGCTGCACAACACCTTTGTGCATCCTCACAAAATTGCCTGATGGCCTCAGGGGGGACAAACCTGTTTGTCTCTTTGATTCCCAAGTAAAACTTCTCTAAAGAAAAAAAAAAAAAAGAAAACAAACCTTCCACCCATGTGTCTAGAATCAAAGCTGCCTGGTGATCTGGGAGGGCTTGAACACTCACTAGTGTTTTCCAGGGGAATTCATGCTCAGAAGGAGGTGATTTTTGTGGTGTATTGAGAAATTTCCATGTATTTGTTGACTTTAGATGGGTGCTCTATTTGCAAATTTTGTACAGTATTTGAAGAAAAAAGTTCAGTGCAAGGGAAAGAGGGGACAGCAATGGTCCCCACCCCCTTGATTTTAACACTCTGTAAATCTGAGAGAGGGAGAAAAGGTGGATGGCACCACGGGAGGATCATGACAGTAGAGCAAATGTTGTGGATTGTGGCCTGTGGTGGAATGTCAACATCAAACTTACTGTGGCTTTTGCAGCTTGGCAAATCTGTGTTGTGAATGCTCCTGTATGTGCACCTGGGGCACAAGGCTGTGTTTGGGATCAGGGATGGAGCTTTTCCCTCACAGATAGTGGAGTCAGTCTGGAAACCAGTTTAAAAAGGGATGATACATCCGAGTAAATATGCCAGATCCTGCATCTGGCTAAGCTGACAGAATTACTGTATTATTAACATTGTTCTTCATTCTCTTGGCTCTAAGTGTATTTTTACAAGGCTTGTAAATGAAATAAAAATAAATTAAAGGGTATTTCGGGCAAATTAGAGAATTGCAATCTCCTACAGCATTTTGTTTAGACTGTGTGTAAAAATACTCCAGAGAGAAAAAAATCCTGTGTCACAACTTAGAAGAAGTTTGTCTGTCTAAAGAGGGTTTTATATTCCTTGTCGACAAAATCTTGTAGTACAAAGCTACAGATTATTCTGTGTTTGGGACATTTTTTTCCAGTATAAAAACAGCTTCGTGTTCGGTCTGCAAAGCAAATTTCCCGGCAGAACTTCAAACATCCTTTGTCAGTCTCTCTTTGGAGAGTGTTTCCAGGAACCAGCAGTTCTGTGTACCCCAGTCATTTGCATTCTGTGTTGCAAGTACTCAGTGAAAACTTGTTGCCTAAATCCCGGGTTTCCCACTTGGAAAAATTCGGGCACCTAAAACAAACAAACTGAAAAGTTTGCACTGAGTGTTTTGCCCAAGGAGCGACAAGAAGGAGTTTAACTGAAAACTCCCAGAGCATGTGGAGCCCAGATGTTTTTAGTAAACAGCTTTCAAAACTCACAGTTGAGACCAGTGTCAAATTTCCAGACACATGATCAACCTTGGAGCCAAGTTTAGAGCTGCTTTTGTGTTTACATAAAGCCTGGAAGCTGAATACTGAAGTTTGTGGACGGAGTGGAGGTTCTCCATAACAAATATTTGACTGCATGCAATTTCTCTTATTTACAGGACTTTGAGCTTTGGGGAAAAGAAAAAAAAGGATTACTGTACTTTTGTTGTTTTTACATTTGAGGCATATTCAGCACTTTCTTGCTTACTGGAATTGGAACAGTTGTTGATTTTTAATTGAGATCTGTTATTATTCTGGCCATTAAACCAGCACGGCAAAATCAAGTGTTTGAAAGCTAGAGGTGAACCATTTCTACAGGTGAGAAATGAAGTTTGTGCCTTTCTGGGCATTCTGGCTCTGCTCACACCAAGGCAGCCCTCCTGCTGAAGGTCTAATGGTATGCCTAAGCCACATGCCAAGGTTTTTGCTCAGAGACTGTATCAGTAAAAATCTGTCTCGGGATTTAATTTGGGCGAATACTGTCCAGTATTTGTTTTCTGCCCCTTTGGAAAGGTCACGCACAAGAACGGCACAGATAGAGTCAGGATAAATTGATATTAAAGTGGGGGTAGGAATCATGGAAACTTTCCCTTTGGGTATATCTTGATCTCTGACCTAATAACCTTCTGTATCATATGCAGACACTCACCAAAGGAGCCATGATTATTTTTGCATGCTTAAAACTCAGCTCTACTATCCCTAAATTGGCAGATTTTGGGGTCTGTGCCCTGTGTACAGCAGCTAAACTGTAAACAACAAGAGAGCTTGCTCCATTGTTCCTGATGGGATATCATCCAAGGGAAAACAGGGATTGTCTTCAACAATTTGAAGCTTGTGTAGGCAAACAATACACTGTTTCTGCCTGTGGGCAGCATGAACATGACTCTACTTTAGCCCAAAAAAGCAGCTGAGAGAAACATTAATTCAAAATCCATATACATCCAAAAGGATGGGGAAGCCTCTGGCAGCTGGAAATGTTGAGGGGTAAAAATGTACTAAAATAAGGGAAGAATTTCTCTGTAAGCAGTAAAGATTTTTTTTTTTCTAAAGAACTTTACAGGCACTCTTGGGAAGAAGCCTGCTAAAGGCATCACCCTACTCAGGCTGAGCTTTCCATCAAGTGACTTTCACATTTAGGATGAAATTCTTCCCTGTGAGGGTGCTGAGGCCCTGGCACAGGTTTCCCAGAGAAGCCATGGCTGCCCCTGGATACCTGGCAGTTTCCAAGGCCAGGCTGGACAGGGCTTGGAGCAAGCTGGGATAGTGGAAGATGTCCCTGCCCATGGCAAGGGTGGAACAGAATGATGTTTAAGGTCCCTTCCAACTCAAATCATTCAGGGGTTTGATTATAAATACATTTTCACAAAGAGCAGCACAAGATAAAAGGATGCCTGAACCAAGCCATGGGGAAACAATATGAAGTAAAGTCGAAATTAAAACAGTAATTTGAGACAGGAAAAATCTGGGAATGGCTGAACCTAATCCCATATGAGAGTAGAGTGGTGAATTCTTCACCTTGATCACCAAGACATGACCTCCATGGCTGTGTGCAACCCCATGTTTCCTCTCCTGACCACGTAAATCTGCTGTCATCCAACACAATGAACATTGTGCAACTCCAGAAAGCAGAATCTGGGACTTCCCTAATCGTACTGACGTGCAATCACGGGTGGCACAGACTGTCTGAGCTGCAGAGGAAACGTTCCCGTTACAAACTTTGCAATTAAGAAGGTTTGTTTGATGTTCCTGTTGTGAAGACACTCCACTCTGAACACAGAAAAAAGAAAAATAAAAAAAGAAAAAAAGAAAAAAGAGTCTGGCCAGCAGCTACCTGGTTTTTTTTAATTTTTTTTTTTACATAAGCATTTATGTGGGAGGAGAACAGGAGATTTGAAATGTACCTGGCAGCCTGCTGAAGCATAGGTATGACCCACGTTATCTTATAGATCTTAATTACTTGTGATGGTTAACCGACAGGAGCAGCAGAAAACCCTGAAACAAAGGAAGGCCGAGGCTCCCTGTTCCCTCCAGGGCATTTGGAGTGTCTGGAAAAGTGCTCTGATACTGCCCTTTACCCACACATAGGCACTTGTGCAGTCATGCCTGGGACATCCCACAGTGCCGGGAAGGGTCAGAGACTGGATAAAAATATGTAGAAAGAACTGGTGAGAGGAAAACAATTATTTAATCTGAGTTTATGGTCTGAGTACATAAAGGAAAAAATATTTAATCTGAGTTTGCGGGCTCGCTATATAGAAGAAAAATTATTTATTCTGAGTTTACAGGTTCAGTAATTTGTATTTGAGACGCATTTCAGCAGGAACATTGGCTTGGGAAAAAACAAGGTTGAACGTTGGTAAAACCAAGACTGAGGCGTTCAGAGCTTTGGGATGAGCTCAGTTTAAGCAGTTTCTATTCCTTTGCAATCTGGTTAACATTTAAGAAAGCAGAAAACCTAAAAGACTCCAGTGCTTTTTGCAAATTAGTGACTGAATGACTGAAGAACCCAATGTTTATTGAAAATAAGGGACGGCATACACCGAGTGACTAGGATAGCATTAGAATCAGCTGAGATAGTCGTCTCATTACCAACAGGATCCGTTTTTGACAGTTGGCCTTCAAGTTCTGGATTTACGTTGGATTTTAGGAACTTTTTCTTGTCATGGGGAGGGCAGTCAGGCACTGGAACCAACGGAGCCCCCGTCCCCGGAGGGCTGCAGGATGTGTTACACGGGTTGGCGGCAGGCTCGGCAGCGTGCTCGAGGTGATTTTTGCGGGGATTTCCCAACACGGGCTATTCCGCGATGGACGGCGCGCGCGCGTGCGGGCCCCGCCCCCGCTGCGGGCGCGGCCTGGGCGGGTGCTGAGTCACGCCGGGCCAGCAGAAGAGCGCCGGGACGCCCCGCCCTTTCCTGGGGGCGTGGCCTACGCGCGGCGCTATAAAACGCACGTCGGCGGGCGGGCGGCCCTCATAGCGCGTCGGCGGCGGAGCGAAGCGGGTTCCTGCGTCAACAGTGCTTGGACGGAACCGGCCGCGCTCGGGCTCGCCGCCGCCCCCCCCACCCACAGCATCGCCGCGTACACGGTCACCGTAAAACCCACCGGAGCACCCCAGCCATGGCAGCCCCTCCCTCTCAGGTGCGCCAGAACTACCACCAGGACTGCGAGGCCGCCGTCAACCGCCAGATCAACCTGGAGCTCTACGCGTCCTACGTGTACCTCAGCATGGTGAGGGCCGCGGGGGCAGCGGGCGCGACGGAGTGAGGGGAAGAGTGCTACGAGGGATAAAGGAGCCGCGCGAGGGCTTTGCGCGGCGGGGGGTTCCTGGGTGCCAGGCGGTGCCTGCGGGCCCAGCTCCTCCTCCTCCTTTTTCTCCACCTCCTCCTCCCCCTTCTGCCTTCAGGCCTGTCTGGGCCGTCCCCTGGGTGTAGGTGAGGCTCTTTTATCTCGCGGGCCCCGCGGCCGTTGCCCTTGGCGGCTCCGTTATCAGCCGCGCTCAGCGCCTCGCCCGCGGCTCTGCCCTTGGGGCCGGGCCGGCTGGCGGGAGGTACCTGACGAGGCGCTTGGCACCGTTCCCGCAGCCGTGCTCGCCTCCCAGGCACGAGTTTTCCTCCAAAAATCGGTAGAAATCCGTGGTTTCTTTGGGCCCTGTGTTTACATGTCTCCTTTAGCCCGAGGCGCTCGTTTTAGCCGTTCCCTGACCTCTGTGCAGCAGCCCTGGTGTTTTGGGCGTGCTGGGACAGTGAGACTTCCTAATGACGCTGTGCTGTGTTGTGGCACGTATTTTGTGGCTTCTTTTCTGTGTGAATTTGTTCCTGAGCCCTGTTTTGAGCTTCTGTTGGTGGGTAATAGTGGTACATAAACACTGGTGCCTTGCCTTGAGCCTCCAGGCCACTGGTTTAAGAGCAGAGAACTCTGTATTAGGTTGGTAAATAATTGGTACTTAATACAGAACTTTCCATTGAATCCCGGTAACAGCTCTGACCAAGGAATAAACAAACTGTGTGATGGCTTCTGACTGCTGTTACAGGTTTTTTTTTGGCTTTCATAAAAGTAGTTGCTGTTGAATTCATATTGTGGTTCGATTTATCTCTTGTATTTTAAATGTGACTTTTCCCCACTTCCCCCCCCCCAAAAAAAAAAAGTAGAAAATGTATTCCTTAGTTTAATCCCTGGAAGGCCTAGGGAAGCAATAAGAGAGCTTAATTGCTGTTGTATGTAAAAGTTCTTGGCTCACCCTTACCTGGTGTTGCAAGTCGTGACCCTGACTTGCATTGTGATCATTGTAAACAAGCTCTGCCAATCAGAGGGAAGAGTTCTTCTTGAAAAAGGCTTTTCAAGGCTGCGCTTGAATGATGCTCAGAACAGGTATCTGTGGGGTTTCAGGGTTTTTTGGTTTTGTACGTTCAGAACTTAGCCAAGGACACAGACACCACTTATTTGTGCCCTTGGTTGGGATACTGGTTACAATTTAATCTAGCTGGCAAAATGGAATGATACTAAGGGGAGAGTTGTTCCATACTGGCTTGCTGGCCTGGGCTTGGACTGCAGCCATCTTGAAGCAGAGGTTTAGGGCCTGTGAACTATTTTTTATTTTTCAGTCCTACTATTTTGATCGGGATGATGTGGCCCTGAAGAACTTTGCCAAGTACTTCCTGCACCAGTCCCATGAGGAGCGGGAGCACGCTGAGAAGCTGATGAAGCTGCAGAATCAGAGGGGTGGGCGCATCTTCCTGCAGGACATCAAGGTAAGCTGGGGGCTGTCCCCAGCTGGAAGGAGATGAATTTTCCTCTGGGTCCTCCCAAGAAGGAGCAGCAGCTGACACTGGAGAGGCGCAGTGATTAAGGATGTGGAGCAGTTTGATTATCTGTGCTGCTTGACTAACAGAAAAGTACTTCAGGAGAGGGTGCTGAGCCCTGGGTTGTTTGCTGTGGAGTGAGGGCAGAACCAGAAGGCAATTGATTCATACCATCATTAAATTTAACACAGAGCAGATGTGCACTGTTTTGAGAAGTGGGACTTCCTGGGTTTGCTCAGTTCTGTTCTGAGGGTGCACTTCAAATTTTTGATTTTGCATAAATGCCTAAACTTGGTCTAAACAGGCTTTGAGAGTGATCTAAAAACTGCACCCTGCTGGTGTGTGGATTCTTACAGAAAACATGTCCTGTGCTTTCCCCTTGCAGAAGCCAGACCGTGATGACTGGGAGAATGGCCTGACTGCCATGGAGTGTGCCCTGCACCTGGAGAAGAACGTGAACCAATCACTGCTAGAGCTGCACAAATTGGCAACCGAAAAGAATGACCCACACGTAAGTGCATGCTGAGGATCATCATGGCTGTCCAGGAATGTGGCTTTAGGGCTCAGCTGTGTGTCCCTGGTGGTGTTAAAGATGAAAAAATGTGTGAACCAGGGGTGCAGCCCCTCTGGAGTCCTTTGGGGAGGTTATTGGTGTCCTTCCAGAAGCATTTTTAAGGTAGCAGAGACCTGCTTTATTCCCCCTGAAGTGTTTGTGAACAGTCTCTATGGAGACCATTTCTGAGGGGGTTGAGTTCCATCTTTTTAAGGCTTTTTGTCACAATGCTTTTTTGCACAAAATTCCAGAGTTGCTTTGGAATATTAAAAGCCCTGATGTTTCAGAACAGCATCTGAAAACACGGAATTCTTCTCAGATGGAAGTTTTTGGCCAGGTTGGATTGAGGTTGCTTAATATCAGGAAGAGATGAATATGTGTGAGATCCAAGCACTTTTGGGAGCGTCCTGCCAAAGTTAGAGGGACTTTCTAACAAAACCAGCGGTGTAAATCCTCACTGCTGTGAGTTTGCTGCACAGTGGGGGTGTCTCAATCTGTTCAGGAGCTAGGCTAATGCTTCCTGCCATGAGGAAGAGGAGAGGCTTCCTAAGCTGCCTGGCTCTGCAGGGTTGTGGAGCAAGTGAGCCTACGTAAGCCTGGCTCACTTTGGTCTTGTTCTGCAACAGAACTAGAGCCTGCTTCCTCTCAGCTTGAAAATGCCACATCCTCTCCTTTTCCTTAGAGAGCCTGGGTAGGATTTCAGGCCTGAATTTAAACCTCTGGTCTCCCTTTCAGTTGTGTGACTTCATTGAGACCCATTACCTGGATGAGCAGGTGAAAGCCATCAAGGAGCTGGGTGACCACGTGACCAACCTGCGGAAGATGGGGGCCCCCAAATATGGCATGGCAGAGTATCTCTTCGACAAGCACACCCTCGGGGACTGTCAAAGCTGAAGCCTTGCCAAGAGCCACGCTCTGGGTTTCAGTGGGACTCCTACTTACTGTCCAGCCGTGCATGCAGCTTCAGCTACCTAGATAAACAGTTCCATACTCTGTACCAAATATCTCCCCCTCTCTTTGTGTTTTATGTACTGCCCTCCAGCCAATAAAGTGACTTGGTTCCAGTTGGATTTTGCTGTTTAGTTTGGAGGGAGAGCAGGCAGCTGTAGCGGAGGCAGTGGGATGTCAATTTGTCATGTGACAGTGGGGGGTTTGCAGCTGCTGCTGAAGGCAGAAATAGGAAAACCTCTGTAGTTTCTTTAAGTTCTTTGCAGGGAACTAAAATGAGGAAATGAAACCAGGGTCTTGGGCTTGTGCCTCATTTTTATTTTCTGGGGGTGGGCAGTAAAAATCAGCTGAGTGGTGTCTGCTGCCATCCAGCTTTCTCTGAAAACTGACAAATCTGCGGTGGGGGATGTGGAACTTCAGAAGGAAGCAATGTGCTGGGCAGATGCTGCAGCTGCCTGTGCTGGTGGGCCCTCACCCTGCCTTTTCCCAGTACTGGAAAACACCAACCAGACAGGACTGGAAGAGACACTGGGTCTGCATCACAAATGATGGGACTTTCTCCACTCCCTTACTTCTCCCTGGAGTATCTTTGAGGAGTGCAAGTCCTGCCTGAGGAAGGACTCAAGTTCTCATTCTTGCTATGAGGAGGAGGGAAGTATCCACATTAACTGTGCTCCTGTTCTGGGCTACACCTGGCTGGTCAGGCTGCAATATTTAACACTCAGTCTTGTTCTTTTGCTGCAGATTGGGGTTTTTTTGGTGGCTTTGTTCTTGTTGTAACACAAGTTGTGCCTGCTGCTGTAGCTGAGACCAGGAACAGCATGTCCTTAGTGCTGGCTTCAGCCCAGGCTGGGCTCCAGCTGCATGTCCAGCACCTCTGTTTGGGTGAGTGCCAGGATAAGGCAGGTATCCCATGGATCTGTGGATTCCCCTCTAGCTGTACTGGTCCATCTGCTCCTCCCCTGGGCTTTCACTGGCCTCCAGGATCACCTCCATCAGCCCCACATAGTCACCCTCAGCTAGGGAGATTCCAGAGTCGTTGGGGGATGGACTCTCTGCTCTCCTGGCCTCTTTGGGTGCTGGGGGGTTGGTGTTTCCATTCCCAGTGTCTCTCATGTTCCTGGAAACCTCTGGGTGCTGATCTGGAGCACTGGCTGCATCTTCCAAACTCAGGCTGCGAGCATCAGGGCCCAGGTTGCCCTTGTGGGACCTTTCCAGTGCTGGAGAGGTGACAGGAGTGAAGGAGAAGCAGAGGGAGGTGCTGCCTCTGGGGGTTTTAGTACTGGGGGTGTGAAAGGCACTGGAATGCTCTGAATTGGGAGTGGCTGAGGCTGCTGTGCTCTCCAGGTTTAGCCAGGGTGGATGCGAGGCTTTGGAGCTCTTCAGGCTTTTGAAGCTGCCTTGCTTCTCATGCTCAGGGGGCTCTGGCAAGAAAGGGAACTCGGGGCTGTTGGATGATGTGGACTGCACTCCTGGACTGCCTGTGGTGGCAGCTTCCCTGGAGCTGCTCTTTCCTTCTTCTACTGTCACAGCCATGGAGTCGGGACCTTTGCTCCGCTCTGTTGGCCAAACAAAGGTTTCCTTTGCAGCAGAGCCCAGGGAGCTCTGGCTCTTGTCCACGTCACTGGCCCTGGAAGGGGAAGCATTGACAATGACATCCCGAAGGGAAGTGGAGCACGCAGCGATGCTGGAGAGCGCCGGTGGCTTCTTGCGCCCTTGGCGTCGAGAAGGGAAAATCATGGGGATGGAGCTGATGGGTGTCTGTGGAGCACTGTAGAACCCAGGCCTCTCATAAAAGGGGGTGGACATGAAAGCATCAAACTCCCTTAGTTTTCCCTCTTCGCTGTCCCATTGCTCCTGGGAGTCTCCCCTTGGCTGATTGATGCCACAAGGGCTTCCGGCCTTGCCCATGTCCTGGTAGGTGTAATGGGAGAAGGGCGAGGCAGGATCTGCTCGCCGTCGCAGCAGGTTCATCCGGGAAGAGGACCTGGAGAAGTTCGGGGACTGGACACCCAGGAGGCGGCCCAGCTGTCCCAGCAAGGGAGTGGAGTGGTTGGCCTCCTCGTTCTCTTTAATCTGCTCCAGGGGCTGGAACTCCATCTCTTCCTTTTGCATGCTGGGAAAGGCAAAGTGGACTGTTACATGGCCACAGAGGGAGGGGAGAGATCTCCTGGAGAGGCTGGCAGCACAGGGAATGCTGCTGCCAGTGGCAAGCCTCTCCCTGTATTGCCATTAGCCCCCCAAAACAGAGATGCTTATCATACGGGTGAGTGAGGAAAAGAGGTTCGATTCATGCTTTTCCATGGAGAATGTTGGCTGTTGTAGATAAGCCTAAACACTCCTCAAGTGTAATGTCCTACCCCAGACCTGATCCAGGTGTTGCGATGCCTGTACTCACCTGATGTCAAAAGTGGAGCCCAGGAAGGATGGGCGCTTGTACTCAGCTGTGGCTGCCGTGTAGGGTGGCTGGGGATCAGGCTCGTTCCAGTACAGGTCCTTCTCCAGAATGGGTAAATCCTGGTGCATCTCATCCACTGCCATGAGGGAGACCTGTGGGGATCGCAGGAATGTCACAGGGAGTGAGCAGCCTTTTGTGTCCCTGTTATCAAGGGACAAAGGAACAGAGAGCAGGAGGAAGCGGTGCAGCACGGAAGCCAGGCAAGTGGCTGGGGTTGCTGTGGTTTCCTGTCATTTGGGTTGTTTCTCACACAGAGATTTGATTAGCTGGAAGGAAAATGGTGCTGAAGGAGACAGGAGAGCAACAGGCTCACTAGGACGGAAGGGCGGGAGGCGTAGAGTTATTGCATGGCAGAAAGCAGAGGAGTCAGTTTTAGACAGACACAGAAAAAGCCCAGGAAAGGCAGGAGTGATGTGTCATTCAAAGGCAGCTGAGGCCTGAAACAAGCAGCCTGGATCCATCCCATGTGCCAGAGCATGGACTGAAGCTGAAGTTGGCCTCTGTGTACAGAGATATACCAGAAACCTCAAATTCCCTGGTGTGGACTGGGAGGATCTCTCCCATCGCAGTCAGGGAGGTGGGGGCAGAGGTGTTGCAGGAGAACTTGGTCTCTGTCCTGCCTTGGTGTTCCTCTTCAGGTGAGGCTCACCTGGCAAATCTTCCTCCCCTTTACCTGCAGGTTCCTGTCAATGAGCCAGTTGGCTTCAAAGTCATCATCGTCCTCCCCAAAAGGGTTGATGAGCTGCTCAGCCACCTGCATGTGGAGAGCACACAGCAAAGGTCACTACTGTCATCCTTGCCCCTTTCCTTGCAGGGAGACGTCAGGTGGGTGTGATGTCCCTTGAATTCCAAGCCCTGTTTTTCTTCCCAAGAGGGGGTAGGTTAAAAGTGGAGGCATCCCAGAGGCTGGGAGACATTGGAATTTTTAAGAACTTCCCCCTCACACAACCCTCCTGCAACTTAAGGAGCTCCTTTTTTCCCCTCTAGTAAGGACCAAAGCCTAGGAAGAGTGCAGCTGGTGTCCAGAATGAGACAGTTGGAAACTCAGAAAGTCCTGGCACTTCCTCAGCCCCTGTTGGCTTCCTGTTGTTGCCCAGAGATCAAACAACATAACTGGGTTCCTGGTGAGCTCACACTGGAAAAACCCTTGTCTGGGTCAGATTCCAGCTCCAGCCATGTTTTCTTGGACTTACCTTTAACCAGCCAGCATAGAAGAAGAATTGCAAAAACGTAAAGACGGGCACGAAGAGATCCAGCTCATGGCCAGGATATGCTTTCTCTGGATCCAGGAATTGCCTCCCAATCAGACAGGCCAGGAAGAAGCTGTAAACAGCCACGGTCACCACCTGGGAAGGACGCCAAGGGACACACCAGGGCAGCATGAGTTTCCAGCATCTCCCTTCAGTTCCACCCCACTCAGCTCCCAAGCCAGGCACTGTAGCCTCTGGAAAGCCTTGGATTCAGTTCTGACAGGCTTTTTGCAGGAGGAGGCATTTCCCTGCAGAAAGCTACAGACATTGCCTTTTCCCTTCAGCTTTTACCTACATCGTGTGCTGTTCCTGGAATGATATCTATGCAGGTGTCACAGGCCAGTGGCAGCAGCAAGCACATGACATCCTGGATGGGCTGGAAGCTGTTTCATGGTTCAGTCCATGCTGGTAGGCTGCTTCCAAGTCCAGGAAGGGAACCCTGGCATTGCTATTTGCTCCTCCCTTCCTGCTCCTTGTGCTGAGCTTTTATTAATATTTGCCTGCCTGGTTTTAAAGCTATGCTGACCTTTGTGCTTTTCCCTGTCGCCACAGGACTGGAAACTTCCCCTTTTCAAGTTAAAAGTAACTAAGACACTCACATGATCCCTTGATCCAAACAAGGGGGTTCAAAACTTTCCTAACCTGTTCCGCATTAACCTCTGGTGCTTCCAGAGGAGCAGCAGCTCCTGTTTCATGGTGAAGGCCATCCCTGTTATCTGAGCAGCTGGATTGTAGGAGACAAAGGAGCAAGGTGGTGCCAAAGTGTCTGCCTGGGCTGATAAACAGATGAGTACACACCTGGCACAACCTTACCGGGATCTTGCCCGGGATGTAATCCTTGCAAGGTGGTGCAGGGAGTGCGTCTGTGTGTTCCTGTGTTTTCCATGGATCTGTGTGGATTTGTTACCCCTGGATAGAGGTTATTTCTAGAGTTAGGGAAAGGAGGCTGGGCTGGCTGTGTCCTGAGGTACCAATGCAAGAGATGATGTGTGCAGGTGGGAGTGAGGGATTCAAGGGTATCCTGTGTTTCTCATGGGTTGGTCAGGTATGAAGCACTTCTACAAAGACAGGCTGAGAGAGCTGGGGTTGTTCAGCCTGGAAATGAGAAGGTTTTGGAGAGGCTGTGGCCTTCCAGTACCTTAAAGGAGCTTATGGAAAGGAGGGTTTTACTCAGGCAGATAGTGACAGCACAAGGAACAATGGTTTTAAACTGATAGAGGGCTGCTTTAGATTAGATATGAGGAAGGAATTCTTTACTAAGGAGATGTGAGTCCCTGGCATAGGTTTTGCAGAGAAGCTGTGGCTCCTCCACCCTTAGAAATGCCTAAGGCCTGGTTGGACAGGGCTTGGAGCAGCCTGGGATAGTGGAAGGTGTCGCTGGATGAGCTTTATGGTCCCTTCCAACCCAAACCATTCCAGGGTTCCAGGTGTGGGTGTAAGTGGGGATGTGCACGGGCAGTGGTGGAGCAATGGCTGTAGGGATTCCCTTCTCACCTGGGTGTAGACCAGGGGGATGCTGATCCAGTCGTATCCATAGAGTTTCCCGCACTGGCTGCGCAAGGTGTTGAGCTCCTGCCGCGGGAAAAAGGGAATGGCATGTCAGGATAACTTCCCATCTCCTTGCAGAGCCTCTCCAGCACCACTGTCCTCCACTGCTCCAGCCTTTTCCCTTCTGCTTTCATTCTTCTCTGGAAGGGAGGCTCAGTCTCAGCCTTGGAGCTCACCCTGCTGCCTGGGTGTCTCCTCCTGAGCCCAAGATTCCTTTCTAGCTCACTTCACAGCAAAGTTTCTCCTCACAAAATGAGCAGCCAACAGGCGAGGCCCTCAGGAGTACCCATTTCTTTCTCCTACCTGTGTATAAATATTCCACAGGGATATTTCTCTCTGTGGGCAGATGAATCCTGCTCCAGGCAACAGAAACCACGTGACTTTCTCTGTACATGAATACCAAGAAGGATGAGCTGCTCCAGAGCCTTTTTCTGTGCAGCTGGGTAGGGATTGTTGCCAGGTCTTGCCTGCAGAGCATGGCCTGTTGCCCAAAACTATCTAAGAGTTTTTAATAGCAAAGTTTTCTACAGGACCTCAGTTGCTGAGGATGTTTTTGACCTCTCAGACTTCCAGACCCATTCTTCCTTGTGGCTTTCCATCTGGATCCTAGAAACCTCCACAGTCATTGGCTGTTCTGGAACATGTCAAGGACCTGCTTCACAGGTGCCTCCCGTTCCCCAGGATCTCCAAGACCTGCCTGTCCCCTCTGTCACTCACATTCAGGATGCCTTGGAGCAGCACGCTGTCCCGGATCCTCCCGTCATTCCTGGCCTTCACGGCCAAGTTGGAGAACCACACACATGGGATCCAAAACTTGTTGTGGGGGGAATTCAAACTCTCAAACTTCTTATGCTCTTCTGGTGTCATGAGGCCTGGGTGGGAAAGAGCAGATGGGAGAGGGATGGACACAGAGGGCAGAAGAATATTATCTGGTCTGAAATGAAAACACCTCAATCTCAGATGCCTTGGCTCTCCTTAAAAATCCCAGTAAAGACTCAGAACTTGGGGAGACTTGCAGAACAAGGAGGAAGATAAAGTACCGCTGAGGGTGCAGCTGCCTGGTGTCCATAGATACTTGTTGAGAATGGGATAAGTTGTGACCCTGAAGTGCCTTTTCTTTTTAGGAGGCCAACAATATCACATCTCTGTGGATTGCCCAGGGACCCCAGGCAATGTGGGCAGACTGGAAACGGCTGCACCTTGAGGAGCATCTCCCAAGAAGATTCAGGGTGCCCAGCACTTAAGCTCGGAGAACTTGGACTTGAATTCTCACCTGCCCTGAGGGAACAGCACTACCTCATTTCCAAAGAACCTTCTCCAGGGCCCCCTGTCCCTAGAGGAGCAGCAAGGAGCAGTGCTGACCTGCTCTCACGACGTGCTCCATGCTGGGGAAGCGCTTGTAGACAGCGGTGCTGACGGAGCGCAGGATCAGCACGCTGACCAGGTTGCTATAGCGCATCAGGGTGCGGCGCAGGAGCCTCCCGTACTCATCCTCCCCATCCACGTTGCAGGACACCAGGTTCATGATCCGGTCTGGCCATGGGATGCTCTCGTACTGGGCCCACCAGCGGGACACCACCAGGGCCACGTAGAAACCTGGAGGGGAGCCGAGAGAGTCAGGCAGCTGAAAAGAGCTTCTTCCTCCCACTCTGTCTGCTCTCCCTCTCTTCTGTTGCTCACACAGGGATGGGTGCAGGAATGTCTGGAGGGGAATTCAGTCCTCCAAGCTAAAAGGAGTCTGGATTTCATACCTTGCTTCATAGAATCAGAACAGTTTAGGCTGGAAGGGACCTTAAAGATGATCTCATTCCAACTCCCTGGTGTGAACAGGAACATCATCCACTAGACCAGGCTGCTCACAGCTCCACCCAGTGTGGCCTTGAAAACTTTCAGGGATGAGGCAGCCACAAATTCCCTGGGCATTATCTAGTGCCACTTGGATCTTGCCCTCCAGTGCTGGGGGGCACCTGCAGCTGTGACAATAAAGGATATATTGACTTGAGGAATTCTACAAAGGCAGAGGAAGGGAGCTGCTCTGCCAGCAGAGCTCTGCTGAACCAAGAAGAAATGCTGTCCCATTCCCCTCCCTGCTGGATTCCAGACAGCTCCTTACCCAGCACGAAGGACACAGGGATTAGCTCGGCATAGCTGTTGCAGTACAGCGCCAGCTTCTCGAACATCAGCCTTTGGCTCTCACTCAGGATCAGCCTAAAAGGGACAAACGGAAGCAGTTCTCCCTCTCCCCTCTCTTTCTCCCCTACCCTCCCGGGTACAGAGTCTGGCAAGTGCCTGTCCAGCAGGATCCCTGCCCCAATCCTGTGTTTCTCCTGTGTCCTGCCCCAGACCAGGCTGTGGGTGTGAAGTTGCTCACCTGTAGACGAGGCTGATGGTGAAGTAGAGTGAGATGAAGATCAGGAACTCGGAGTAGAGCAGTTTGTAGATGCTGCCTTTCCATTGGAGCAGGAGCTGGGAGAAGGTGCCCAGGCGGGCATCAGCCACACGGTTGGTGTAGGTCACTGTCATCACAGCTCCTGTGCAGGCACACAACAAGCAGGGCTTGGGGCTTGAGCAGGAGGACACAGGGATGTCCCAAGTGTCCCACCAAGCAAGATAGAAAGCAAGGAGAAAACAGAATGAGCTGACATCAAAAGCCAGTTAAGATGGAGGCAGCATAACAGAGAACCAGCCATCTTTTCTCTGTCCTTGAGCTGGTTATAGTAACCAAGGATGTATTTTCTGGTGTTTTTAGTGTTTGATTTTTGTCAGCATTCAAGTGGGGCTAGTTGGTTGGATGGGACAAAGCCCACCTTTGTGGGTGCCACCCCCTTCCACAAAACAAGATTAATCTCAGGGTCACAAACTCCAAAGTTTATGCTTATTCCAGTAATTTCCTTAATATAGTTTTTGTTCCAAATATGTTTCTGTAAACCTGCTTGCTGGGAAACATCTTCCTGAAATCCTGCTGGGAAAAAAATAACCTAACCCAAAGGAAAGGAAAAACCCCAGAAAGATTTCTTGGGACTGAGCCAGATGAAGGCATCCCAGCAAGGATAGCTGTCTGCACTCTGCTGGTCCTGGTCCTGCAGGCAGAGCAGCCTTCCCTGTTGGAGATCTGTGGGATGGAGTTTGGCCAGGCTCACCGGGCCCAAATTCCAGCAGCTCCACCTCCCCTCTCCTTCAACCATATGTTGCACAATAAATCACAGAGGCTGAAAATCAGGCATTCAGGCTCCTGAAACACTCCCCAGACATCCAGCATCCCCATTTCACTTCTAGTCTAACTTGCATAAATAATTCTTTATAATCGATTAGTAATCAGACTCATAGTTGGATAAACCTGAATTTATTTTAGAAACACCCCGACAAACAACAAGACACCAGTGTTATCCATGCCAGGCAGATTGGTGAATGATTTCTTGGGTTAGAAATAATTCTCCAGTGTGAAACTGTTGGCATTTCTGAATCCTAACGTATCACCAGGCATTGCTATTTAGCAGAGGCAATAGTGTTAATGATTATTGGGCCTTGGGCCCTTCCCTGAATGATGGGGATGAAGAAGCACTTCAAGGGATGGTTCACACCCTGAAGCAGCTGAAGGCAGGTAAATCTGGGCCCATGTTGCTCATTTGTTTCTCATTTAAGCATCCCTGTGAAAGATTTACACTTAGATGGGGACAACTCAGGTCCCAGTGAGCTGCTGCTGTGGCAAAAACCAGCAAAGTCTGGATTTTTGGCCATTTCAACCAAGCAGCATCTTTGTCCTGGGTTTGGCTTTTTGGTGCCGCTCCTCCTTTGGGTTTCCCTGTCATAACTCAGGTCCCTGAGTCCCCCTTGAGGGTGGTATAGAGGAGCAGAGCTGTCCCCATCCCCAGCTGCACAAATGCCCATTTCAGTAAATCCTCGTGTCCATTCCACATGGATTTCTGGGCTCAGAACTTGGAAGAGTGGGTTTTAACTGCCCCAGAGGTTGCACACATGGGCTGTTCAGAAGAGAAAAACATGCTCAAAATTCCATACATTTTTGGGGCCCCTTACACAAAGCTGCCTCTTCTCTCTGGGCTTTGGGGCTCGAAAGCACTCAAGGAGATTCTTTGTTGCGTAATTCAAATACAGATTCCCTTTTTTTACCAAAGAAGGAAAACTCCAGCTCTTGTCCATGTAAATAATGGATGTCACCCACCTCTACTCTGTTCTGCTCTTGCATGGGATATGGGATTTTTCCCAGTGCTTTTCCCTCCAGCCCTGAATGGTTAAGGTTCACCTGCCAGCCTGTGCTGGGCTGCCCTGGGATGTCACCAGGCAGCTGGCAAGTTCCATTTGTGGCTGAGGTCTGTGGTGGGAGGGGTGGCTCACTGGCACACCGGAGTCGGGATGGGCAGGAAGAGCCCACCCAGGGAGCTGCTGCCAGCCACCGCCAGCATCCCCTGCTCATCCCTCTGGATTAACTAACACACCTGGAAGTCGACTGAGCTGGAATTCAGTTGTGGGAGCCTACAGTAAGCAAGATTCTGGGACATCAGGTGCATCACCCACTGCAAACAGACCCGAGCAGGTATCGCAAAGATAGAGCAGACAGAGCAGAGGGACGGAGCCAGAGGAGGTCACGGATAGGCAGGAAGATGGATCTCTGCAGGAGAAGGTGATCCTCCTGCTGCTGTTAGGAGGACCAGATACTCACAGTCATGGGCTCCTGAGCCGTGCTGCAGGCTGGGGAGGTTTGGTCCTGCACGTGTCCCTGCTGGGTCCTTTGTGGCCCGGGCCACTGCCTGCCTCCTTGTGCCCCCTTGGCTCATAGGGGGATTGGAGCTGCCCCACACAGTGTGCTAAGGAGCCTGAGACCCACTTGGGAGCTGCAGCCGGTCACTTGATGCCGTAATCCCTCCTCATTACAAAAGAGACTCTGTTGTCTTTTGCCCTGTTCCCTCCTAATCTTCTGAGTAAGCCCTGCGTGTTTATAGAGGCGGCCGGAGGAGGGGGAGGCAGGGCTGGCTGCTCTGCTGCTGCTAACTCCTGGCACAGCCATGGTGGCTGCCAGAAGAGAGGCATTTTTCCTCTAATTCTTTCCTGTTTGGTCCCTCTCTCCGTGTCACAATCTTACAGGAACCCCAGGAGATTATGTAGGGCTGGAATTTTCCACCAAAGCTGAAAAATGCTGCGCACTTGGGGGCTGCCCTCTCTTCCCCAGGTCAGTGAAACACCTGGTCCAAGCTGTGCCTGGCTCTCACAGGATGTTCAGGATGTTTCCCTATCATCCCTCACTGTCCCTGGATGAGTTTGCCATCTCTTCCGGCTGTGGTTTGGATGCTGGGGATTTCCACTCTGCTGCTCCAAGACTCTTTCTATATGTTCACTTTCTTTTGCTCTTTCTTTTCCAGCAGTGCTTGAGAACTGTCACTGTGCTTCCTTGCATGACATCCTGGGAAACGCTGGTCCTTGCCTTGCCCTCAAGCTTCCACCAAGGAGACTCCTTCCCTCTGTCTTCCCAGGGCCTTAGTCCCTTTTCTGCTCCTTCTCAATTGCGACTTCCTTCCCTTCTACCACCTCCTCAATGCCTCTGGTCAGGTCTTTAAGACACTCCCCTTCCATAAAGCTCTGAATCAAAATATTTTCTTAATGAACTGGTCTTCCATCATTTAGGCAGATGTGGGACACTATGGAGAGGGAGCACAGGTCTGATCCTTGCAGGTAAGAGCAGCTGGAGACCCAGGCTCCTGTAATAACCAACTTTCTCTGGTACTTTGTCTTTAGCACTTATTTAACATCAGTAATTGGGGTCAATTTGTCCCAGCTGTAGTTTTCTCCTTCCTGTGGTTCATCCTTGGCAAGGAGAGTGGGTTGTTTCACTGCCCGTCTGGAGCAGGTGCTGCCTGGCATCTGCTTGATGTGGGATTTCTGGTGCAGTCCTGGGAATTGCTGCCAGTGGCAGGGACATCATAGTTTAAAATGTGGGATTCAGTGCACTGTGAGGGGAGATGAGAGCAGGGGGATGCTCTCTGAAGGGAATGAGGTCCACTTCCAGGGATGGAATTGGTGATCAAGCAGACTGAGATAGATCTTGAGGGTCTTAGTGCCTGAACCCTCATCCCCGCACACAGCAGGGAGACTAAAATGCTTCAGGTGAGACAGTTGCTGCAGCTGTTGGGAGCAGTTTGGCTGGTCCTGGGAACATGGAACAACTCCTTGAGTGTCCTGCTGTTCATAGAGGGATGTGCCGGCATCTGGGGGCCTCTGCTGCCCTCCTCTGAGAGCAGCTCTGCTGGCAGCTCGTGTGCTCCACAGCTGCCCTTGGGACAACAGGAAACATGTGTGGAATTTAATATTAAAGTACATAACTGAGGGGCTACCAGCATGGGAGAGCTGCTTGGATCTCTTTCCACATCCCCTGTGGCCTCAGAGCCTGAGGAAGAAGATGGTCTGAAAGCCTGCCTTCCTCAGCAGAGCAGGAAGCAAAGAGGTGCTGACATCCATCCTCAGCCTCAGAGCCCTGGAATCATCCTCACTTTCTCCATGCTAAAGATGTAGAGGTTGATTTGCTGTGCTGGGAGTTGAATCCCTGTTTTGGGAATGCCAAAGGGCTGCTCTCAATGCGGAGTTAGCAGCAGCTGGCTGGGAAAGGCACGGTGTCCTCCTTGCTCTCTGTTTTTAGGGACATGGGTCCCAAAGCTTGGTGAAATCCCTTTCTCTTCTCCAGTTTCAGTGCTGCGATAGAGACACAGGCAGCTGGCATCAGAGCTGTCTCTCCAAATTACATTCTTCCTTGGAATCTGATGTAATTTTTTTTTAAATGAAGTTGGAAGTGTCTGGGGAGATGCTGTTTCTCATGGACAGGATTTACTCAGAGGTTTGAGCTGGCCAGAAATACTTGAAGAGGATGCAGTGACCCTGCAGTGCTTCTGTGAGGACCCCCAGGCTTGTTCCCCTTATGCTGCAGAATTCCTCACTAATTCTGTGCCACCCTGGGCTGCCCTGGGAGCTGGGGGTGCCTGGCCCTATGCCAAGCTCCATCTGATCCTTTGCATTTTGCTTTTAGGGGCTTGGATGGTGACAAATCTCTCACTTTCTGTCTGATGTTGCTCAGTTCAGTGCATACAGGATGAAAATGAGGGAAGGGTCCTTAGTGAGGTCTCTCTTTTCTTGCCTTAGGAATTGTGGTGGGGATCAAAGGGAGGATCAAACATGCTGGTGCTGGAAATCAGAGACCCCAGAGGAACCTTGCTGCAACCCTTGCAGCCAGCTGAGCAAACCTGTGGCACAGCCAAGGAGCCAGCCAGGAGGGGGTGGATGGAGCCTGGAGTTTTAGGCCATTTGTTCTCCTTTCCATGGCAATAACGTCCGATTTGAGTTTGCTGGGTAAGGGTGTCAGCAGGTCAGATCCTGCTTTCCAAACTCAAAGATAATCGCTGTTCTTCCTTCCCTTCTCAGCCTCTGTCTGGCTTTCTTTTTCCTCTCCTCCCTTCTTCCCCTTTTCCCTTCTCCTTTCTCCTTTTCTTTCTTTCTTTCCCCTTTTCTTTCTTTCTTTCCCCTTTTCTTTCTTTCTTTCCCTTTTCTTTCTTTCATTTCCCTTTTCTTTCTCTCCTCTTCTTTTCTTTCCTTTCTTTCCCCTTTCTTCTTTTTCCTTTCCTTTCCTGCTTCTCTTCTGGGAAGAAGAGGGGAGCACATGCCACTCTCCCCCTTGTGACAAGTTACTTTTTCCAGTGGCTGGGAATCAGCATCTCCAGCACATCCCTCTCAAAGCTTCCTGTCAGCACTATCAGTTCTCAGCTTTCCTGCCTTTGTTGGCTCCTGGAAGCGCTTCTACCTTTCTAATCCGAGGACCCTCTGTCACTGCCAGACAAGCCTTGGGAGTTAATAATTACAAAGACTAATTACTTCTGGTGCTGCTTTACAGAGCTGAAGATCTTTCCCCTCCTCCCAAAAGTTCCCCGAAGATAGCAAAGGTTACAGCCAGAGACACAAACATCCCGGACGCTCCATTCCTAGACTTCAGAGCATGGGCTTGGCCCATGCTGTCTCTGTGGATCCCGGCCATGAGGCAGGGCAGGGCTGGAGGTGACACGGACACCCAGGAGATGCTGGAACAGAGGATTGCTGCCTGTGTGGTATCCACAGCAAAATCCTGCAGTGGACACAAGGATCACCATGTCTAACTCTCCAGCCTCCGGCACTGGGTCTGTCCCAGAGGCAGAGGATGGACAAGCTGAGAGGAGGGAGGGAGTTGTCGCTGGCTGTGAAGGCTCCAAAGGCATACAGCTGCCTGGAGGGAAGCCCAGGGCAATGGCAAGGTAGGATGTGATGGGAAATGTCCTCTGAGGGCAGGAGCAGCTTTTGGTTCAAAATTCCAGTGCTGTCAATTCACAGGTGCCAATGGGATCTGCTGTGGGACAGGGGTGACAGGAGGAGTGGTTTGCCTGTTGGGTTCTAAACCCAGTACTCCCCTTGAAGTATAAACCCCCTGGACAATCAGCAGCCTTTTTCACCCCAGCCAGATTTCCTCCATCCTTCCACCTTCCTGCATTTATATCCCAGGTTTCCCCTCTGTATTGGCTTTGTGTGGCACCGTTTTGGTACTGGGGAAGCAGAGATCTACCTGCAGCCCATGGAGGAGGCCATCCTTAAGCAGAGGCATGCCCGAAGGAGGCTGTGACCCTGCAGGGAGCCTCTGCTGGAACAGGGTCCTGGCAGGACATGTGGAGAGAGGAGCCCACGCTGGAGCTGCCTATTCCTAAAGGACTGACCCTGTGGAAGGGACCCACGCTGGAGCAGTGCACGGAGAACTCCTTGGAGAAGGAGAACTTCTCCCGCGGGAGGAACTCCACCCTGGAGCAGGGGCGGAGTGTGAGGCATCCTGTTGAGAAAGAAGGAGTAGAACCAGCAGCCCCCATTGCTCATCCCGCACTCGGGAAGGAGGCGGAGGAAGCCAGAAGCGATTCCGAGCCGGACGAACAGCGGAGCGGAGGGCCGGTTGTTGGCCACCTCCTTTTACCTCCCCGCTGGCCCGCGCTGAGTTGGTGGGTGCCAAACCCCGCTAATTCCCAGCCTCAGCCCCTTCTGCCCGTGCCGGTGTCCGCAGAGTGACCCCTCGGGGCCCCGGCGCCGCTCAGGGCGCAGCCGCGCCGCCATCACGTGGGCGGCGGGGCCGCGGCTGCTCGGGATATGCTCCGGATCCTCTGGGAACGAATCCGCTCCTGCCTCCACTTCTGATCTCTCCTGGCACGGCTGCGGCTCCTCCGGGCACGGGTCCGGCGGCGGCTCCGCTTCTGATCCCTCCGGGCACGGATCTAGCGGCGGCTCCCGTTCGGGTCCCTCCGGGCGCGACTCCTGCTCCGGCTTCTCCGGG
>VXBU01004763.1:50994-83857 GCA_013400315.1 Bombycilla garrulus | reverse complement strand
CCAGCGATGTTGCGGGGGTAGGTGCCGGTCTGCGCGGGGAAGGACTGGCGTCCGTGTGCCGGGGTTCCGTGTCTCCGTGCAATCCTGGAATGGTTTGTGTTGGAAGGGATCTTAAAGTTCCTCTTCTCCCGCCACGGGTAGGAATACCTTCCACTAGACCGGGTTGCTCCAAGCCTCGTCCAAGCTGGCGTGTACACTTCCAGGGATGGGGCAGCCACGGCTTCTCTGGGAAATCCATTCCATCACCCTCACAGGGAAGGAGTAGCGTGGAAGACAAGTAAGGAGATGGAATAAGGAGGCAGCAGCATCCGCAGACACAGGACTTGGCGTTTCAGTGCTGGGTCAAAGACAAAAAATACACCAGTGTGTATTCTGCTATAATATAATGTTATTATACTAAATCACTGTCAGATGCTTTGCCAAACATTTGAGGATGATGCTGAGCCTGCATGGGATAATGAGCCACTCTGGACTGATGCTGGTCCATGGTGGTGCAGGTCAAGCATCCATCCCAGTGGGGATGGAAAGGTCAGGCCCTGCTTCCCAAACCTGTGGGTAAGAGTTTAACCTGGAGAGAGCCAGAGGCTGCTTGCTTGGGAAACAACCCCGACGGATCAGCGCTGCAGGAAGCATGTGGGGCCCACTGGAAAAAGTGCAGATCCTGCACATTTTTTTGCTTTTTCTACAGAAACTAACTTTAGAAGGTTGTGAAGTGTTGGGGATTTTTTTTATTATTTTTTTGTGTAGGTTTGCATTTCTTGTGTCAGTGCATGACTCTTAGGATATGATACATTTTTCCTGGAAAGGCTACCAGTCAACAAGAGAGGGAGTGTTTGTGGTGGTCCTTTGGTCTCTGGGATTGGATTTCAGAGCCCCACCTGGACACTGAGCAGAATCCAGCGTAGCCAAAGCTTCCATAGGGATTCTGTTTGCCCAGCATGGAGAAAGAATGAGCTATTTCATCATAGATGATTTTCCAGGATGTGTTTTTGGCATTACAGAGTGTGGGTGGGACTGTTTAATTCCTTCATATCCTCCAGTTTTCTTCCGTAGTGTGTGGAAATACACTGAAATATCTGTCTCCTGAGGCAACTTTCAGCTGAGAATTACACAGTCATAAAGGAACAATATTATTTTTTCTTCTTGTGGGTTAGATTAAATGTATTTGTGTCAGTAGACGGGTGAAATGTCCCATTTCTTTGCTGCTTCTTTTATTTATTATTTTTATCCTCTGTGCTCTGGCTTCCTTGCTCCTTTCTGGTGTGATTTCTTCCCAGTGTTCATATGCTTTCCTATGATACCTGAGCTGATTTAGCTGGGAGTTGCTGCTTTGTTCCTTCTTTGAAAAGTAGCTGTGGACAGCTGTTGGTCTTGGATGGCTTGGGGGGCACAGAAAGGGAGAAATTAGAGTGGAAAGGGTGATGGGACGTTCCAGGACTGAGGAGATAAGCCCAGCCTGTGTGGAGTCAGAGCAAGGGGAAAGAGTGTGGCCTGGCTGGAATGCAGGAGAGGAAAACACAGAGGTGGGAAAAAGGGAAGAGGAAAAAGTGAACCTGAGCAAAAAGAGGTGATGGCTGCTCTGAAGGAGGATGAGGTGGGCGAGGAGTAGTGTCCAGGAGTGTGGGAGGAGGTGCATGAAGAGAAGGGCACCAGAGCTCAGCCAGGGCTTGTGAGCCAGAGATAAGCAGCAGCAGGTTAATCTGCAGGGCAGTGTCTGTGTCTGGGCAGGATAGAAAACTTCTGCATGGGGAAGGCTTGGACACACTTCCCCCGCCTTCAAATGGAGGGAGATTCCACAGGGAGAGTTCAGTGGGAAGAGGAGAAATGCAAACACTGCAGTGACAGCAGTGCCCTGCCTTCAGGCACTCCAATGATGTTTTCCATTCCTAAAACTTTTCCAGCACCTGTGTTAATTTGGGAGTCGACAGAGCCCTGCTGAGCACTGGGGTGCAATGTCCTGGGTGACTCTTCTGGTTTCTTCTTTTCAGGACATCTCTGCTTGCTGGCCACTGAAACTGAAAAATAGGGCTTTGATCCAGCTTGGGGAAAATACACTGGTTTAGACAGCTCTGTAGGGGATTTTGGTGGGAAATAGGTTAAAAATAGATCTTTTCCTTCTGAAGGAGGTGCACAGGGTAGAAGAAGGCTGGGTTGGCAGCAGAGGGGATTGGGGTCTTTATATTAGGAATGGGAAAGCCGTATTCCTTTTTTTTTGCTACTTCAGTAGGGAAGTCTGACCTTAGGTCTACTGGGTGTATCCTGGAATCCTAAAAATCCATCTACAGGGTGTTTCTCTTGGACAGCAGGTGAGAATGGGATCTCTGGAGGCACTGTCTTTAATTCTCCTGCCTTATCCTGAATTAATAAAGACACCTTGCCAAAAAGGGTAAAGCGCTTCCATAGAGATGTAGGGCAAAGGAACTGGTGCAGCTGTTGCTGCCCAAATTCTTCCCCATCACCCTCCCTTCCTCATTCCCACTGCCTGTGCCTGGGGCTGGATGTGTTGTGAGTGTTGGAGGAAGGCTCTGAATCACCCCCATGCTCACTTTTCCCTCTTATTCCACAGCCAGGTAAGTTTTGAGGAAGAGAGCCAGAATCCACCCACTGTGGGACACTGGAAGCCCCTGATGCCATCCAAGGGTGACAAGGAGGAGCCGGAGAGTGGATGCCAGGATGCTGGAGGTGTGCATGAACCCCAGTCTACGGCGCAGTTCAACGTGTCCCGGCTGCGCAGCTCCTCAGTGGAGATCCGCGAAAAGGGCTCCGAGTTCCTGAGAGATGAGCTGCACAAAGCACAGAAGGTGAGCCCCAGGGTTTTTGGGAACTCCTGGGGAGGGTGGCACAGGTTGGAGCAGGGGGGGGCTTTCCTAGAGGTGGTGACAGGAATTTTGGGTGAGGGATCAGGTGCTGGGGTGGGGAAGAAGGGCTGTGATTGACAGGCAGGGCAGGGCATCAGCATTCCTATCCCTCTCCATTTCCTCAACAGGAGCTGAAGCTTAAGGACAAAGAATGTGAGAGATTGTCAAAAGTCAGGGAACAGCTGGAGCAGGAGCTGGAGGAGTTAACAGCCAGCCTGTTTGAGGTACCACCCTCTTCCTTTTCCCATCATTTCTTTAGCTAAGCTTACATCCAGCTCCTTTAAGACAGGCTTTCCCTGGACTTCCAGCCATCTCCTCCCGCAATTTCCTCCTCTCCCCTGTTGTTCTTTTCCACTTGGAGAAGCAGAGCCGGGCACTGTTGCAGGTGGAGCCTTTACCTGGATTTCTTTCCCCTTCTAGGAGCTATGGGGTGACATAAAGAGCACAGTAGTTATAGTTCCAAAATGTGGGAATGTCTGGAGCTGGAGCCAAGCAGAGCTCCCTCTCCCTCTCCATGCCTGCACTGTAGTCTGGGCAGCTGCTGTGTAATAGAGATGACTGCCTGGCTTATCCCAGCCCTTTCTGGGGATGGGAACATGCTGGATATCCTCATCCACTCTGCTCCAATGAGTGTCCAGAAGGCTTGTTAGTTGTTGGTTTTGTTTTGGTGGTTTTTTTTTGTTGTAATGTGATTCTTGCTAAGCTGTATCCTGGCAAAGTCCCATTCTCCAGCAGCTCTAATGTCTGGATCCGTCTGGATAATGAGGAAAGCCAGAACCCATCTGTGCCTTTGAAATACTGGGCTGTGAGAGCCAAGGGAGCACCCTCTCCCACAATTTTGGCTGCCTGAGCACAGGGTGATCCTGAAGATCATGTATGCAAGGGCTGTCCCCTTTCTTCCTTCAGTGGCCTTGGCCAGATGCTGTTTCCAGACTGCAGAGAAGCCCCAGCTGGGCTTTATCCCACTTCCCTCTTCCTGTGGGAGAAGCTTCTCAGCCTGTTTCCAGCATTTGGCCCCCATCTGAGCTCCAGCTCCTGCTGTGTCACAGCCATGCCTGGGGCAATGGGGACCAGCTGCTTCCAAAGGGAAGCGGGAATAAAGTGCAATAACAAGGCAGGCAGGAGCAGTGCCCTCACCAAGGTGTGGAGCAGTGAGTCTGGATCAGGATCAGAGCCACAGGCAGCAGTCAGGGCCAGGAATCGGTGCAGGGATCACCCAGCAAGGCTGCAGTGACTGCAGGAACCACACTGAGGTGAGGGTGGTGTTGCAGAGCTATTGGAATAGGGCAGGCACAACTGTGGTGTGGAACAGGTGGATTCTAATGTTAAAGCAATTCCCAAGGGCAAGGAAGGGCAGGTCCTTGCTTCTGGCATTCTTCTCAGCAGCCCCTATCAGTGAGAGATGACCTTGGCCAGCTAAACTCCTTAACTTAGCCAGTTACTCTGCTGGAAAGGAGTTGCATTCCAGGCTCTGGCACTGGGAGCCTTCTGTGGGAAATTCTGAGGGAAGGCTCTGTCCAGCTGACGGAACAAACCCCCTGGATGTGGCAGGAATGTCTGTCCCCTTGCCTGGAGCATGTGATGTGGCAGATCTGTGACCAGCCTTGTTGGCTGTGTGAGCTGGGGTGCAGCAGGTGGATTGAAACTCTCTCTGATGCAGGAAGCCCACAAGATGGTGAGAGAAGCCAACACCAAGCAGGCTGCGGCAGAGAAGCAGCTCAAGGAGGCCCGGGGCAAGGTGTGTGAGTGACTCTCTGTGACTTCATTTTTGGGGTTGGTGTGGTGGCATCTCTGCCCAGCCTGGCCACAGGGCTGTTTGTTGGCTGATCAGAGTGAAGTGCAACTTCATCTCTCTGAGATGCTGTGGTCCCATGCCAGCAGACACTTGAGTGAGAGCGAAAAGGCCTCACAGACATCCTTGCAGTCTCCTGCTGATCCAGCTCTCGTCTGGGAAATGGATCCAAAGAGAAATAATGAGTTTAATTGTCACAGCTCTGGGATGGAAGGATAGAGCAGGGACATGAAGAGTTGGAATTTCCTGACACGGCTGCACCACAGGGCTGCTCAAATAGCTCCATCTTGAGGAGAGAAAAATTTCTTTGGAGTTACTGGTTCTGAAGATAAGCCTGGGACAAAAAGGGTGGATTCCCAAACGGCTGTTGTTTAAAATTCTGGATGATGGTGGCACTGGGAGGATGGGGAGAGGCTTTGTGGCTGGGCTTGTAGCTTCTTCCCTGTGGTTTCAATGTTTGATGGGTGCAGCAAACTGGAGCTGAGCAGGTGCTGAGGGTGACTCTTGCTTGTGTCCCCAGATTGACATGCTGCAGGCAGAGGTGACAGCCCTGAAGACGCTGGTGATCACATCCACACCGTCCTCCCCGAACCGGGAGCTGCACCCTCAGCTGCAGAGCCCTTCCAAAGCTGGCTTCAGGAAGGGGCACGGGAGGAACAAGAGCACCAGCAGTGCCGTGGTGTCAGCTGCCAGCCAGAGCGTGGCTCCAGAGCCTGTCAACCGGGAATGCAAAGAGGTGAGTGAGGGACATTCGCTGCGGCGGCCTCGGAGCTGCTGCTCTGGGAGCGCCAGCCTTGGGCTTCCCACAGAGCTCTGTGGTCTCATTGAACAGCTGCTTGTGCCTTGTTCCTTAAATTTGTGCTGAGGCAGGCGCTGGAGGGCTTCCTTTTAGGGGGGTTTCCTCTTGGTCGGGACAGGAAGCAGTTGAGGGGCAGATCCAGGGGGTGCCAGTGCTGTGAGCAGATGTCAAGAGCTGCTGAGCCAGTTCCACTAGCCAGATGTGGACACAGCTGTCCTGGGAAGCAAATAGGAGGCAATGGTCAGGAAGAATGAAACTGAAGAAGAATGTGGTGGGGAAATGTGTCTCACCAGTGATTTTTTGGGAGCTGCGGCCTGTGTCGTGAAGAATTATTGAGGGAACACAGAAGCTTTTTAAAGATTTGAATCTTTCATTTCTTCATGGAGGCAACTTCCACAGGATGCAGATCTCCTGGGTGGATACAGCCTCCAGAATGCCCGATATTACGTATCAAGGATGGAATGGTTTTTTTGTCCCTCAGAATTCTTATGTGAGAGGTGATAAAAGGGAACCTGACATTCAGAGAGTTGGTGCTCTATGGGAAAGATCTTAAATTGAGCCTAAAAATGATAATTTCTGTTCCCTTTTTGCACCTCAAGCTGAAGTCTAAAGGTGTGGCTTGTGGCCCTGTGGTGCCTTGAGGACCATGCTCAGTTCCTGCAGGGGAGGACTTGAGCCTTTCTTTGTATCTCTTTTTTTTTTACCTCCCTCTTTGCCTGTCTCTCTAAACCTCTTCCTTCACTGTCTCTCCCTCTGCCCTCCAAGTCTGGTTTCCCTGCTCTCCTCTCCCTGCTCCTTTGCATCCTCCCTGGGAAGGCTATCCACATCACCTATGAGCCAGGCTGGCAGGCCTTGGGAGCAGATGCTTCCTCCTCCTCACAGCAGGTAACCAACCTCTGGGAATGGGTGGGACCCACCTGCTTCTCACGCTTCCAGCCCTTCAGTTCCAGCTTCCTTTTATGCTTATCTCCATTGGTTTTTTTTCTTTTATTTTGTTTTTTCTCAATCTGTTTTCCATATTGTGGCTCTGAAGCTGTTGCTAGTCCCAGGTGAGCAGTCTCCACGGCACAGAGGGGATGTGCTGGAATCTGGACTTTTCCAGCTGCGTTCATTTATGTTCTTTGTGTTGTTCAGCTTAGTTTTGTTTTTTCCTTTCACAAGCTTTTGTTGAGCTTGTAGGAGCTGCTCTGTCAGTCACGGTGGTGCTTTGCCCAGTGATCAATCTGGGATTTAAATGCCAGTCCCACAGAGTCTCCTGTTGCCCCTCAGCTGCTCCCATCATTCCTGCCACGGATTGAGCATGCACTTTGTCTATTCCATGTGGTAGCTTTCCTGCAGCCACAGGAAGGAGGAAAAGCCACCTGGAGGAAAGTGAGATAGAGAGGTGCCTGCAGGCTTCTGGCTCACATAGCCCAGGGTGGCTGTGTCACTCTGGCACAGAACTGCTGCTGGGTGGGAAACGAGAGATCCTTGGAGCCAGGCAGCTTCCCTCAGACACATCTGTGATGTCTGAGCCTCTGCAGAGGCCAGAACAGGTGCTTCATGGGTTTCCTTCATAGTAGCAGGTATCTTCTGGTATGGCATTGCTCCCTCTTCCCTTTTCTCTTGGACACTCACTGCAGGTCGACTCCATTTTATTTGCTGAGTTCCAGGCCTGGAAGGAATCTCCAACTCTGGACAAATCCTGCTCCTTTCTGGACAGAATTTACCGAGAAGATGTAGGACCTTGTCTGGACTTCACCAAGCAGGAGGTGAGTGCTGGGAAAGCAGGAGCAGCTGGGCAGCTCTGGAGTGTTACCTTCCTGGAATTCATTCCTGCTCTCCCTTGTTTTGCTGCAGCTGTCGGAGCTGGTGCGAGTGGCTGTGGAGCAGAACACCCTCACCATTGAGCCAGTGGCTTCCCAAACTGTCCCTGTGGGGAAGGTGGCAGCAGAAGAGTGTGGTGGCCCCAAGTAAGGACCCTGTCTCCCTGCCTTGTCCCCTCCTTGCTGCTGATGTGTCCCCTGTCATGGAGTGGTGTGACAGGCAGCTTTGGGCCACCTCACACTAGCAGGAGTGATGTGATATTCCAAACAAAGAGGAGGGATTTTATTCAGATATTAGATTTAAGTCCTTTCTTACCTTCCAAGGTGACAGAAGGGATGTGCAGGTTTCCAACCACTCTCCTGCAAATTATTCCACAAACAGCCTGTCCTGTGTTTATCCTTACCAGTTTCCTTTTGATGTTTTTAAGTTTTTGGGGGTTTTTTTGTCTTCACAGTGGCTTCCGGTCACAAATCCTAACGTAAGTGAACTATTTATTGTTCAGCCAGTGATCAAAGGTCTCTGGATCATTAACAAGTCACTATCTCGGAACCATGTGGCAGCTTGGAGACTTTTGCTGAGCTGACCTAACTTTTTAACCCTGTTTAAATTTTTTAGAGGCAGGATGGGAATGAACCCACTGGCAATAAAAGATCCAAAAGGAATTTGTTCCCTTTTTTCCCAGATGCAAAACACTGATTTTTATGGCAATTTTGTTTAGTTTGGTTATGATAGCTGTGGTTTTACACCAAGTGGTACCAATCAAGCAAGGTTCACTCTTTTCCAGGATGTTGCAATGCTCAAATATGTGGCTCCTTACAGGTATCTTGTTTACAAAGGTTTTGGTAATCCTGCACCTCCTGGGAATTTAATCTCCTTAAGTTGTTTTAATATTTGGTCAATGATTACTTCTCCTTGCATCTGGACATTTGGAACTCGTGCTTCCACTCTTGGCTAATGTTTGCCTTGAGAGCAGTGGAAAACAAGCACTGGGACAAGTTCAGAAGCTCTCTGAAACATCTGCTCCTCTCTGCTGTCACCTCCCGTGGCTCCCCAGAGAAATTGTTTTGCAGTTTGGGGGTAATGTTCCTCTTCCTACTGAGTCCCTGAGGAACGTGGTGATAACTGTGCACTAGAAAATTCTGCTTTATTGCTTAAAGTGGTGATGGGAATCATCTGCCTTGCAACTAGCAGGAGAAAAGGGAAGAAAATAAAGGAATGCTGCATCTCTTGCCAACGATTGTTTGGAAATGGCTGTTTTCACCCTCTGAAATCTCAAAATTGGGAAGCCAAGCTTCTTTCCTGTCTACCCAAGGAGGGGTTTGGCTTGTTTTGAGTTCTTGGTATGTGCAAATCCTGCTCAAATGCTGGATTTACCTGTTTTGAGGCCAGCTTTGGTGTCCAGCCAGCATGTTTACATCTCACCAGGTAAGCTGATACACTTGAGCCTGCCCTGGAATGTGGGGGACATGTGCAGAGACCAGGGGACATTGGTTGTGCTCTGCTCCAGCCTTACCTCTTTAATATTTCCTGTGGTTTCCTCTATGTGTCAAGGAAAAGGTGCTTTCACCTGAAGTCTCCTAACTTGCCATTTATGGACTATTTCCAGGAGCAAAAGAATATCAGCTAAGGGTTTTGTTGTTTTTTTTCTTTCCTTCTTCACACTGCCTGACCCAGGAGTGGCTTCTGATATCTCACTTCCACCTCTCCAGGTGGCTGAATTGCTGGATCTGTGCTGTGCCACTGGATTGCTGAAGTGCTTTTCCCTTTTCCTGCAGGAAGTGTGCTCTGAGTGGCCTCCCCAGGACCTGCAAGCACCGGATCATGCTGGGGGATTCTGGGAATTACTACTACATTTCCCCTTCCTGCAGGGCCAGGGTGAGTCCTTCACCTCCCCAGGGTGCCTTGACCTTCCAGAATTATTCCATGCCCTGTAGTGTACGAGTTCCTGGGCATGGAACTCGAGGGTCAGCCCTGGAACTGAGGAAAAACTGTGGGATTTGAGGTTGTTTCTGAGGGTGAGGTGGCTCTTAGTTGATGATTAGGGGGCAGATCCAGCTCTTCCTTCTGCTCTCATATAGCCTTCAGTGTGTTCACTTGCCATGATTTCATTCAGTACAGAGCTTTGATTGTTTGGCTTTATTGTTATTATTTAATTCCCCTTTGTAAAACACAATAATTTTCTGCTCTTTGGAGGCTGTTGCTGTTCCAATCAGATCCGTGCCTGGCTGTGGGGACAAACTGTCCTTTCTGTGGAGGGGAGGGAGAAGGTGGATCATTTGTTAATATTGTTTTGGGACTCTTGTTCAGTGGAGGATTTTAGCAGTTAATTCTTTCCTGAGCTACATTTTTGAAGAGCTTGATCCCACAAGAAGTTGTTTTTTGTGCTTTTTTGTGCACAATTGACTCATCTTTGTCACTTGCGCCGAAGTAGTGTCTTGAATCTTTGTTCCTTTTTTTTTTTCCCTCTGTTGCTCAGATCACAGCAGTGTGCAACTTCTTCACCTACATCCGCTACATCCAGCAAGGCCTGGTGAGGCAGGATGGTAAGAGCTGACTCCAGTGGGATGCTTTCTGGGAGGAAACTGGGAGGAATTGGGAGGAGCTGTTTGGAGGCACAGGAGTGGGGCCAGCTGGAGGTGTCTTTGAGAAGCAGATAAACGACAAAAGAAAAGCATGAGGGGAGGAGTGGAGCATCTCTTCCTTGTTATCGGCGTCCTGGGAGCTTTACTCTGAGGTGGTGCTTGTAAGGGGTGACCTGATGGGCCTGTCCTGCTTCCCTTGCCTTTGGGAATGCTGGGAGCACAGCAGAGCAGGAGCTGGTGGCCAGCTGTGCCCTCCTTACTGATTTTTTTGGTGTTTTATTCCCCTCCTCTGCCCCCGTTGTGCTTTGCAGTGGAGCTGATGTACTGGGAGGTCATGCGGCTCCGGAGGGAGATGTCTCTGGCCAAACTTGGATTTTATCCCAGCGAGATGTAAGCAGAGCCCTGAGCATGGAAGGAAACTGTTCCTGGAGGAAGGGCTTGGAGTGCAATGCCTGTCCTGCTCCCTCCCACCTTCCCTCTGCCTGGAGCAAGGAGCAAGAGGCACAAGTTCCACCTGCAGCTGTCCCACTCCTCCAGGTGTGACTGGAAATGCAGCTGCCAACGCTGCCCCTGGAGCTGGGCTGGCCCTGGCTGCTCCAGGATGGCCGTCCTTGGACTCTGGAGTCTCCTATATGCAGTGTATATCCATTTTTTTAAACCTCGTTTTTATATGCAGCCTGCTTTGGCATAACCCGAGGCCAGGCCTGTGCAGGGTGGGAATTCTGGACCTTCCTTGTGAGCCAGTCTGTCAGGACAGATGCTGGCTGTCTGTTCCACTCGTTTTTTTGGGATGGAAGGTGCTGTCCCCGAGGTCCTGCTGACCACAGCAGCCCTGAAAACGCCAGCAGAGCACAATAATCTTGAACAGTTTGTTTCCAAGCACTTCCTTGTTCCTTTTCAAGGAGCCTGCAAGAGAAGCTTGTTGCCAGTGGAGTCACAAAGAGGGATTTGTTCCTGTTTTTAGCTGGATGTTTGGCACTGGGTTATGCAGGCTGAGGAATGGCTGGAGCTGTGCACCTGGGCGCTCCAGCAGAAGAAAGGGAGCAAGGAAATTCCGTAACTCCCAGCTGGCTGCAGGATTTTTCCCCCTGAACTAGGGAATCTGCTGCAGTTGCCAGAGGCAGATGCAGGACCCTCTGACTGTCCCTGGTGTGAGGTCCCCCATGATGCTCTTAAACACAAATTCTGCCCACAAACAAGCCTTGGAGGTGTTCCTGCTCTTGAGGCAGCTTTGGGCAGTCCTGTTCCTGCTCTTCAGGCAGAACCCAAAGAACCAGGCTGGGTTCTTTGTGTCTCCAGGAGGAGTGGGCCCAGGATGGGCAGTCCCAAAGCCCAGAGATTCCTTCCCAGTGTTACGTCAGACCTGGAGATGCCTGTCCACTAGGAATCACAACTTTTCCTGGGCTGCCATTCCCTGGTGAGGGAATCTGAGACCTCTTTTTGTGCACATGAGGGATGTGGCTGAGGTTCCTGCCTGCCACAAAATGTGCGGGGAGGGAGGGATGTCACTGGAGCTGGAGGGATGCTCCTGACACATCCTGACACATCCTGAACTCAGACCCAGGTTTATTAAAGCCATGAGAGTATTTTGTAGCTAATTTAGCCTCTTTTTCAGTGATTCTGGAATCAGCTCAGCCATCAATTGCTCTGGGGTTTTTACTTCTGACAGGGTTGTCACCCTGTCCCTCTGCCACCCTCAGCAAGCTGGTGCCCATCCTCAGCTCCATAATTCCATCCTCTCCTGAAGGATGTCACAGCAGGAACTCGATTTTCTTCCACTGAGCTGCTGGATTTTGTTTAGGGGAGAGAGAAATAACACAGCTTTGGTTTCCCCAGCTGTGGATTTTAGCTCAAGTGAATTCCATCCCTGCAGTTTCTCCCTGCATCTCTTCCCCCTGTCCTTTCAATCTCTCCACATCTTCCTGCGCCGTGAGCTGCTACACTGCACAAATGTTGCAAAACTGGGAATGAGATGATCTCTCTGGATAGGAGATGTTTTGGTTTGTGGGATATTTTTCCCTTTTGGTGTCACATTGAAAAGTACTTTGAGACAGAAGGAACAATTTGTGAAGGAAAATGAAGTCACTCCATTAGCAGCGGGATGGTTGCACCCTACTCTTTCATAAAGGAAAATAAACATTTGCTATTAACCTCTGCAAGCCTGGTTGGAGTTGGGGTGCTTGTGGGGCAAGAGAAAATCCTACAGGATGGGATTTGGGATGCTTTTATTCATCAGAGTGGGTACCTGTTCTTCCTGAGGGAAGCTGAGGCTTCACCTGCTCGCTTGTGTCTCCTTTAATTTGCTGGCTGGTAGCACTGCACGGGTGTTGGGTAGTTGGAGGATCTTCTTCCTTCCTCTTTCCTGATCAGTCTTCCCCCTTCTCCTCTCAGCAGGCAGAGGTTTTGGATCGCTCTGGTTTCACTAAAACTACTTGCTGTCCTCCCTGCTTGGCTCTGCACATTAACATGGAAGATCTCCTCATCCCTTCTGGGAGGTGACAGTGGGAGAGCTGTGTACAGAAAGCGATTTAATTTCATCTTCAATTAAAAAGCCGTGCAAAAATCTGGTTGTGCAGCACAGTCAGGCAGCCACGAGAGGGCACAGGCAGCCCAGGCACCGTCTGTCCTCCTTCCTGCATTCCCTCTCTGCCTTCCCTGGGAGAATGGAGCATCTCCAGCTCCCACCCGCTCCTGATCCTCCCTGCAGCCTCTTGACAGGGAAACACTGCTACAGCTTCCCTGCTCTGCTGGGAAAAGGAACTGGGCAGTTGGAAAGCGGAAAGGAAAGGAAGGATTTGGATTTCTGTAAGGGATGGTCAGGTGAGAGGCTGTGAGTGTCTTACTATGCCTGGGTCTTTTGGTGTAATGTCAGCAGGGATTGCTGTCAGAAACTTCTCTGGGACATTGGCTCCTAAGCTTCTGAGGTATGAGAAAACATCAAGTCCCCTATTCCCAACCTTTTCCATGAGAACTTTCCTGCTGTTTTTCCCCTCTTAAATAAACCATAGTTTGAGCAGTCTCTGGGTCCTCTGGTACCTCCTGCAGTCTTGCATCTATTTGCCCCCACAAAGGATCTGCCAGCCTGTCCTGGGACAAACTAAAGAGCTTCAAAGGGATGGGAGTTGAAAAATCTGCTTTTATAGATGTGTTTGACTTGCTTGATTTTGTTTTCATCCCTGTTTCCCTTGAGTTTGGGAAAGAAAAGGGATATTTGGATGATGGTGGAGGTTAGTGTTGCACACGATGAGGTGCTTTTAAGCATTTGGCTATTACTATTTGAGAAACTGGGGTTTTGACCAGAGACATTTGATTGCTCCTGGCAGTTCCCTGTGTCTGCTGGCAGTGTCCTATCCCTGCCTGTGGAATTACTGCAGGTTTGCTCAGGGCTGTAAATCAGGCTGTCTGTGCAGCCGGTCAGGCTGTCCCCATATGCCCACAGAGATGGATGGTTCCTGTTCCCAGGAACCAACAAATGAAAGATTTTTTTTTTTTTTGGTTATTTGATCCTGGTGCAATCAAGGAAAAGAGAGAAGTAGGTGGCCTCAGAAAAGTCAGGACTTTCCAAGCTTTTCCAGCCTTCCTGTCGGAAGAATCTATCAAAGCAGTGAGGATCCCTGCAGAACAGGCAGCACTGGGCCAGCCATGGGGAAATTCCAGTCATTTCAGACATTTGGAGAGCATGGCCCTGCCAGGAAAAAGTCACATGTCCTGGCACAACTCACAGTGTGCACGTGGCACCCAGGGCTGGGCTGGGCAGCTCTGCCAAGGCAACCCGTTCCTAATAGGAGCAAATCCCTGTGGTGCCACCAGTGCTGGGAGCCAAGAGGTCAGGTTTGCTGGAATTGCTGTTTATCATGTCAATATTCCCATGTTCCTGTGAGGCTCACTGGCCCGAGCTGGAAGGTTGACTTTAGCCAGGCTGAGAAGGCAGCTGGACTTCGTGCTGGTTTATACCTCCTTAGCTTCTCACCTCCTTTGGGAGTGGATTAGGAGGGAAAGGGAATGTAGAGAAAATGAGACTCGGCCGAGTTGTGAGCTGGATGTGAGGAGAAGGGAAAATGGCTTTGGAATGTCTTTAAGATAAAGTAGGGTAGATTTGGATGAGATATTGGGAAGAAATCCTTCCTTGTGGGTGTGCTGAGGCCCTGGCACAGGATGCCCAGAGAAGCTGTGGCTGCCCCATCCCTGGAAGTTTTCCATGCCAGATTGGATGGGGCTTGGAGCAACCTGGGATAGTGGAAGATGTCCCTGCCCATGGCAGGGGTTCGGAATGAGATGAACTTTAAGATCCCTTCCAACCCAAACCATTTGGGGATTCTGTGATAAATCTGAGCTGCCGGTGGTGTCCTGGCTCAGGAGATGAGATAGCACTGCTTGGAATGACGGAGCAGAGGGACAGCAGAGAAAGTCTAGGAAGGAAAAGGCACTCCTTAGCTTTTGTTTGGGTTAATCTTGAAATGGTTCCTCTTGTAGGAGAAAATATCAGCTGATGGGAAAAGATGGGTCACTGGTACAAATCTGGTTACTTACAAGAGACTGCAGTGATGGAAAAGCCATTTGTGCAGGAGTAGAAGTCCCAAAACCCCTCCCCATGGTACTGTGCCAGAGAGGGGAGCTGGGAGAAGGAAGCTGAAAGTGGAGGTGTTCCCCAAGAAGCTTTGCAGTGCAAACCCCAGCACTGAGTCCTGTGCTGCTCACAGAGCTTCCAGGGGTATCCTTGTGGGCACACAGAACATCCTGAGATTTAACTCTGCTAATGCTTCCAGTTTCTGCTCCCTCTCTGGTACTGGGGCTGCAGGCTTCCCTCTGGCAGATGTAGCCATGGGATTGTCTCAAGGACAGCTCTCTGCCCTTAATTCCCCCAGTTCACTGTGCTAATTCTGCTCTGTTAATCACCTTAGAGTCAATTTAAGGTGCTTCACGCCCATGGACACTTATGTAGGTCACAGCTCAGTGACACCTTTGCTCTTTGTGCATCATCATGTGGACATAGGTGACTTGTCCCTTGCCTTTGGTGACCTTCCTCTTTGTCAGGCCACCAGTGCCATCTGGCAAAACCAAGAGAAAGGAGGGAGGCACCAATCCAACTTTCCATCAGTGTGAAGGCAATGATAAATAATGTCTGGAGCAGTGTCTGATGGTCCCATGGTACTTTTGGGCAAGGGAAGTTTTGCAACCACCCCAGAATCTTGGCAGCTCTGGCAGACAGTAGTCCTTAGAGAGGGAAACTGGGTTCCAAATCTGATTCAGTTCACACTGGAATGATGTGTATTGTGGAGAAGACCTCGTGGACTGTGTTTGAGTTTGTTGCCTGAACCAACTGAGTTGGGAAAACCCAAAAAAAACCACTTTTATGTTGTCAGCAGTCAGACATCGCTACTTTCTCCTCACTGTGCTGGTTTTAAAAGCCTGGCTTTACACATTCAAAATACACGAATTACTTAAACCCTCTCTCTTACATGTGGGACTCATCCCTGTCCCAACACCACCACATCCAGGAGACCATTCAAACCATTTACTAAATATTTCAATAGAGACCTTAAAAACTGTTCCCCTCTGTTTAGAGAGACATTGCAGAAAGGAAATTGCTTCTTAATCTCTGTCCTCTGTTTTGTATTTGATTAATTTGTGCATCATGGAGCTGAGCAGGCTCAACATCTCTTTGCTTTTAATTCTTTATTTTATTTTATGCAGATAGAAACATTCCTAGGGGATGGTTTGGGCCAGAAGGGATCTCTAAAGAACATCCTGACTTGCCCAGAAGCTCCTGCTGCACCATTCAAGCCCAGACATCCTGCTACTGTGGAGCTGTTGATTTTCTGCAGGGATGTGGAAGGAGTCATGGTGCTGGAATGCTGCTGGAACACCGTGCCTTCACCATTCCTTGCCCTCTAGTGATGTTGGATTCCATTTCACTCACATACCTTCACCAAATCAGGTGTTCAGTTCTAGCACTTGGTGAACTCCAGCATGATGGGGAGACAAGAATGATCAAGGCATGGAATTGGGATCGGCAGCAGTGCTTTGATTTCTGTTCACACTTTATTGCCCCCTCCCCAGGGTGGTGGTGAAGCACAGGCTGTGCTGCTTTGCTCCATTTGCGTTTGTGAGCATAGCCTAAAGGTTTGTGGACTTGCAAAGGGTGATAATTTCAACTCCAACTGATTTACCTGGAGATGCTGGACCAGGAACTCCTCCAGCCAAGAAACCAACAGCATCTTGAGCTCAGAACCCAAACTTCCAGGTTTCATCAGACGTCTGTAAGCCCAGAGAAAGTGCAATATGGCTCCTATGTTTTATTAAAAAAAAAAAACCAACTGCGGCTTAGTGAAGGCGAGGCTAATTGAGCCAATTAAATTAATCAGGCAAGTGAACCAGCCACACCCATTCCAAGGAGGATGGGTGCAATCACAGGCAATTACTGTGATTAATCCTCACGTTGTCATCCCCTCAGCCAGCACCTGGCCAAGAAGCTGGGGAGTTACCTAACTGTGCCCGGGAGGGTGCTGTAGGCAAAGGTGGTGCTTCCAGGTGAGGATCCTTCTTCTTGGCCTTTTCCCACTCCTTTCTCGAATTTCTGCTGATCCTCACTTGACCTGAGCCTGGGCTTGACCTTCAAACCTCAGTGGTTGGCAGAAGGTGGAAAAGCTCTGACACAGGGTATTTAAGAACACATCATCATTCACCCCAGTGAAACTTATGTTTGTACCCTCCGACCTCTGTTGGGGGTAGATAACACCTTTATTTCAATTTTATATTATTATTTAATTATATCATTTATACTTGTTTTATTACATTTTATGTTCTGCTGTGGGGGAATCATTCACCTCCTGGCTCACTCTGGGATTCTGGATTATTCCCTTCATACTCTTGGCAACATGGCTTCCAAATGGATAATAAGTGTGTGGCTGGAAATGTGAACGGAATATTCACCTTACAGCAGCTCAAATAATGCTGTGTTCTGTAGAATCCCCAGGACAGAGGGATGCTGTAGGGGGGACTCAGTATGGAGGTGTTTCTATGTGATGTTTGAGGAACTTAGGCTAATTTTTCAATAAAATATTTATGTTAATGTGATATAACCTAGCACGAACTCTGGAAAAAAATCAAGAGTTTTTCAGAGGCTGAGTTTGCTGGTGTTTTTTTTAATGTTTTTACAGTGTTTGTTTGTTTGTTTTTAACATGTAGGTTTTTTTTTTTTCCTTTTTTTTTTGTTTTTTGTTAACAGAATTTTAAAAGTGTTGCAAGAAGGAAGCTCACAAATGTGGCTACCCCCATCCCTGGAATTGTTCAAGGCCAGCTTGGAGGGGATAAAAATTGTACATCTGAACACCATGAAGCCGTTTCTCCCCACACTAATGCCATGCATGAATTATGTTGTGAAGAAGTTTACCCTTACCCCTGCAGAGTAAGTAAAACATGATTTTTTTAAAAAGCAGTATTGTTCATGGATGAAGCTATCAATTTGTAACAGTTAATTTTTGTGTAAGGGCCCCCCGTGTTTGCACTAGGGGAACCTGTTTATTCTGCGATGAAAGGAAAGCCCTAAAAATGGGGTCATTTTCTGCTTTGAGTTCTGTGACACTGCTTTTTGGGCAGGATGAGTTTGCCTCTGGGGCAATTCCTGTGGACTCTGGCAAGCTCCAGTGTTGGTTTTAGGGGACAGATAAGGATAATTTGGCAATCACTTTGCCTCCTGACCTGGAACAGCCTATGAGTTCCTCTGTCTGCCCCTCCACCTGATGGGACAGGTTCCAGTGGGCTCATTTGGCAGAACCAGCTCTGTTAAAGCCTCTGGGATGCCCTCAAGACACTTTTGACTTAAAATCTACTGCTGCTGTTGACCCAAAACCTACAAAAGCATTGGATGGAGTTGTGGGTTGGGAAAGCTGCTGCAAGGTGCTCACCGCTCCCCAGGATGAGCCATGAATAGGCACAAAATTGACTTGAAGAAAATTGTAAAATGCTTCTGTGAAGTTTTGAAAACAATTTTGTTCTCAGCTGCCTCCTCAGACAGTCTGGAGGCCAAGTTTGAGTGGCCAAGCAAATCTTTGACAGGAAAATCTCCTTTCCTTTGATGTGTGTTCCCAGGATGAGGGGAAGCAGCAGCATTGATCCTGAGATTGTGAAAGCTAATAAAGAAATTCATCTGTGCTATTAAAGTCAATGGTATCAAAGTAATTCCACTAATTTCACCACGTGCAGTGGGAAGAGGACTTTCCACACTCACTGGCTAACCCATAAAAAGCACCAGGAAAACCAAGGGAAACCATAATAAGCAAGCGTGATCCCAGGTCCTTTTTTAGTTTGCTTCCACAGTGTTCTTGGCTTGGGATCTGATTTTGAACTACTAAAAAAAAACCAAAAAAAAAAAAGAAAAAAAAAAAGAAAACCAGTTACAAGGCTAAATCTGAAATTGGAGCTTGAATCACTCTTTATGTCAAATCCTACCCTCTTTGAAATACTGAATTTGAACATGGTTTTGATCTCAGAGCAAAACCTGGATGGTGACATTCCCACCCTAGAAATGTCCCAGCTTGCTCAGTTGGCATCTCCATGCCACCTGTTTGTGGATTTGTATGGCAGAAGGCACTCCAGGAGGGAATAAATTCCCTGAGCACCAGCGACTCTGGAAAAAAAAACACATAAAGCATTTGTATGGTCAACAAATAGTTATGATTTTATTGAGTGGTAGAATACACAAGGAAAAAAATTGTTCTTTTTGAATTACTGGATTTTTTTTTTTTTTTTTTGAAGAATTAAAAAAAGCCAGGAGCTGTCCTGTAAGGAATGTGGGTCTGCTGTTTTAACATTGGAAATGTTAGGGCTTTGTTAGGAATGCTTTCTTGGGAAAGCATCTACTAAGGAAAAGGATGTCTTTGTACTAATGAAGACCTCAAATCCAGCCAGAGAGCTCAGCCCCTGCAGCAGGGAATGATGGTGCCCGGACAAGGGTCCTGATGAGCCTCCCAAGCCCTATTTCAGTGAGCAGTTGGGATCTAGACTCCTCAAATCCATGCTTGGAGGGAAATCTCCAAGTAAAGTGAAGTCCCCTAATTCCCACTGTGCCTGTCCCTGGGAACTGGGGCAGTGAGTCCCTGCTCCCGGAGCTGTGGGAGGAGGGGGCTCAGTGTGAGATCCAGCTCACTCTGAGGTGCCTGTGGATGTCACCAATCCCTGCCACCCCCTCTGAGCCCCAGCTCTGCCCTGTGTCTCCAGCACAGCCCTCCAGGCAGCCGTGCTGGGAGATCATGGGACACCTGATTCCAAATTTCTCCTCCTTCTCCCCTCAGTATTTTTTCTCCCTCTCATGCATCCCTGACCTTCCCAAACTTCTCCCATCTCTCATTCTCCTCCCAAAACACACCCAGAAACTTCTCTTTGCTGCAGTTTGTGCTTTTCTCTGGCATCCTCGATCATCCTGGTCCTCCAGCTCCTATTCCAGTCCTCCACAGTGAGCGGGGAGAACAAACCCAGTCCTTCCCTGGCTGTTTGATTCTCTACCCTGAAATCAGCTCTGTATTTCCAGCTCCCCATTGCATGTGGTCTAGCTGGGTTCAATAAACCCTGGCAGGCTCCCAGCACCTCTTACTGGCTTAGGTTTTTTTTGGTGGGTTTTTTTTTTTTTTTTCGTTTGTTTGGGGTTTTTTTCTTTTTTTTTCATGGTTGTGTCTCATTACAATGCAAATGAATGAGCTTTATCAAGAGAAAAGGTGGACAAGATATCACCTCATTATTGTCAGAGAAACTGGTTAGTTAAGAGTCCTCGGAAAGCTGGGCAAAGCTGTGCTGAAAATTCTGTGTTTGGTCATTTTGAAGGCAGATTTTAACCTGCTTCTGTCTCACTCATTGCTGTCTTGTTGGAGACAAAGCTCATGGGAAGTTTATATCCATCTACATTTCCAGTCTTACTGAAACTTCTGGAATATCTGCAGATAAACCTGATTTTACTTGGAGAACAATGATAACAAAGCAGATTGATCCAGACTTCCAGGGCTCTTTGTCAGGGATCTCTTTGACCTGCTCCAGTTAAAGAGTGGAGAGCTTGTAGGATCCTGGAATGGTTTGGGTTGGAAGGGACAATAAAGTTCATCCAGTTCCACCCTCCTGCCATGAACAGGGACACCTTCCCTAGACCAGGTTGCTTCAAACCTCATCCAACCTGGCCTGTAACCCTTGCTGGGATGGGCTGCCAACGAGGAATCAAGGCACATAGAAAACAGCTCAGATTCCAAGACAGAAAGCTGGGATGTTTTGGAAGGAGAGGAAAAAGCTACATGAGCCAGAGAGGCTTTGCCTGAAAAAAAAGTAAGTTTTTTTTTGGGAAAAAAAATGCCCATTTACCTAAGAGCTTATCTTTCTCCAAGATGAACCCAAAGGGTTTCCCAAGAAAAAGGTGAGAAGAGGACAGGGCTAAGAAGGAAAACATTGCTCTGGCAATAAGACAAAAAAAAAAAAGAAAAAGAAACAAAACAAAAAACCAAGAGCTGTCAGACTAAGCTGGATATTTAAAAGCCTGCACTGCTGATGCCACTGTGCTCATGGTCATCCTTGCCGGAGCACAGTGAGGTACATTCAAGGAAGGGATGCACAAATTAAGGCAGTCCTGATGAGATTATTCCAAATTCCTATCTGCCTGGGAAATCACAGCATCCAGAAAGATGTTATTTATGTAGCTTTTCACCCTAAACATTCCTGGTTGTACTTGGGTGAGCAAGACCCCCCGAACAAGCCCTTTATAAACCGCAAGTATTGCTTGCTGGAGTTGCAAGATGCTGAATTCCCCACCTGTAAGCAAAGATAAAATCTCATTTTATTCTCCAAAGAAGCTGGGGAGGGAATACATTTTTCTTTTTTTACAGTGCTGGCCACAGTCCCAGAGTTGTCTCTGTTCATGATGAAGCACCTTGCTGATTCTGTAGGATGCTGCTAGGATTTAGGAATTTGATAGAGATGATCCAGTTTCAGAGCTGAGGAAAGTAATGAGACGTGCAGAGTAACCAGTCTCCCTCCTGGTGTTTCCAGGGAGCACCGAGGCAGATGCCAGAGCTGGAGGCTGCCTTTGGAACCATGGCCCTTTGTCCTAAACCAAAGGTCTCTTCTGTTGTGTTGCAGCTGAACCTGAACCCCCGGATTTATTTGGGGTGAGGTTGCCTGTTCCAGAAGCGCCTGGAAGCTGTTCAACCATATCTCCTGATAAGCCATTAGTGAATTTTGGTAATTAGGTGCTGGGCAGAAAATTGAGCTTTAGACAACTTGTAAGAGGGTTCTCCGAAGGTCTCACATCAGCAGCACAACCTGGGCAGGGCTGATTCCAGCTGGGATGGGCTGTTTGAGCAGCTCCTCCTTGTGCAGGGAGACCGCCTCTTCTGTGATTTTTCCCGAGGGAAGGGTGAACAGTGCCATGGTTCCTGGCCTTGGGCAGGCAGGGAGAGGCTTGGTGCCTGCCAGGCATGTGCAGACAAGCAGAACTCTGGGTTTCTGCAGAGCAGAATGCTGAAAAGGCCATTTGTGGTTCCCCCGGAGCACTGAGGAGCAATTAGCACGTTTAGCTTATGTGATTGTTTTGGTCTTTTGTGTGATTTACTGGCAATTCGCTGTGCCAGACCTGCTGCTCATTAAAGAGAAAACAGACCCTCTCCTAAAGGAGACATTTTGCTGTGTAAACCCAGAAATCGTGTACAGACCCCTGGGAATAGGGGCTCATCCTACAAATACGGCTTTGTTAACCCTGCTATGGTTAGGGGTTAGCTGTGCAGGGTCAGGGTCACAGCTTGCACTAAAGGGATGGATTAGAGAAGGGGAGGAGGCAGGGAAAGGAGGGAGCTGGGTTCTGGACAGGGCTGGAAGCACAGTCCAGCAGCTGCCAGTTCCGTGGGATGTGATTCCTCTTTCACACAAACATGGGAAAGAGGCAGGAGCTGACTGGAGTGTCCTTGGATTGCAAACACTCACTGAGGCCTAAAAACCCTTAGGTGTCAATCAGGGTTTGTGTGGTTTAGGCAAGAATAAGAATGAATCTTGTGAAAAGGAGGTCAAGATCAGATATTAATGCCCCTTTTTTTAAACGTTCCTCATCATCCTCTCCCAGCCTTCATTCCTTGCACTGCTGGCCTCGCTTTCAACTCTCTGGAGCACATTTTAAATCTGCCTGGTTTAAACAGGTTGCCTGGGCCTGCACCAGAAGCAGCTGACAAGACAGGAAACTCCCCTCCAACCGTGGATTTAGACTGAGATCTGAAAGTAAAAGACACAAGTGATCCCCCCCATGCCCCCCCATCCCTCCCGATCACTCACACCTCCCCAGAAAAGATTCATGATCACTTATGGAGATAAGCATCCAGCCAGAGATCTCCAGATTTCTTTAGGGACCTGTGGGAAGAAAAGGAGAAGTTCAGGAATCTCGCTTCTGATGTGTTTTTCCTGCAGTGAAGGCTGTTACTGAATTTTAATATCAATCATAGGATCACGCTCACTGAATCCACCCTCTGTCAGTGTGAAAGCATTCCCCCTGGTCCTGTCACTCCACACCTGTGTTCAAAGTCCCTCTCCAGCTCCTTTGGAGCTCTTTTAGGCACTGGCAGGGGCTGGAATTCTTCTGGGAGCCTCCAGGCTATACCCTGCTGTGCCTTGGTGCTGCATGGCCCTGTCCTAACTGGATTTGAGGACAAAAGCAGGTTTGGAACCAGCTCTCCTGCCCATTGTGGCCACCCCATTTTAATCTGCCTGGGCTCAGAGTGGTTTGTGCAGGAGGTGCCTGGACTGCAGAGCTTTCTCAGGTTCCCTGCCATGAATTATTCCCCTCAGAGGAACTGAGACAGCAACATTAACACCGAGGCTGCTGACAAGGACTGTTAGACTCCTCTCCAGCTCTGCCTGTAGGGAATTGCCTGTTGCTGCTGGCAGAGCTCTCAGGGGACACAGCAGGGGCTGTAACCTGACCTGTTTCCCTTTGATTCATCTCATTTTGCAACAGGAGATCTGCTGGCAACTCCCAACAGCGGGAGCCACCAGCCATCAGAACGTAGTGGTATAAAAATCAGGATCATTAAGACTGGAGAAGCACTCTAAGATCGACCCCAGCACTGCTCAGCCACCATGTTTCCAAATGCCACCATCAGGTTTGTACCCATCTAAAGGTCAAGTGTTTGGTACTTTGACAGCAACAACACAAATTTCTGAAGGGTCTGCCCTGTCCTGGATCCTCTGTGCTAGAAAATATCAAGTGGCCCTGGAAAAATGAGCTGCAGGTGGGATCAGGAGAGCCTTACCCAACAATGTCTACGAACGCTTTCCCGAGAGGCTTCTCCTCATACTGGATTCCATACTTGGCACATAATGACTTCACCAAAGGCTTCACCTTCCAGAAGTTGTGCCGTGGCATTGTTGGAAACAGGCTGGAGAGGAGAGAAAACAAAGCTGAGAAAGCTCTCGAGACAAGTGACAAGGGATTGGCATTAGGGTTTGCATCCCCAGGGGCTCATCACTGGTGCCTTCTCCTCAAGCTGCCAAACAAAGGAAGGGAGGCACAGAGACACACACCCCTGCTTTACACTCCTCTGTCTCAAGGAGGTGGTGAAAACTGATTTTCCTGTCATGCCTCAAAGCAAAGCCATGCTCAGGACACACTGAAAGCCAATTCGTGCAACAAGGGACATGAGTGCAATGAGAGGGCAGCAGGAGTGAGGGAACAGCCTCAGAGATGTCCACCCATTCCTCTGGGAATAATTGTTTCTTGCTAAACTGAATTCCCAGTGACCTGCTTTTCCACTTCTGAAAGCAGGTCACGAAGGATTTTGAGGGCCCCTTGCCCTATGCTCTTCCATGGAGCTGGCTCCCAAAGCAGCCAGCCTCACCCTAAAAGCCATTTCTTTTACATTTGCTGTTGCCATTGGCAACAGACTGTCCATACGGTCCTGTTTTCTATATTTTTTCTGGAATCTTTACCTGCATCCTACACAGTCCCAGACTCTATAAAACAACGGAGTGCTTAGGGAAGGGGAGTTTCCTGAGGCAGATGCTTGGAATTTGAGCCCACAGCCTTTGTAACTGGTAGATGCATGATAACAACTCCAAATTAAACCCTAATTCAAGGCTGTGAGAGTGAAAGCTTTGAAGCAAGAGAGAAAAAATGTCATGGCTGTAAGAGAAGCAAACTATCATGGAATGGTTTGGGTTGGAAGGGATCTTAAAGCTCATTCAGTTTCTGCCCCGCCATGGGCAGGGACACCTTTCACTAACACAGGTTGCTCCAAGCCCCATCCATCCTGGGCTTGAGCACTTCCAGGGATGGGGCAACCACAACTTCCACAACTGTATGGTCTGAGAGTTTGTTTCCTTGGCATACAATCCTGCTCCAACTCATAATTCCCTCCCCTGGGCTGTGACAAGCTGGCAGTGCCCTCATGATCTTTTACTCACTGGTGCTCAATCTGGAAGTTCAGGTGCCCGGTGAACCAGTCGTTGAAAAAGGACTGCTCAATGTTGCAGGTTGCTGCCATCTGCCAGGGAGAGAGAAAACCGAGGATTAGGAATGGCTCATCCCAAAATCAGGATGAAATTCCTCTTCCCTGAGCTCTGGGAGTGCAGAGCCTGCTGTGCTGGGCCTGCTGGGTGCAGCAAGGAGAGCTTTAATCCTCCCTCAGGGACTCAGGTAACCAAACTCTCACTGGTGGTGAAGTGATGTAGCAGCCCAAGCTCAGATTCCTAAATCTCAGCCTCTCCCATTGGAGATCAGAGGGTTGACAGCAGTACTAAGGTGGAAAACAGGAGGAAAATGCATGGACACAAAGCTTCTCCCTCCCTGTGTAGTTATTGCCCAGTTTGCTTAAAGTGTGATATTCTGAGAATATTTCTTAGGTATTCTTGCCATTATAGATTTTTTTTGCTTAAAATTCTTAAAATTCAACCAGATTGACTGGGTTCCTCCCTCATACATTTCACTTGGATTTGTAGGGCGATAGAACTGCCAAAATATTGAGAATATGGTTCTAGAACAAAGAAGAGGAAAGGGAGCACTCAATCACTCATCTTCCAGAATAAAAGGACAAAACCAGGCTCCAAAATGAAGAATCAACATTTTTTCATCAGCTGTTTTATTTCTGGGATCTACAGGCCTTGCCAATACACCCAAGGATGTTTTTTTAGATTTGCAGTCACTTCCAGCTTCACTCACTACAGTCACCCCTCTCTCAATTTGCCTCCATTAACAGGTAACCTTTTGATTGTCAAAGTAATTGCAGAACTTTGGAATTCCATGTCTTGCCCCAGCACTGCTGGCTCTGGAAAGAACATCTTTATGGGAGAAGTCATGGACAAGACACTCTATCCTAGTAAGGGGTGGTGGTAACATTGGGGGTGGTGGTAATTCTCACACTCTGAGTAAATCCCATTTTGGGGTAAGTCAGGGGAGGTTTTCCCCCAGTCCCAGTTACCTGGGAGCTCAGCCAGTCTCTGTGCTTCTCAGAATCAATTTCCATTGGAATGTGATTCATCTGGGTGACCCACACGAACCAGTGACTCTCCAGAAACCTGCAGAACCAGGAAAAATCATGACAATTTCTACCAGATGTGGGGACATCAAATAATTACAGTGGGATTTGCAGGGAGCAGCAGAGACTTGGATGCATGTTGACAAGGAATTGTCTGGAATCATCCTTGTTTCAGGCTTGTTTTCTGCAAGAGCAGATGATTTTGCAGTTTTGCTTTTTTTTCTTGCACTTTGAGTTTCTTGAAAGATTTTGAGAATAATGGGCTGGTTGTGATAGTTTTTCCAGCTCAATTTCAGATTTGGAGTATGCACAGAATTACCTTCACAGTCAGCCAGGAAGAGGGTGGGATGAGGCACTCTGGGAGGGTCCAGCCATGATCCAAGTGGGATCAGCAGTGTGTGAGAACAGGAAATGAGGAAAGGCAAGAGACTCCTGGCTGGACCATCATGGGGCAGGGGAAGATGAAGGAAGAATGGCAGAGTAGCTGGAACTCGGAGGTGCTGACAGGGAAGTGAAGCAGTGGGACCCAGCAGAGCTGAGACCAGGCTCAAACAGCACTGGAGGGATGGGAGAGCAGCAGTGATGCCCTACCTGACAAACGTGAGGAGACACAGGGAGCCCAGGACACCATAGAACGGGATGTAGGTGATGAAGTAGCGCAGGTAGTAGCTGATGGCCCAGGCCAGGTCCTGGCAGGACAGAGAAAACACCAGGCATCACTTTGTCCACCTTGGATAACAAGTCCTTGCTGGTGAATTTGGGAACACTGGGTAATTCCTGCCTGTCCCCTGGCCCCTCTCTGCTCCAGTTTCCAGGAAAACCCCGTAAGGATGGAGGGAATGTTTCACTCACCGCCCAGAACCTGCGCCTGATCATGGTCGAGATGATTTGGATTTGGAAATACAAGGGGATGAGCAGAGGCGGGAAGACTGCAAGGCAAAGGGAAAAGGTTTGGCCATCAGAGGGGTGGGAAGGTGTGTGCCATGAGGGACTGCTTCCATGGAACTGGAAATGGGCAGTTTTTCCATGGAGCCTCTCACATGGAGGTTATTCCCAGCCTGAGCTATTTTACATTCCCTTGCTCTACAGGGCAATGTTCCAAGTGCTTGGAAATCCCTGAGCTGATTTTGGGACCTGCACAGGATCCTGAGGAAGGGTGAGATGAGCTGGGATTTGAGGAGTTGCTCTGCTCACACAGTGAGGGCTGGAAAGAACAAGTGGTATTCAAGGGAAAAGGGAAGAGAGGAGGGTGGATACTCACTGAGGAAGAAGTACTTGTGCTGGTGGTTGTAAGGCAGGTACTTCAGCTTCTTCTTGCCATACTGCAGGACACAAAGAGAAAGCTCAGCCTGGGACTGGGACATTCCCACATAAAAGCAAATTCTCTGCAATAATTCTTAATTTATTGACCAGGGAATTTTGACTGAATTCCCACCAGCAGGTAAGAAGAGATTTCGTGTGATTAGATGCTCTGACTTTGTCATTGTGTTAGGTGTAAACTCAACTTTTAAAGGCAATTTCTATGTACTTGATGGAATTTTGATGCACTTCACCTTCTGCCATCCCTGTGCCTGTGAGAAGAGCTGCCAGCACCTCCATCATTACTAATATGAATGTGATAGGGATAGAGTCTGTTTTTTTGGAAGCGATCAGGCACATTATTCCCTCTGGGCTCAGCTCTGCAAGGCTGTGTACTTGGCATCATTTGGAAAAGGATTTTATACCAATGTGAGAATATTGGGATAGACTGATTCTGGCCTAAATCAGATATTTTGAGATGGAAATCCAGTTTTCCTTGTTATCACAAATGTTTAGGTTCTCCTTTAAGTAGCAGAACCATGGTCTTCTTTCTCAATAATACAAAATCTGGCTGAGAAATCGTTTTTAATGTTGTATTTCCCTGTGTTGTCTTTGCTGCTTGTCCATTTTCTTGGGGTTTTGTTTTTAAAACTAGAAATCCTTGTTCCATTGTGAAAAACACCATGATTTAAGTGCTTTGGGTAGGTTTGTATAAGCAAGCAGTAAATATTTTGGCTCTGAGCAGTGGATTGAATTAAAATTAAAAATGCTGGAAGATATTTGCTATGGAAATAGAAGGTCAGTTTTGAAATAGTCCTGCTGTGGAATACTGAGGAACACAGTATTTCCCACTCATGTTGGTACTTCAAGCCAGCAGGATGAAGTGGCCTTCAGTGGCTTTTTGCTTTCTCTCCAATCCTGTCTGCATTATTTTTCCCGAGTTAGTCTAGGACACTTTCTCCTGTGGTCAGCACAGGAAATGGATTGGGAATTAGTAATCAATGCTGCTCCTCAGCCCAAGGGTTGGCTCCAAGCTCCTGTCAGACAATGTAGCCAGATGAAATTCCTGGATTAAGCATTTCCTTTCTAGCATTCCTGGAAGTCCTGCCTGTGTAAGTCATGTCTAAACGATGGGAGCCAGCTGCTGGATTTGCGCAACCACTCTTCGAGGCCCCTCTCAGACAGTAGTTTTCCATGTTCTCCCCACTTTTCCTTACCTCAACGGGCTGCGTGTCTCCCAGGACAAAAATGTGCAGCATGTTCACATCTGGGTCCTTCTTGAAGATGTTGGGCTTGGCGTGGTGCTGGAAGTGGCGGTGGTTCCACCAGTTTGCAGAGGCGCCCTGGGCAGAGAGAACAAGGAGTTTTCATCCATGGAGAGCTGCTCCCAAGGTGGAGCATTTACAGGAACTAAAGTGGTGGGACTCAGATTGTGGCCAAAGTGGGATTTGCTTCGGAAAGAGCAGGAAGCGGGAAGTGGGGTGGAGTTGTTGGTTGTTATGAGAATGCTGCTTCCAGAGGGATCCCTAAGGATCATCCGTATTGAAAGAACACGGAATGAATACACTCTGAGCGAGTTACAGATCACTGTGTCTTCCCAGAAAATCCTGGAATGGTTTGGATTGGAAGGGACTTTGAAGCTCATCCAGTCCCAACCCCCTGCCATGGGCAGGGACACCTTCCACTAGCCCAGGTTGCTCCATGGGCAATGGTCACCAACTTTTTTTGTGCCTCTGCTCACTCTGGGAAGGCTGAGAGCCTCACTTCCCTACTCTGCCACAGCCAAAGTGATGCACTCCCAGAATTCCCTGGCTCCATAATTCCCTTTACCTTCAGGTGTCCAATGACAAACTTGTGGACGATGTGGTTCCAGGAAGACTTCTTGAAGACAGAGAGGTGTCCAAAATCATGTTGCAGCCACCCTGCCTGGGCCTGGAGTGAGGGGAAATCAAAATGTTAGGAAGCTATTGGGAATCAGAACTAAGCAGGAAAGAAACAGAGATGGAGGGCACTTTGGGTGTGTGAGGAAGATCTCTCTTTGTCACCTGGGAAGTTGTAAGGATGCAGGAAAGGATGAGGGTTGTGATCCAGCTGGTCCCGAAGTAGGAAACCATGAGCCAAGCCAAAACTTCCAGGGCAATGATGTGGCCCAGGTAAAGGGAGAAGAACAAGGGGCTGGCTTGGAACAGGTTCATGTCCTCTGCTGTCTTCCGCAGGGTCCGGAAGTCCTCCACCAGCTGGGACTGCAACAGGACAGGCAAGAGCAGGGTGAGGCTTGGAAGTGAGCCTAGCTGAATTGTGGGATGGGTGGAGGAAGGATAAGCTCCATGCTAAGGACCCTGGCTCCATATTCCAGCTTTTTGCCCTGTATTCCTGTGAATAAACATCCTGGCCGGTCTGAACCCACATCCTGGCCTTTTGGACCTGGAGCCAGGAGAGTATCCAAGCTCTGTGGAGTGTCACATCACCTGATGGCTCTTGTCTGAATGAGTTTCCTAAGCACTAAGGAGAAGCTGGAGCAGAAGGGAATTCAGTGCTATTGTGCCTAATTGCAGAGCTCTGAAAATGAGCACCCACTATCACCCATCATCCATTCAATCCATGGGCCAGCACCTGTGCAGCCGTCCATGAGGAGCATTCCTGGGTCACTGGGGCCAGTGTTGTCCCCTCTATTGTGAGTGACACAGATATAGCACAATCATGGCCAGCCACAAACAACAGGGCAGGATTGAGTTTCCCAGCCAGAGCCAGTTGTGCCACGCTCTGGGCCTGAATAATGGATGAGCAGGGATACAGAGCTGCCCTGAGGCAGTGGCTGCTGCTCCTTAGCAAGGCCACCAAAATGAGACATCTGGGGACATTGTTTGGAGCTTGGTCACCGGCAAAGAGCAGCAGAAGGGACCACAGTCACCAGAGGCTGGTGTACTTTTCCCATTCCACATGTCTCGGTTCCCATTTCCCTTCAGAATGGGCTCAGTCCAGCCTGGGTGCTTGGAATGGGCTGCTAGAATTGGCTGTTGGTGGCTCTGTGGGAAAGAAAAGGTTTGTACAGCCAAAAGTGTCACCCCCTTTCCACACATATTTGAATCCATGATAGGATGAAAATAGGGCTACGTGGAGATGTTCAGTCACTGAGAACTTCTCTGCTTCTCTGGAGAGCATCCCAAGAGGGGAAAAAATGGTGGGAATAGCCACCCTGAACCCCAGTTAAGGAACAAACACTCACATTTTTGTCTCGGTCCTGGCTGGGCTCCCCCGGAGCGAGTTCTCCAATAAGCAGCGGCTTGAGAAACTTCTGCACCAAGGTGGGATTGATATGGAAGGCCTGGAATGCATCCTGGAGTGGAAACAGGAGGAACTGTGTGAGATCCAGGAGTAAGATGTGTTTCCTATTCACTGCGTCATTCCCACCCACCTCCAGCAGTTGTGGAACCTGTGGAACAGGGGGCCAGGTGACCTCCAGCTCTGTGATCACTTTTTGGGACATTAATTCCACTAAAAGCTGATGAATTTGCTGTCCTGGGAATGGTGAGACCTGAGATGGCATCCAGCCATATGGTGAAAGGCACCTCAAGAAATTCTTTCTAAGCAACTAAATACTTAAATCCTGTTAATTCCCTTAGAAGGTAGGCAGAGGGGAATTTGTGCAAATCCTTCCTAGTATATAAATACCCTTGGAAAGTCTGCTCCTGGAGGCAAGTCAAGAGACGGGGTGATTGTGGTTACTGAAGCTGGATATGGCTGCAAGCACAAAAAATATTCCTGCGTGTTTTGGTCAGGCCTGGAGATCCCAGCAGTAAAACAGCTGAGGGAAAAGCGGTGACTTTTCAGAAGAATAATGCCTTGTTTGTGGAGTCATGTTGATCCTGGCATTCTGACTCTTCTTTTTCTCTATTCCTTTCCCTTTCCACATGTTTTTGTCTACCTGTATCTCACAGGTTCCTCATGCTTGTAGTGAGATCTTGACCAGATCCTTTCACAGGACACAGTTGGAATTTTAACCCCAAGGACAGCAGCTAGGACAGACAGCTGACCCAGATCAGAAACCCTCACTCTGTCCTTGCCCTTTCCTCACTGCACAGAACTGGAGTCAGCTCTTGGAATTCCCCTGTGAGAACAGGAAAGATGGGTTCCTTGAAGTGCTAAGAGAGTATGGGGGAAAAAAATTGTTAAGAACAGGAGTCAGGAGAACCATGCTCCACAGCCCTTCCACCTTTGTCCCATCGCCTAACAATTGCAGGGAGCTGCCCTCCAGCAAAAGTCTGGCGTTCAAAAATTCCAGGACATGACCTCAGGCCCAAAGTCCACCACAATCAATAGAAACTTGGACCCAGAAATGTGTCACTGAAATGCTGACTCTGGTTCCTTGTTTCCCTCTCTGGAACAATTTGCAGAAGACGTGAAAGAGGAGGGAAAAGCAGAATGAGGGGGGAAGTGAATAGCTGACTGTGCCTACTGCAAGGCTCTGCAGTTTTGGGTGCAGAAAAAACAGAGGGGAGGAAAAGGAAAGAGAGAGAGAGTGACACATAAGAAGCATTAAAAAATGTTGATTCAGTATTATTTTTAACTGCTGGAAATAAAAAAATAGTCTTTGGAGGTCTGATTGGATGCTCACTGCCTGGAGATCCTGCAAATGATGGAAGGATTGGATTTTTGTTATGTATATGTCATGAAGCTCCTGTACTAATAGGCCCCAAATATAAGATAGCACCTGAATTTTGGAATTGCTCTCAGTTCTGTACTGCAGGAAATAAAAAGCTTAAGGGAAAAGATAATCCCTGGGAAATGCTGTGTGATATTGGCACTTGACCTCCCAGCTTTGTGATCTACTGACCAAATAAGCCAAAGTGTTTTATGGGATGTGGGAATTATTCCAGCTGCTTTTGGTGAGAAAAAAAAGCTTTGTATAACTGAGATATGAGCTGTACTTGAGCATTGGGAGTGCTTAGAGCAGTCAGCACAAGGATTTTTCTTCTACATCTCTGAACACCTGTAGGACAGAAACACTGCAAAGTGTCCCTGCCTCTGTGATCTCTGTGTGTGAGGTGACACCAGAACAAGTTGGCCCAGACTTGGATGTTGTTTAAAAAAATCAGAGACCCATGGAATGGTTTGCGTTGGAAGGGACTTCAAAAATCATCTCAGTCCACTCCTCTGCCGTGGGCAAGGACACCTTCCGTGGGACCAGGTTACTCCAAACCCCATCCAACCTGGCCTGGGACACTTCCAGGGATGGGGGAGCCACAGCTTCTTTGGACAACCTGTGCCAGGGCCTCCCCACCCTCACGAAGAAGGATTTCCTCCTAAAATCCAATCTAAATCCATACAGCGTCAAGACCAAGCCTCTCTCCCCCTGAATGAGAGAGGGTTTTCTGGCTGTAAATGATTGTTCACCACAGGGAAGCTGCAAAACTGATGCCAATCCTGGTTTAGTGCTCAGAGCGGTGATTTAACAATTTCAGAGCATTTTTAAGGCCATACCTTCATGGAGTGTGGGATGCAATGTAGGGTGGGGAGGTGGGAGGAGAACCTGCAATCCCGGAACCACCAACCTGTGTTTCAGCCTCCCTTTCATGGATTCCAGACAATTGCAGTAGCAGATGCTTTTTGGTTGCTAATGGAGATATTGGAGTTAAATTCTTGGGGACCGGAGTCAAACTCCTCCTGCTTCAGCAACTCTGTGTTTAAGCTGTTGAAAGCAAAACCTGGTCCATCTTTCTGAGGGAGAAAGCTATTCATTCAGAGGATTTACTGGAAAGGGACTGAAGGGCAAAAATGCAGCTCAGTGCTTCAAGGAAAAGAATGGAAAATAACCACAGGATGCAGGGAAATGGGGGCTGATGGAAAGGGAAGGTTCTGCCAAATAATTTTGTTGCACATGGAGCCTCCTCCTTGCAAAAGTGTCAGATGCTGTGGGAGACCAGCAGTTCCTGTTCCTGCTTGGTCTCTGCAGGTTTTGGGAAGAGCTCTGAGGCAGCTTGGATTTCATTAACACACCCTGAGGGGAGAACATGCTCTCTGGATGCACTTCTGAGGGGGGTGGTTTAGAGAGGAACTCCAAACAACAAACAGTTTAGTTCTAATTTGTTCCTGTTTCAAGCTTGGGGGTTTTTTTTGTTGCTGTTGTTTTGTTTCTTATCTTTTGCGTTGCTGAAACCTGAGAGGTGACTGAACTCAGCGAAGGAGCAGCTGGAGCAGCAGCAAACGGCTACGGCTTGCTGCCTTTTTTTTTTTTT
>VXBU01004763.1:33987-49413 GCA_013400315.1 Bombycilla garrulus | reverse complement strand
CCTCCCTTTTCTCTCCCTCCCCTTCCCCACCTTTCCCACTTTCCCTCCTTTCCCATCTTTTTCCTCCCTTTATCCCCCTTTTCCTNTCTTTCCCCCTTTTGTCATGTCTTTCCCCTTTTCTTCCCCCTTCCCCCCTTTCTCCTCCCTTCTTCCCTTCCTGCCTTTTCCCCTTCCACTCCTTTTCCCGGTTTTTTCCCTTCACCCCTCCTCCCGCTTCCCCTCTTTCCACCCCTTTCTCCTCCTTCCCCTCTCCTTTTTTCTACCATTTTTACTCTTTTTAAAACCCTTTTTATTTTTTAATTATTTTTTAAACTTTATTTTCCCCCTCTTCTTCATACTTTTTTTTTCCTGTTTTTTTCCTCCTTATTCTGCCTTTTTTCCTCCCAGATTTCTCACCCCATTTCTCACTGCTGAGCTCAGAAAGGAGCTGTTGGTGTTCTGCCCAAAATCTGCATTGTTCTGCTCTATTTTTGCCAGGCTGCCGCTGGTGGCTGCCAGACTTTACAGCTTTCCCGTGGCACGAGCAGACCCGGTTGAACTCTCCTGCCCGAGGCCATGTTTTTATTAACAAGTGGGAAAATGACATCTCTGCCCTCTTTTCCTTGCCATGGGGCACTTTATTGTACACAATTCCCATCGTCAGGTTACGCAAGGTGTGGTGATGCAAGGACAAAAACAACACAGGCCGCTTGCCCTGCGGCTTTGCTTACCTCTGGCAGGACTTGTGGCCATTTTCCAGGGCCAACCAGGTGTGATCCCTAGCTTTCCTGGGGATAGAAATCTTTTCCTTGGATTATTTTGCATGAGTAAGTGGGAAAATTATTAATCCTTTCTGTAGTGGCAGAGGCTGGGCCTAAGCAGGGGAAGGAACCCACAGGGTTGACCATAGAAATCACAGAAGGATTTGGGTGGGAAAGGACCTTAAAGACCGTCCAGTTCCAACCCCTTGCTATGGACTGGGAAATCTTCCACTATCCCAGGTTGCTCCAAGCCCCATCCAATCTGGCCTGGAAAACTTCCAGGGATGGGGCAGCCACAGCTTTTCTGGGGAACCTGTGCCAGGGCCTCCCCACCCTCACATGGAAGGATTTCTTCCAATCTAAATCTCTCCTCTTTAGCTTTGTGCCAAGCCATGCTAGAGCTTTCCCCTGTTTCTGCCTGGTGTTAATGCTGCAGGAGGGCTTCAGCCTGCTAAACAATCTTTGCCTGTGGTGTGGGGTGAGGAAAATCAGAAATGACTGGAATGTTTTGCTAAGACTTGCTAGTTTTATTTAGTTTGGTTCAAAATAGCCCTGTGACAAGGATCAGACTAAATTACAGCCAGACACCACATTAAGGTGGAACCTGAAACTTGTTGCCTGTGATGAGGGAAAGGTTTGCTGAGTCCTTTGAATTTGGGGATTTTAATCCTCTAGGTGTGCTTGGATATGTACAACTCAGGAAGAAATCCTTCTCTGTGGGGGTGCTGAGGCCCTGGCACAGGTTTCCCAGAGAAGCTGTGGCTGTTCCATCCCTGGAAGTGTCCCAGGCCAGGTTGGATGGGGCTTGGAGCAACCTGGGATAGTGGAAGATGTCCTTGCCCATAGCAGAGGGGTGGAATGGGATGAGGTCCCTCGCAGCCCAAACCATTCCTGGATTCTACACTGATTCTATAAAATGAACTGAAAAGGAGGTTGGTACATTTTGGGATTTACCTGTAGAAGGACAAAGAAGCAAAATCAGCACCCAGAACTCCCCACCTGGATATTTCCAATGGAAAATTGCACCATAACTTAATGACAAATCATTGATAGATGCCTCTAAAATAATCCCTGCTGCTCTCAGCCTCCAGCAGCACAGCCAGCCAGGCTGTCAGGCTTCAGGCAGTGCTTGTTCTGAGTTTTCTTTGGCTCCCGGGACACAAACCAGCCCCAGCAAAGAGAGGAGAACAGGCTCTGCTCTATGGCCAAGTGGGTGAAAGGCTGCAGTTGCTGCCCGGTGTAGCTTTAGCAGCACAAAGAGCTTGTGTGAGGGACATAAAAGCCTTCAAAATTTAACCAAAGAGTCATGAGATGTGGGCAAAAAAGGTGAGGAACATGAAAGGGAACGAAGTATGGGAAGGGAGGATGTAGAAGTGAAAAAGTTTTTGCAGGGAGCGCACGTAGAAGTGGCATGTCTGCTCTTCAGCTGACATGTCAATGAAGGATATCTTACTGGAATAGACTGGAATGGTGAAAAAGCAGGGGAAATTGGTATCTCAGGTGTCTTTACACTGTCATATGCATTGGTTTAATGTAAAAGAAGTTAATTTTCCCTGAGGAAAGCACTTTAAAAATGTTGCAAAAACCTGACATTTTCTGTGTTTGTTGTCTCATCTGTGTTTGTTGAGTTTTATGTAGGAGGCAAGGTCTGGTAAGTTTTTTTTTTGCAAGGTCTGATAATAAGTTTCTTTTAATTTGGCTTTTAGAAAGGACTAGACTTTGGCAGCAGCACGCAGACTGGCACCAGCATGTGCAAATGCCCTGTAGCTGTGCTGCAATCCTCATGGATGCAGGGAAAATCCTCCTTTTCCCCCAGTTTATAGTATGAGATCTATCACTTGGTAAGGCCAGATGGCTTCAAAGCATGTGGTGGGAAAAGGAGGCAGCAGGAAAAAGCAGTGGACAAGGGAAAGACATGGAACAGCTTTCTGAAGGGGAAAAAGGCAGGAACTGAGGGTTTGGGGAGAAAAATAGAGTGAAAATCAGATTTAGCTGTACCTTTAAACTTTTTGGTAGTTTAAAGTCTTTTTGATACCTTCTTCCTTTCTGCCAAGGAAAAACACATTTAAGGATAGAAAGGACACCAGGTTTTCCCTGTCTTTCAAAAGAGGGAAAGGCTGAGGAGCTCTGAACATAAAAATATATAGTAAATTGAATAATAAATTCAAACATAGTGGCAGCTGGGCTGGGAATGGGGGGCTGGAGCCTGGAGCCTGAGATGAGGGAACCCAGTGATTAGGTGTGGGATTGCTGTAGCAGTCCATGTATTCAAAACAACCTGCTACAAAAGATTTCCTTGATAATTTTTACTCCATATATATTTTTACTCTGACATATTCCACTTTTTTTTCCTAGACCTGGGAGAGTGGCTGAGAGCTGACGAACTTTACGAGGGAAAGAACCAACAAAGGAACAGAAATCCCCATTGTGTGGTCACAGCTGGCAGGGATTCCACATTCTGCAGTGGATCTTGGTCTGCCCGTGGGATTATCAGAGTCAGGGCACAAAGTGCCCCTGCTGCCAGGGGAGCAGAGGAGGGAATCACACTCAGAAAGCAGCAGACACTGCAGCAGGGCAGGAATAAGGAGAAGAATGCTCTGTTCTGATGCTGCTTTGTAATGACTCCTAGTGAAAATCCTACCAGTGTTCCCATGTTATCATCAGATCCTTTCCTTTTTTTTCCCTACTCAGGTTTTGCTTTCAAAAGTGTAAAACTAAACAATCACCACCTTGCTCCCTCAGTTGCTAATCTGAATTTATGACTTCTGAATGACAAAATATAAGCTTATTTTTATCTCCTCCCTTACACTGAGTAATTCTTGCTTGCTTTTCCTGACAAGATGCAAACTCCTCACAAATCTCACTCTCTTTTGCACCTAAATTGTAACATTTTTATTATATTTATTATTAAATTATATATTTATCTATTTAACCATTTTAACAGTTGCATTAGCAGAGCGCTGAGCAAATATTCCATGAAGTTGCACTGACAGTATGGAAAGTCAAGAATTTATTGTGGGCATGAAGTGTTAGCAACCCAAACAAAAGAGTTCTGGGTACAACACTAACTTATTTAGGCCAAGTTATTCCAGTATTCCAGCTCATTCCCAATGATACAACAAGAATAAAGGGAATATTTCCAGCTTCTCCCCCTTCTGCTGGTGTTACACAGATCCTGGCAGTGGATCCTAAGACTGGTGTAGGAATGGTGTTACAAGGAGCTGTCAAGAGCTTCAGACTCTTCCCTGGTAGTAACACAATGACTAAATTAGTGGTTTCCTGCTGCTTTTGCTTCATCAGCATGGCTGTTTTAATTGCACTGATGACACAAACTTGTAAATCACGCCACCACAATTCCCACCACAATTCTCCGTCAGCTTTTCTTAGGCTGAACCAAAGCCAAGAACTGAGTCTTCTTTTAGACTCTACCCTTTTAAACTGTTTTTCAGCAATTGTTAGTTTTCCTTTTATTATTTTTTTTTCTATTCCTGTGGTTTCAGACATCACCATCCATCACTGTAACTCGTTTTCTCTAAAAGGAGAAAAGAAAGGCTGCAATCCTTTCACCCCATCTCCCTCTTTCCCTGATTACTGGTTTGGTCACCAGATGCCCAAATATTTAGTGATCCCTCACCACCCAGGTTACTTGGGTATTTTCAATCATGTTCCAGTCAAATCATGGTAGTGCAATAAGGAATTTTAATGTATTTTCTCCAAATTCTGGTGATCCCCAGTCACCAGATTTGCAGGCAGGTCAGAGGAATGAACCAAAGAGCGTCTCTTCCCTCCCCTTGGAATTTTGGTGGTTCCTGGTAGTCTGGGGAGCTGGATCACAGCATGGTGGTGACAGCAGATATGGAGGTGGAAGCAGTAAAGGTACAACAAGGAGTCAGGGCACTGAAGGACTCATTTTACCTGGTTAATTGTGTTCCAGCGGGGATTGGTGCCAAGAATCCCAGCTGGATGCAGGATGCTGGTGAGTCTGTAACAGCAGCTGTTTTTTTCCCTAGCAGTTTTTATGACAAAGGTCCCGTTCTTATCTCTGAGACATCCATTAAGAACCCGGGTGGGGCAGCAGAAGCAAGCATTGCTGGCAACTGGCAGGACACAGAAACCTTCACTGCTTAGGGCTGGGTGATTCCAGAAGCTTCCATGGCTTCTCTTGAACCATCTGCTGAGGTGAAAATAATCACAGCCATGGATTTCATAAGGGAGCTTGGGAGATAATTCCAAGGGCTGTTCTATAATTTGTCTGGGAAAATGTGTTAATAAAGCATTAACAACCCTTATAGCTGCTGAAACCAGAGGAAGCACATGAAGGGAACAAGAGTGTATTTTATTAAGTTTAGTGGTGCTTTTTGCCTGTTAACATCCCTCAATGCAAGTATCCAAGGGTTTAACCCGTGTAGGAAGATGGAATTTACTTGCTTTTAACAAATATAGGAAAAAGAAAGCTGATCTCTGTGTGATCATTCATGATAAAAGGTCATAAATATCAACTAAATTTAGAGTAAATATTCTGCTGTGCAATTGATGATGGGGAAAAACAGAATTTGAAATAATTATTGCACTGAATTATTGTTGAATTATGAATTACTACTGTTCTGAATATAACTGTTAGATTTAGAAAGATGCTAAACATCTTTATTAATATTTATTTATACAAATTGCTGGAGGGAAGGAAATAAAAACGTTCGATCCACTGTTTTGCAGGCACAGAATTCCAAGATGTGATGTAGCCATCAGGTGATGCTCAGAATGCGAGGGGATGCAGCCTGGTGGCTCTTTGTTTCTATGGTTACCTTCAACTGGAATTGCTGTAACTAGGTCAGATTGGAAGGTGTGAACGGAAACAAAGAAATCCGGGATCAATAACAAGAGTTCAGGGAGGGGGCTGGTGCTGCTATGGAAGGTGAGATGAGTATGGGGAGAGGAATTTTAGTTTGTAACTCATATGGATGACGTCCCACACAGAGAGGTTGGTCTGTTTTAGCATCATTCACTCTTCCAGTGTTATTCTGCTGTCTGAAGAATCATCTGCAGGGTTTTGATGTGATTTACCTCTGGCAACACCTCCCTCCCTCTGGCTGCATATCCAGGCATGAGCAGCCAAAAGGAGTCTTAAGCACAGGGAAGGATGAGGCAGCTGGAAAGTAGAGGCAGAACAGATGGACAAGAGGGAGGGAGCTGCTGGAAAGGGGAAACAAAATCAAGGGTAGAGAAGATAAGTCATTATCAGCCTAGAAATAAGGAGAAACAGGTTGTAAAAGTGGTTCAAAAGAAGGAACTTGAGTGTGAGGAAGGGAAGCTCCCTGGAAGGAAGGTGCAGCCATGTGGGGGCTGGTCTCTTCCCCCAGGTAACAAGTGACAGGACAAGAGGAAACAGCCTCGAGCTGTGCTAGGGGAGGTTTAAGTTGGATATGAGGGAAAATTGTTGTCAAGGGTTGGCAAGCCCTGGAACAGACTGTCCAGGGCAGCGGTGGAATCAGCTGGGGGGATTTAAAAGCTGCGTGTATGTGGCATTTGGAGACGCGTTTCCGTGGTGCCCAGCAATAGGATGAGGAACAAAGGCTAAACTAAAACTCCAGAAGTTTCACCTCAGCATGAGGAAGAACTTCTTCACACTGAGGATGGCAGGGCACTGGGACAGGCTGCTCAGGGACCTCAGGAAGGACGTGGAATCTCCCTCTCCGGAGTCTCCAAACCCACCTGGATACAAACCTATGTCACCTGCTCCAGGTGACCCTGCCTTGGCATGGGGTTGAACTGAACGATCTCCAGAGCTCCCTTCCAACCTGAACGATGCCGTGGTTCTGTGACTGATGGGCTTGGCGGTGCCGGGGGACTCGCTGCTCTCACAGGGCTTTTCTAAACGAAATGATTCCGGGAACGATCGCAGCCCGGACAGCCTGAGCTTCCGCTCCCCCCCTGAGCGCCCCAGCGTCCCGGCCGACCTCCCGGCCCCGGGGGCGGGCGCACGGCGAGCGCAGCCCAGTGGGCGGAGGGGACCGGGGCGGGCGTGGGGACCCCGGGGAGGCGGAGCCAGGCCGGGCCGAGCCGAGCCGAGCCGAGCCGAGCCGAGCCCGGGCGAGCCGATCCCGGCCATGGAGGGCTCGGAGCCCGGCCGTGGGGGGATGCGGCGCTTCACCTGGGAGGAGATNGGATACAAACCTATGTCACCTGCTCCAGGTGACCCTGCCTTGGCAGGGGGTTGAACTGAACGATCTCCAGAGCTCCCTTCCAACCTGAACGATGCCGTGGTTCTGTGACTGATGGGCTTGGCGGTGCCGGGGGACTCGCTGCTCTCACAGGGCTTTTCTAAACGAAATGATTCCGGGAACGATCGCAGCCCGGACAGCCTGAGCTTCCGCTCCCCCCCTGAGCGCCCCAGCGTCCCGGCCGACCTCCCGGCCCCGGGGGCGGGCGCACGGCGAGCGCAGCCCAGTGGGCGGAGGGGACCGGGGCGGGCGTGGGGACCCCGGGGAGGCGGAGCCAGGCCGGGCCGAGCCGAGCCGAGCCGAGCCGAGCCGAGCCCGGGCGAGCCGATCCCGGCCATGGAGGGCTCGGAGCCCGGCCGTGGGGGGATGCGGCGCTTCACCTGGGAGGAGATCGGGCAGCGGAACGGGCGGGGGCCGGCGCCGCAGGAGCGCTGGCTGGTGATCGACAGGAAGGTGTACGACATCAGCCACTTCTGCCGGAGGCACCCGGGGGGCTCCCGGGTCATCAGCCACTACGCCGGGCAGGACGCCACGGTGAGCGGCCGGGCAGAGAGGGATGGAGCAGGGATGAGCGAGGGGGAGGATCCCTGGGGATGCACGGGGAGCCGTGTGTGGCACGGCTGGATATTCGGCTGTTCCACACACGCGTATGCTTTGTGCAGGGGAACAAATACACGGGACGCTCGCTCCGCCGGGGATTGTTTGGGATTGTTGTTACAAGGAAGCGTTGCTGAAGGAATGGTTAAAAAACCGCAGCCGGGAAGAAAAGCCCAAATCCCCTCAGTCATTTTGGCGCACATGCGAGTATCGGGTGCTGCCACCCGTACGGCACACGCGGTGACAGTTGTAGTTTGCCGCACGGGTGCCTTCGCCCTCCTCGAGCTCCCCGAAACCAAGAGATGGCAGTAGAGCAGAATGTCACTGAAACTCGTATTTCAGTCACGAAAAAGAAATTAATCGTTCGTGTCTGAGTGCCGGCGGCTGTTGCAAAGCGGAGTAAATGCTGTTGGAGCTCGGTGTGGGGTGGATTTGCCAGTGGTGTTTCCTTCCTTTGTCTGCTTCTCTCTTTCCCATTAATTTCTCCAAATGTGTGTGTTTGGACCCAAGGGTGGATACGGGATGGGAATCTACCTCGAGGATGGTGTTGATGGACTATGTTTCAGTCAGGATGGAACTTGAGATCGCCACGTGAAGATCCCATCATATGAATATAGTTTAGAGCCAAAAATAAGAAGTGAATTTGCAACATTTCATGAGGGCAAGGTGCACATGTGCATTTTGAAAGCACTACCGCTGGCACAGGTTGCCCGGAGAAGTGGTGGAGCCCCATCCCTGGAAGTGTTCCAGGTGGAGCTTGGAGCAACCTGGAAGGAGGCCGTTTCAGTGGAGAATGAGATGCGCTTTGAAAGGCCTTTCCCACCTGGACATTCTGTGTTTCTGTGACCAGGAAAGGGTCAGAGCCCATGGAGTGAGCAGGGCTGGATGGGATGGTGGGATTGCAGCCAGCTGCATTCTTTAGGTGATAATATCAGTGACACCGCCCGCCGGCCGGGTGCAGTTCAACTGCTGACTGCTCAGAAACCACTGCCAAGTTTGATTTTCCAGTGGTTTTGTCCCTGGGGGGGTCAAAAAAAAGAGACTCCACAAAACCAGGAAAAAATGGGAAGTAAAGGAAGGACTCCTCTGGTTGGCTGTTCTGATTTCTAGAAGGTGCAATCAGCCATCCCCTAACCCCCAGCTGAGATTGCACTCCAGGGTTTACAGCCTCCATGGAAAGGATTGGTCTAAATGTGTGGTACCATCCTCCGCTGCTCTGCCCATATACTCCTCCCTATTTTTCTCCCCTTTTCCAATGAGAAAATGCAGTGTTGGTTCTCCTCTCTTTTTCCCTCCTTTATTCAGTGACCCTGAGCAGGGAGGATGTACAGCTGACCCAGAGCTGGCAACACCAGCCAGCCAGGGGTTTAAAAAAAATCCCCTTTCCTGACTAGAGATCTTTTGAAAGCACATTTTATTTTAAAAACACACAGTAATGGCCTAGTAATTATAGTGATGAACAATGCATGGTGCAGGAATCTTACAAAGTGATGCCCAGCAAGCAGATATTGTCCCAGAAAATTTAAAAAACCCCACATCCTTAGGTTGAGGGAGATTGTAAAAATATGCTGATTTGAACATCAGGAGAGAAATGTCAAAAAGGAGGTAAATGGGAGATCAGGAATTAGATGCCAAAGTGCCATGTATGCCTACAGGATTTGTAATTTAAATATAGGGACAGAATCTGTAGTGATAACAGCCACTAGTGGGTTTTTTCACCTGGTTGCCATGGAGATTGACACCACATTTAGATAATAAAAGTAACTGGTTTCCCCAACAAGAGTCTTTTGAATAGTCCAGCATATCATGGAATAGATTTCTTTTGCTCCCACCTGAATGATGGGTTTTTTTTCATCCTGTTCCTCTGCCTGTGTTTCAGGATCCTTTCATTGCTTTTCATCTTGACAAGGCACTGGTAAGGAAGTACATGAACCCTCTCCTGATTGGGGAACTGGCACCAGATCAGCCCAGCTTTGAGCCCAGTAAGAATGTGAGTGTCGTGTGGTATTGGGGTTGAAATTGTACTAACTTCTCTGGCTGGCAGGCAGAGCTCCCTGTACATAAGATCATAGGATCTCCTGGAATCACTGTTGGCTGAAGCTTCATTTCACATCATGATTTGTGGTTTTAGCAAAGATTTGTCTCCGGGTGACCCTCAGCTTTCCCCCTTTTCATCCCTGAGAGGGAAAACTATTCATGTTCCTGAGGCATTTTCTGACCAGTGGATGCTTTGGATCTCCCCACAGAAAAAGCTGGTGGAAGATTTCCGTGAGCTCCGTGCAGCTGTGGAGAAGATGGGGCTTCTCCAGCCCAACCACGCCTTTTTCATCCTCTGCCTCTGCCACATCTTGCTGCTGGATATTGTAGCCTGGCTCATCATCTGGTATTTTGGAGCATCCTTGGTGCCTTTCCTCTTCTCTGCGGTGCTTCTGGGCACTGTCCAGGTGAGCAACTACACAAAATAAGCCCCCAAAAAGCCAAATTTGGGACTTAGGTGCTTGTTGCCATAAGCAGGGGACAAATCTTATCATCATGGATTTTCCCAAATCCTGCTTCTCTCTGGATTGCACCGAAAGGGCAAATCTACACATGCTGCTGTGGTAGAGCAGGCTTTGCCTCGCTTTTTCCTCCCCGTATTCCATCAAAGCCTTCCTTATTCCAGCCTTCCCCACACGATGAAAGCCATGCCCCGCTCCTGAGCTCCATGGTGCCAGAACTCCAAGGCAGCGTGCAGGGGCCAAGCCACTGTGTTCCCATGGGAACTTGCAGGGAGTTAGAGGAGAGGGCAGAGCAGCTCTCAAAGCCCCAGCTATTTCTCCCGTGGCCAGCTGATCCCCTTGGAATTACAAGTACTTGGAGGAGGCAGCAGCAAGCTGCTCCTTAAAGGAGACTTTGTTGCCGATTTCAGAGCAGTTTTGTGAGGGAATAAATGCTGGTTCTCAGCTCTCTGGCTGTTTTTTTCCCATGACTTTTTTTCCCTTCCTTGTGGAAACAACTGTCCAGGACTAAAAGTCATTAGGCAGAGTCTGGAGTGCACTGGTGTGTAGTGAAAAAGGAGAGTTGGGATTGGGCCCTGGCAGTGGGAGCACTTTTGCTATCCAGGGATGCGTTGTGAGGAGCGTGGGAGTGGGAGAAGAAAGCCCTTTTCAGACACAGACCTTCCTGACAGTTCTTTCTCCCCAGCAGCACTGTTGTTTTCTTAATTCCAGGCCCAGGCTGGCTGGCTCCAGCATGATTTTGGACACCTGTCAGTCTTCAGCAAGTCCAAGTGGAACCACTGGGTGCACAAGTTCGTCATCGGCCATCTCAAGGTGAGCACTGGGTGTGGGGAGGGGCTGCCAGAGCCCTGCTCTGAAGCCAGAACCAATCCCAGTGTAAGGAGAGAACTAAGGGCAGAAGATCCACCTTCTTTGGGGCACTTACTTCTCATCCATTCCCACAGGGAGCCCCGGCCAGTTGGTGGAATCACCTCCACTTCCAGCATCACGCCAAACCCAACTGCTTCCGGAAGGATCCCGATGTCAACATGCATCCCTTGTTCTTTGCTTTGGGGAAAACCCTCTCTGTAGAGGTGAGGCCTGAGGGAAGCTGGGAGGTGACAGCAGTAGGATTCAAATTTGGGAAGCTGCAGAGAGCTTGGAGACCGGATAGTAATTAGTTTGATTTTATGTAGTGTGACTTTGCCTTCCACAAGTCCCTAATATTCCTCGGTAATATTCCAGCAATTCTGAGATCTTTATATTCTTAAAACTTCACTCAAAGATACTTTTGCAGTGTTGGAAGATAAGAATGAGATATTTGCCATGATTACAAATTCCTATTTCCCTTGATGAGAGACTCTCAATTTTATGAAGATCAGAATTACAAGCTGTTCTCTTTTACCAAGATCAGTGTGACTAATTGTAGTGATCTGGGGATGGAGGCAGCAGATGACAAGCCAGGGCTGTCTGGAACTTTTACAATTCCTGATCAAAGAAGCTATTTTGATGGTCTCATCCTGGCAGTGCGTGTCACAGTGGTTCCCATCTGGAGTCCAGCTCTATTTCTTGTACAGCTCTGCAGTTAGTTGAGTGGCTTTAGCGTTTGCTGTCCTTAAAAAAAAAAAAAAAAAAGCTATGTAAATTTATAGTGTCACTTTAGATGCTCTGATTTGCATTGAAATTAAGGGATGGGCTATTGGGAATTAGTTTGAGTATGTACAGGGATATCATGGCATTCCTAAAGGAAGCCACTGGCTTGGTCTGTTATGTTTGTACAGCAAACATTGAAAAATGAGCAGCCTCAGAGGGAAGATACTCTGTTCACCCTTATTCCTGTGGATACAGTTTCATGCCGGGATGCTCATTTCTCTCTTTTCCAGACTAACTGCAAGGAGGTGGGAGTTCCACACTCTGCCACCTTCATTAACAGAATCATAACAGTACCATAGCCTGGGGTTTTTTAAATTCTGAAGCTCTGCTTTGTCAGCAAACTCTTTGTGTGGGTTCCTATTTCAGCATTTTTAGGCAGCTTGTGCCCTCTGTAGGGGCAGAGCTTCCTGTGCATGTCACTGTGTGTGTGCAAGGCACGGCCCAGCCCCTCCTGCACCCAGGGCAGGGTGAAAACTTATCCAGGCCGAGATTCCAGGGGGTGGTGGATGCTGGTTTGGTTGGATAGGACATCTCCTGGAAGTTAGGAGTGTGTGCACAGGTGTCTTCATGGCCTGAGTAATTTGTGTATTTTAACAGCTTGGTGTGCAAAAGAAGAAGTTCATGCCTTACAACCACCAGCACAAGTACTTCTTCATCAGTGAGTAACCTCCCCCTCTGCAGTTCCATGGCCAGCAGTCACTCTGCCCCTTGTTTTCCCATTCCATGCCATCCTGTTGGGATAATTCTTGGCTCTGTTTGTCCCTCCAGTCGGTCCCCCAGCACTGGTGCCCCTGTACTTCCAGTGGTACATCTTCTACTTCGCCGTGCAGCGGAAGCAGTGGGTGGTGAGTCAGCTCCATGGGGGCCAGGGGGGGGCTTCTCCTGGGTTTAGGGATGAATCCCAATGCCAGATTTGTGGGGAGTTGTGTGTATCTGCAGCAAAGGATGTGGGTGTAGATTTGGGAATGGTGTTTGCCAAAGGGGAATCTTCCACAGCCTTTCTCTGTGAAAGATCCACTGGGTAACAAAAGATCTTCTCTGTTGTTCTGGGTTTTGGTTTTCTCACTGCTTGGTTGCTCTTTAGAGGGAGAAGAAAACGTGGTGCTTTAGAACCTGTCCTGTGTGGTGTTTGCCCTCTGCTGGGCTCATGGAACTACTGTAATTCCTGAGCGCAGGGAATGGTTGGTGTCAGGTTGCTTTGTGATGAGCCTGCGGAGGAAAAATTGATCAGTCGATGTTATGGGAGGTTTTAAAGGGAGTGATGGTAAATTCAGAAGCCAGAAATTCTTCCTTCTAATGAAGTTTTCCCTGTCCCCTGTACTACAGGACTTGGCCTGGATGCTGTCCTTCTACATCCGATTCTTCCTCACCTACTTGCCCTTCCTGGGGGTGAAGGGTACCCTGGGGCTCCACCTGTTAGTCAGGTACCATCCAACTTACAATTCTAGCATTTTCTCTGCCCAATGTATCAATCCTTTATGTCAATTTGTATCAATCCTTTGTGTCAGTTTTTCTCCAGCCCCCTGGTTATTTTGCTCATCACTCCCTGTTCTTCTCTTTCCTGATCCTTTCAGTGGGACAGTGGTGGTTTCCTGTCAGGCTGCAGGAGATGGAAGGCGTGTGTAGGTCTGATCTGAACAGGTGTTTGGGGTTCCTGGTGTTCATTTTGACAGGCAACAGCCAACTGGTGTGTGCACAAGTGTTTTGTACTGACTTGTCACATCATGGGTGTGTGATCTGTGATCATTTTTTGTGTTTGCACAGGTTTATAGAAAGCAACTGGTTTGTCTGGGTCACACAAATGAATCACATTCCCATGCACATTGATTATGATAAGAATGTGGACTGGTTCTCCACCCAGGTGAGACCTTATTTATGGAGATCTGGGACAGTTCTGGGTGTGTAAAGTCCATCTATCTCAGCCTGGCCACCTCATATTGGCTGGAAATAACTCCTGGAGCTGTTGTGTCCAACCAGAATTCCTGTGGGGACGAGAAACCTGTGTTTGAGAAGGGGCACTGCTAAAATAATATTTAAAACAGACTTATTTTTCCTTTCCTCTCAGCTTCAGGCTACCTGCAACGTTCATCAGTCGTTGTTCAATGACTGGTTCAGCGGCCACCTGAACTTCCAGATCGAGCACCAGTGAGTGGAAGCAGGGGTTGGGAATAGTTCCAAGGAGCACTAGTTACACCAGGGCTGAAGAGCCTCCAAGGTCCCTCTATCAGCTGAGACAAGAACAAAAGATAATGTGGCTTAAGTTTGTGCTCTTTGTGTGGGGGCACAACAGGAATTCTGAAAAGAAAGTTTCTGGAGCACCAGTGATCTAAGCTGTATGGCACAGGGGGGAGAATTCCCAGCACAGACACTGAAGGGGCACGAGAAGGACCATTGCAGAGCACCCATGGTTGTGGCACAGGGGGAGCTCAGGGCCCTTCCAGAATTAGGCACAGCAGAGGGGCCGGGATTCTGTGTGGTGGTGACAGAAGCCATTGAATCATCGGCTCTTTTCCCACAGCCTTTTCCCTACAATGCCACGGCACAACTACTGGAAGGTGGCTCCTCTGGTGAAGTCCCTGTGTGCCAAGCATGGCATTGAGTACCAGTGCAAGCCTCTGCTCACGGCCTTCGCAGACATCGTGCAGTGAGTATTGACCCACGGTGTTCCCGAGCCAAGGGCTGTGCAGTGCTGTGGAGTGAAAAGGGGAGGGACATGGGAGGGGAGGGGCAGCCTCCAGAGGTCCCTTCTGACCCAAATTGCTTCATGATCTCCTTTTCTTCGCCTATAGATGTGAATTCTCTCCACGAGGCTCTGGATGGAACATCGGGTTCATTCCCTTGTTTCTCTCTTGGCAGCTCTTTGAAAGATTCAGGGGAGCTCTGGCTTGATGCTTATCTACATAAATAAGCAGCAGTGGATCCTTGCAGAGGAATTCCCCAGCCTTGCTGTCTCCTTTGGTGGTCACCCTGAAGATCCTGCACTGAGGAGAGCTAGCTAAGCCAGATTTGGGGAGGTGGTGCCGCTTAATTCCATGGATGAATGTAATTAATGTGACTTAGCCTTTTTTTTTTTTTTTTTTTTTTTNGATCAGTGGAAAGATCCTGGTTAAAGCACCTGTTTTGAGTCTGCCACAGGAGTTTAAAGCCACCTCTGCTGATTTTTTATGCTGTTACTCTATAGAGTGAGCTATACAAGGATGAAAGACAGGCTCATCTCCTCCTTTATGCTATGGAGATGGCTTCTTCTGGGAAAAGGGAGAGAGGGGAAAGTAATTTCTTCCATAAACATAATTTAATTTGGAGACAAACTGTGGAAGAGACAGGAAAGCAGGAAATTCCTATGAGTTCCTTGTGCTAAAAGCACAGCAGGTGGAAAGAGGAGCTGGGAGCAGCTACAGACCCCGCTCAGTGTGACCAGGATTTCTTAGGAAGCTTGCCTGTCTCCTGTTCCCAGCCTTTTCCCTACAATGCCGCGGCACAACTACTGGAAGGTGGCTCCTCTGGTGAAGTCCCTGTGTGCCAAGCATGGCATTGAGTACCAGTGCAAGCCTCTGCTCACGGCCTTCGCAGACATCGTGCAGTGAGTATTGACCCACGGTGTTCCCGAGCCAAGGGCTGTGCAGTGCTGTGGAGTGAAAAGGGGAGGGACATGGGAGGGGAGGGGCAGCCTCCAGAGGTCCCTTCTGACCCAAATTGCTTCATGATCTCCTTTTCTTCGCCTATAGATGTGAATTCTCTCCA
>VXBU01004763.1:11326-33745 GCA_013400315.1 Bombycilla garrulus | reverse complement strand
TTTTTTTTTTTTTAAGATGTGCTCATAATTTTTTCTTGTACTTCTTTCATTCCTCTTCTCTGGTGCTGAGTTCTGGGTTGTGTCCCACCGAGTTGGGTGCAGCTTTGGGACTGGGAACAGATTCCTTTTCATCTGCCGATCCTTCATTTGTTGAGTATATAGGAGGGAAGCTTCTTATTTAACATAGGCTTTTTAGGGTGGCTCTCGTTGTGAGTGTAGTAAGAAAGCTGGGATAGCATGAAGCCAAGGAATGTGGGAATTAGGGAAATGTGGAAGCTCTAGGGAATGGGGTAGGTTCAGTATTTTCAAATCCCTGTTTGGAATAGGGAGCTTCCAGACCATTTTGTACATATGTGTGTGGGGTGAGGAGGTGCACACAGCAGTTCTCTAGGAACAGGATCTAGTTAGATCCCTAATTGAGGCAGGGAAACAGGAAAGTGGAAGTTTTTCCATGTGGTATATTCTGGGGGAATGCTGCCCTCCACATCTCCTCTGGAAGCCCCTGGGTTATTTGGCCACTGGTGACATTCCATGGGGGATCTGCAAGGGCTTTCCACCGTGCCAGACCTTGGAGTGTTACGAAGCCATTACTGAGAGTCGGGAGAGAGGGAACCCATCTATCCATACCTGGAATCCCTACAGGAGTGACTAAGGAAGCAAAAGTGTTCCAGGCCAGGTTGGACAGGGCTTGGAGCAGTCTGGATTAGTGGAATACAATGAACCGTGGCAGGGGGTGGAATGAGCTGAGCTTTAAGGTCAATTCCAACCCAAACTGTTCTACAATGAATCTGTCTGAAGGGTGATCATAATCTCTCAGTGGTTGCCTGAAGCTTTGGGCCTTTTTGAACTTCTGGGTGATTTGTTAAAAGGGGAGAATTCCTGACGTCCGGCCCATGGAGAGTGAGGCATTCCTGTCTGAACAGCAGGCAAATCTAATGAAGTTAGAAAGGTGGTGGCGGTCAGACTGCTGTTTAGAAGTGTTTAACTTTTTATTCAGCTGCATATCCACAGGCACACCTCCGCCAAAACATTGCTGGTCTCCTTCTCCTGGATGATGTGCCTTCCAAACACACCCCAGTCCTGTGGGATTTACTGAATCATCTTACTGCCTTTCCTGGGGTCTTTTAATTTACTGCCCCAAGGTTACAGGTGCTGAACCAGGACACAGCACCTGCCACATCACTAAGGAAGATGATCCATCACCCTGGTTCCCCAGGGACTGGTGGATTAGAATCCAGGAGGGATCGGTTGATTTTGAGGAGTTTTTTCCCAATCAACATCCAAAATGAGGATGAGGTGTTGAGGGAATGGAAGAAATGCATCTTCTCAGGCCAAGAGTGTTGTTAAGAACAGGATAAAATTGTAATGGGAATAATAATACAATCATTAAATACCTGTTGGTTAAGACCATAAAGAAAGTGGGCCTTAGTTACTGTTTTACCTTGGTTTTTTCCTGTTCCATTTCTTTCCCTCTTATTACAGCTGTGGATGGAGGAGAGTCTATTAATAAAATTCCTTATCTTATGAATTTTTGCTGTCATCAGAGTAAAATACATCTGTGCAAAAGTCTTCACGCTTTAAAAGGTGGAACAAATGCCTGTCCACAGCTACAGAGGGAAAACTGTCATAAACCTCTTTCTCCAGTATGTTTCTCTTGTGTTTTCTCTGCCACAATAAAGAGGAAACATCCACAATACAAGAAACCAAATGCCTGGATAATCAGGAAAAATAACACAGATGAGCAGATTCACAGTCCTGAAAGGTGAGACTGAAAGGGGACTTGACTCAGCCTAACTAGATATGAATGTACTGAGTTTCCTGGAAGTTTTCCAGGGTCAAGAAGAGTTCTCCAGAGAGTTTCCCAGGGTCAAGAAATACACTGAAATACACAACCTGGGAAGAACACCAGGCCAAACTTTGCTATCTGGTGAAAACCCTTTAGCCTTAAAAATGGAACACTGTGGAATAGCCACAGGGTGGCAGCCAGACATCAGAAGGGGAGGAGGGCATCCCAGAGGATCAGAAGGGGAGGATCAGATCGGGAGAGAGACTTGGCAAGGGCACAGAGTGACAGGACAAGGGGGAATGGCTTCAAACTGAAAGAAGGAAAGTTTAGATGAGATATTGGAAAGAAGTTCTTCCCTGTGAGGGTGGTGAGACCCGGGCCTGAAAGTGTCCAAGGCTGGGTTGGACTGAGCAACCTGGGATAGTAGAAGGTGTCCATGCCCATGGCAGGGAGAAGAGGATATTGTTCTGAACATGTCAGAGGTTCATAAGCCTTTGAAGATTATACAGTTAAGTGGAATATCATTGGGCAAAGAGATGGCTCCAGCCTGGAATAAACCACTTTTTCCAAATCAGAGAGGAACATCTTCAGCAATGGAGCAACTGGAGTTATAAAAATGTCAGGGTGATGTTCATACAGTTAAGGGTGATGGAGCAGCTGAAAGTTATAGTTTTCCCCTTCCCAACACTCACTCATTTAGACTTGCTAATGGTGTGAATTTGCAGTCTTTGCGCAGCTTGTGGATGTGTTTGCATCCATTATCCCAAATTCCTGAAGAGGGGAATGGTATTCTTTCTGGAATTCTTCCCACCTTTAGAAAGTAGGGGAAATCCAGCTGATTGTAGATCCACACAGGATAGATGATGAATGCAGCTGAGTCACTCATAAATGGGAGGATTTGCTGCTTCCCAAGATTCTTTTATAAGGAATATAAAGAGATTTCCTAGCAGGTCAGGTGTAGAGGACAAGTGTAGCAATGCAACACTGCTCATGGGTGGGAAAGGAAGAGGATTACACTGGAGGAGGTTTCTCTGGGATTTGCATTTGCAGGGATTGGTATTAAATGTTCAGAAAATGGGGAGGAATTTCCACCAAGAATAATTTTGAAACAGCAACAAGGAATGATACACCCATGACAGCTTATATGAAATGCTGGTTATGATGGTGCCCCTTAGGCAAAATTTCCAAAGGTCTGACTGATCCATAGTAATCTCCCTTGGCTTTGCTCACAAGAACCAGCCTGGCTTTTTGATTTTTGCAGTTCATCATTTAGGCCCTTGTCAGTTTGGTGATTTTTTTTGGTGAGAGAATAAAATTGTCAGTGTTCCCTGCCAAATAAAAGAAGAGGCAGTGACTTGATCATAAAATGAGAAGTTCTAGAGCAGAGAATACTTCAGTCTGTCAGTAATAATGAAATACTCAGCAGCTGAAGTGTGGATCAATGCCAGTTCAAGATATAGTGTAAGTGCAAATTCTTAGCACCAAGGTTAATTTGCCCAATTAGCAGAAGCAGTGCTAGATTGTCCTCTAAGGGTAATATAAAAATTAAAGAATAACTAAATTTTATGGATGATAATTCCTTGTATAATGTTTGCTTTGACTCAGGAAGGGATCAGGGCAGGCCTGTGGGCAGTATTATCCTAATTAGGTCACCTCCTGCATAATAGATCTTTTCAGATGAGCACTAACGCGTCATTTAGCTACAGACCAAGATAGAATGATAACTTCTTCTGGCAAGAAGGGATGCCAATGTTCTAACAAGTGAGCCTGAATTCCTTTCCAGGATCATCTCCCAATCTATTAGAAACAGGGTGAGGTAAGAAATGCTGGGTGTTGCCCAAGTAAAATAAAAGGTGAATGGACATGCTGCAATGAGCTCAGGTTTTGACATTTTCTTTGTTTTGTTCCCTCTTCTCCCCTCATCCAAGAGGAAGATCAGAAACATGTGAGACTAGAAAGCCACAGGTTACCAAAAGAAAGGAGTGAGTATAAAATTATGGGATTTAGATCCCTAGCAAAGAGGGGAGAAACAAACTCATGAGAGCACTTTGAGGGGTAAGGGACAACCTGTGGGGCAGATGGGGAACAGAGAGAATAGTGAAAAGGTCATGGAACTACAAGTAGGAGTTGCTTCTTGTAGCAACTTTAGCAATTTAGTAATTGTTAGAGTGTCAAAGAAAATTTAAATTGTGCAAAAGAAGTAGCAAAATATGAAAATTATGAGTGGCGCCCTTTCAGGCAGAGTAGGACATAGACGTTTAAGGATGAGGGACATCTCTGAGGCAAAGTGTTTACATTGCCCTGAGAATAGAACCCAAAATACATGGCTGAGGAAGGACAGAGGCGGATGGTGAAGGCCAGAGAAGGAATTGTGGCCAAGTAATGACAGTGCCACATTTATTGCAGAGGCTGGAAGGAGGCCCAAGGCCCACAGCAAGGCCAGAGGGAGGAAGATGCTCTGTGTGTCGGCCATGGAACCACCGTGGGCATTTTAATCCTGGCTTAGGCCACTTTGTTCCTAATTAAAGCTGCGCAAGCCGTGTATTAAAACAAGCTTTCAAGCATGGGCACCCTTTGTGGAATTTTTCTTCTGTGGATGCCCAATTTCAGGCAGTCAGAGCATTCCGAAGTTTGTATGCAGTGGGTGCCCTGCACTTGGCACAGAAAATGCAACAAAAATACTACCTGATCTGAAAAAAAACAACCCCAAATATGCAACAGTGAGAAAACAAAATGGGTTTGTCACAAGCATTTAACAGTTTTGTCTTGGATCATGTTGTGTCTTACTCTTTGTAACAGTATAGAGCATGTGGGAGAGGAGAATTACAGAATTTATAACTTTAGATCAGCTTAATTTAGATCTTAAAGGCACAGAAGAGCCCTTGGGATTCTGACTTTCATGAAGCTGAAGGGTGCAAAGGGTTTATTTCGTAGCAATTTCAAAAAAATTAATATAATATGTGTTTTAATGCAATTTATTGTTCTGTGGGGAGATTTAGATGAGAAGTTTCACAGAGCTAATTACAGAGTGTAATTTTAGCCCTCATTCTAATTATCATCGTGGTGTTCTATTGTTTACTCATAAAATGCAACCAAAAGCTGGGACGGAAAGCGTGACTTCACAGATCTTTTTTTTCCCCTCTTTTGCAAAGGGTGTGAAGATTGTTTTCACAGAGAAAAAAAGAAAACCAAACCTGTGTTAATTTACTCTTGATATCTGGACTAAGGAATGAAACAAAATTAATGAAATTTTTAAGTATCTGAGCAAATGAAACCCCTCAAGGCAGGGTCTCCATTGCAAACTTGACTCTGCCTCTTTGAACCCCTGGTTTTGCTTCTCTTTCCATTTCATGGGACATGGTATTCCTGATAAGTAGCTCCATCTGAGATGCAGGGGGGTGTTTCATTAACCCAGAATATACTAAAAAAGGGAAAACCTGGTCCCTGGTCCTCTTCTCCTCTTGACTGACATGGTTTCTTTTAATGTTTTTATCAAAAGCAGTAAATTACTGGATTATTTTTTCCTTTCCAAACCAAAATTTTGCCAATTGCAAAAATTTTTGTCGCTTGAGAAGATTGCAATGGTCTTTCTGAATGCAGCCTTTTCCTGAAGTTATGGATTCCCCACTAAGTTTTGTGCTGGAGATAAAATAATTTTAATTATTTCTATTTCCTGGTTGTGTTTGGGAAGAGGCACATCATAGTCACAGAAGAAGGAGTCTTGAAGGAGAGTCCATGAAATCCAGGAAGAAAAACAGACTCTGTGCACAGGAATATATGTTCTGACTGTGGATGGATGCAGGTAATTTCCTTGGAGCCACTGAAGGGCAGAGCATTCCTGAACCCTCCACAAAGGGCTCAGTATCCTGTGAGCTCCATTCCAGGGTCCCTTGAGGACAAACTCTTCAAAGTAAGGTTATGTTATATAAATTAGGTGGTACCTGATGCAGAGACATTTCAGATTGTCTCTACTTTGATCAAAGATGATGTTCCATGGCTCCAGAGCAGCCAGGGCAGGACAGAGAGACTCAGCTCTGCTTCCAGAGGGAAGTGCAGGTGTACTTGTAGATGCTCATCTAAAGTCACACTTTTCCAGCTTCCTCCACTGTTGACACCTAATTCTGGAGACCTGTTCAACCACAATTGTCTGTCTTCCATCTAACAACTCTACACTTCGTAAAGTAGAGATTCTCCATATACTTTTGCCCAGGAGCCCCACTTGGGAGGTGTTCCCACTTGAAAGGCTCCATGAAAACCCTGTAAAAAAGTAAGACAATATTACTCAGAACCTAAAGATCCTCGCCAGAAAAGAAGATTTTCTTAGAAATAAGATCCCAGGATCATTAATGCTGGAAAACCTCTAAGATCATCAACCACTTCCAAATGCTGCGGGGTATCTCAGTACCAGATTTATTTCTAGACCATTTATCTCCAGTGGATTAAGTGTAAGCTGCAAACATTTATGTGACAGGGGATAAAAGGGCTGAGGCAGCACTGCTCAGCTGCGTGACTGCTCACTAGCTGAGCAGTCATGCAGTGTCCTTGTGGAAATCTGGGAAACTGTGTCATGTGCCGGTGCAAGGAACCTCTGAGTCACAGGAGCAGGACTGTGGAGTAGCTCTGTGCACGTGTACCAGCTCCCAGGAACGTAGGACACGCATTTTGGCAGGTGTGTGGGCAGTGGTTGCAGAACACCGACTGTGGTGTAAATTCACTTTAACAGGTTTCTCAATAGTTTCTCTGAGTGAGCAGGACTGTACCTTTCACTGTCTGAGTTTTTCCATGTGCCCCTGGAATCTGTTTGGTGACCTGGCTAATATGGACAGAGGCAGCTTCTGCTCTCACATTTGGAAAGGATTTTAATTTGACAATATATCAGTGGTTGTTACAGGCCCCTCTGGATGGGATCTGATGCTAAATAAATTCAGACAATACACATACACACTGTTATACACACTGTTAATAGGGAGGACAATCATCTTAGAGTTCCCAAACTTAATTCCACCAGTTTTTCCCACAGTGTTAACAGTGAAAGTCACAGCTACTGACTGTGGCTATAGACAGAGACATCCCATATTTTTTTCACTCTGATACATTCCTGGCCCTTTATCCTGCATCTGCTCATAGACCGAAACCAAACCCCACATTTTTATCTCCTCCTTTTCAAGTAGCTGCTACATGTACATGAATATAGGGCCATGGGAAGGGTTTTTTGTACTTTCAGCCAGCTATGGAGTAACTTGATATTTTCACATGTGCACAAAACCCCACATCTGTGGGAAATTGCGCAAACTGTTGCATATTTTATTGCCACCACCTCAAGTACTGAACATTGATTTAGGTAAGACTCTGCACATATACATAGAATATGAACACATCATTAGTGTGGACACTCTCAGCTTTTATTTAGAGCAAGATAAAGACTTACAAAATACAATGTGACACCAGGGTAAAAAATATTCCTCCCATTCTTTTATCACTGTCTTCTCATAAATACTAGCAGTCACATTTCTCTTTTACTTTGGGTGGTTCACCAATTGCCACATGTCAGGCACTTTCAAATGGCAGTTCGGGGCTTGACTGATTAATTTTCAAGATGCTACATGACTTGAAGAATTAGAATTGCATAATTTGGAGTTCTGTATCAGCCAGAAAACTGCCCACTCAGTGCTTGGGAGACAGGGAAAAGGTGCCTTGGTCAAGAGAGTAGTTTGGCTTCTTTATCTACCTTTATCTTTCTTTATCTTTCTGTCCTGCCTGAAGTCTGAAGCTTCAGCTGAGTGTTTTCAGTCCTTCTCAGAACTGGGAGATCACACAGCAACCAGTTTCCCCGGAATCCCAGTGTGAATTTTCTGGGAAGCTCACTGTCACGAGAGATAGCTGAGATCTGCAGCTGGTCAGGCTTTAGGCAGGGACAGGGCATCACTGCAGGTCACATCTGTGGTTATAGATCTAAGAAATTCAGAAACAGAAATAGGAAGTTTGGGGTGAGGGGGGAAACTCAGGATTTAACTCAGTATTGCATTGCAGAGAGTATGATGGAAATACCCCATGTGTACCACCCCAGACTGTGCCGCGTCTGCCTGCTGCTTGTACCTTCTCAAAAACACACAAGGCTAGGGACTTCAGATTAAAAAAAACACCAATCAGGATTAAGACACTGCTGGATGTCAAGAAGGGCAATATTTCATTCATAGTGCGTAAATTTTTCTGCAAAATTTAAGTGAGTTGATAGGAAACTTGGCATTGCCTTGTCACTGCATTTTATTACAGCTGAGAACTCTTTACCTCTTTATTGCACAGCAGACCTTCACAGTATCAGAGATGCTTAGACTTGGTCTCTGCAGGAGTAGTGTTTAAGTTAATTATGTCAATATTGTCTTTAAGCATAGATTTCTGAATCTAAGCCAAACTTGGTATTAACAGTTATTGCTATTATTGTTATTACTGTTATTTTTATCACTATTATTACTACCACTATTACTACAAAATATTTTAATATTATAGACTCATGAATGAATTACTTGAACGATTAGGTGGTGGTATGGTTCAAGAACATACAGGAAACTCTGAAACCAACTGGTCAAAGTATTATCAATATAGAAGCTGAATTAACTGGAAATAAAGAATGTTTTCTTAATGTGTTCTTTCTTTACTTTGATCTGGTGATATTTTAATAAGTTGTTTAGTTAAGAAAGACACATTAATTTAGCATGCCAGGGTCAGTACAGAAAATTTCAAAGACACCAAAGACAGCTGGAAGGTTTTGGGTGGTGATGAGGCCATTTAGAGGTAATAGAAGGTGTTCCCAAATTTCTGTCTTTATTCCTGTTTGTGTTCAGTGGAGTAGTCAGACCTTGAAAAGGCAGCTCAGAAGGAACAAGAAGGAGCAGGGCTTTTCCTCACGGGTGTGTCCAAGCATCTGGAAGAGGAAGGAGCTTGGGAAGGGTGTGTTTGGGCAAGGAGAGCCAACCAGCCCTTGGAAGCACAGGGAGTGGCTTGGAATGGGACTGTATAACGGGCAGGCCAGGATGGGCCACCCTCAGCCTGGACACGGAGCTAGCACTGAAGATTCCAGCACGGATGGCTCCACAGACTGGCCCCAGTGAGAAGGGGACGACATCCATTCCAGCCTTTCCACAGCTTTTCACTTGGGAAGAGATCAGGATCCACAACGGCCGTGGGCAAGGCCAGGAGCAGTGGCTGGTGATCGACAGAAAGGTTTATGATGTCAGCAATTTTTCCAAGAGACATCCCGGGGGCAGCCGGGTTATCAGCCACTATGCCGGGCAGGATGCAACGGTAAGAGCTGGGAAAGCAGTGCAGAAAGGTGCTTCTAGTGGCAGGGAAGGAGGATGCGGTGGGGAATCCTGTCTAGTGGTGGTCATCACTGTGTTCGGTCAGAGAACAGACTAAGAAAGCAGCATGATGATCTTGGGCTGCAGGACATAAGGAAAAGTCCTACAAATGTATTTGAACACAGATGTTCCAGAGATTCCTGCAAAAATCTTTGATCTAGAGAGTTTATCTAGAGTCATTGAGTGCTTGTTGGCAGGAATAATAAAATCTAAGCCGATCTCCCAGACTATGCCGAAAGGAGACGCTGAATTTCTGAACAGGCAGAAATCTGAGAATTGGAAACATGGGCATAAACTTGTGATGTGAGAGATTTAATTCTTGTCATGACAAGACTTCCTGACTTCAACAAAGTTGCTTAGCCTGTCTTAATTCCTCATGTTTCAGCATGTGGAATGGGATAGCACTTCCTAACTCCTGGCCCAAAATGGACCAGATCAGTTACTTTTACCATTTCATCCCTTGCACCCTGCTTGAAACTGGGGCAGAAAATTACCTGGTGATCTCAGAGGAAGAAAAAGGAGAGGTTTGAGTCTTGTCTTGTTTCCCCCAAGTTCACTAACCTTTAGAGCATAGGCCAGCCTAGAGGTCCTGGTGCCATCTCCTGCACTTTATGCCACTGGACTTTTACAGAAGGAATCAAGGAATGCAGAATGCATAGAATGATTTGTCCCCAAGCTATGTCCTCCCAGCTCCTGCAAGGACATGCAATTTACATCATTGTATTTAGACACTCAGGGGTTTTAACCACAGTCAATGTATTTAAAAAAATGACCTTTGATCTTACTTGCTTTTATTGTTTCAATAATTACAATCTGATTTTACTTGATCTTAAAGGTATTTTCAAACTTCTAGGTGTACTATACCCCTTTGAAGACAGGACCACAACCATGCCAAAATCATGGGTTCAATGTGGATTTATGTTGCATCCTAACAACAATTTCTGTCTTGCCTTTGCAAATCCCAATCATTCTTTTTGCTTTTAAAGTGCTGCTTGTTCATATATTCTAAAAAATCTACATAGAAAAGCAGGACTGGAGGGTGTCTCAAAAATTACTGCTGCAGGACTTTACCTAAAACCAGGATCCAGGATTTTTTTTTTTTCCAACAACTCTTGACTACTCTAGAGCTCATAATAGTGTATACATAATGAGAATTTTCTTCCTCTGTAAAGATTATTTTGAAAATACAAGGCAAGACCATTGCAGAACATTTAATTGATGTCAAATGTTCTGAGTTATGTTATGTTGTAGGTGATAGTTCTTAAATTTAATCTCTAAAGTTAGTAAATTGCTAATCAGGGCCTAAGACCAGGGAGAACAGGGAAAGAACAGGCTGGACTGAGAGGCTTTCAGTGATTAGAATCTGTGATACTGATCTCATGGATAGGAGTTTCTGCTTGAAAGGATTCTGGTTCCTGTTTCCAAACTGCAGTATAGATACTTATGAATTAATTCAGAATTCTTGGCAAGATGGAGGGATACAAAAATGTATAAAGACCTGGACGGTGAGGGGCACAAAATCAGAATGTAAAGATTTCCCCAGTCCTCTAGGTCTGGACAGAGTTGTTCATTTGTCACTGTGACAAAGGGTCACTAGATGTCTGTAGAAAAGCTCAAATGCCCAAAAAGCCACCTTGTTCTGACTTTTCTAGACTAAAGTACTCAGAGAAAGATTGTCTCCAACCAAGAGGCTCCAAGGAAGTCCTCTGTCCTCTTCCAGAGATTTGATCCTGACCAGACCTGTGCAGAATATTTGGGTTGTGCTCATCTCTGCTGATTTTCAGAGCCAAAATCAGCAAAATCAGACTGTTCAAAATGAGGATTTTGTTCTGTCTGCTCTTTCTGGAAGAAAAAAGAGTATGGCCAGCCTCTTTACCTTTCTTCTGGAAAATCCACTGAGTATGTGAGCTAAAGAAGAGTTTTGATTTATCTGGAATCTCATCCTTTATTCGATTGTTTATATTTTATTTGAAACTGGGATTTGAAATGGTTCTTGGACAGGCACTTTTGTGTCATTGGCATTCCCACTTCCCCAAAACATCAACCGCTCTGGAAATTTGGAGGGAACTGCAAGAGACAACCAGTTTGTGCTGCTGAATATGAGGCTTCAGCATCTATTTTGTATGGCCTCAGTGTTACACAGACAGGATTTCAAAACCTCATCCCAAGCATGGCAAAGACACACCTCATTCCCTGCTCCTGGGTCCCATCCATAGGGCAGGGCTGCTGGCTGGAGCCTTCTAGGGACGGACTGTGCTGAAACAAGCAGATGAAAGAACAGGTTTCCCTCTGCAAAGGGTTTTTCATCAAACCCTTTCATGTTTATTACCAGCCTCGCCCAGGGCCTTTTATGAAATCTGGGCTCTTGGAACTCCTCCAGCTTCCTTGAGCCAAGCTCCAGTCGATGGGAAAGAGTGACAGGAGAGACAAAAATGGACAAGGGGAGCAGGATTTTGTGTTATAATCCAGACCTGGGGAATGAAAGGCTCAGCTCTGGTGTTCAGTCTTGTGCCCTCTCTCACTCCCTCCCTTTGTGTTCCTCAGGATGCGTTTGTGGCATTTCACAATGACAAGTCCCTTGTGAAAAAGTACATGAAATCCCTGCTGATTGGGGAACTGGCACCAGATCAACCCAGCTTTGAGTCTAATAAAAAGGTGAGTGCCCTAGATTCCAGCAGTGGGAATGGCTCGGGAGGAGAAGAATAATATGAGAGGTAGCAGGAATCACCTCTGAGGGAGCATGCTTGATGCTGTGGGTGGGCAGGAGGTGGTGATGGGCAGACATGGAAACATGACTGTCCCAGCATCACTAAATCCACCCCTGGGAGAAGGAATGAGCTCCAGAGCCCCAAATCCCGCTCAGTTCTCTTGGCTGGGATGTCTCAGAATCAAAGTAAAGTCTGTTGACCTCATGCTTGTTTTGGCACAGAGCCGCTACTGACAGAACATCTCCTCCAACTTCTGTGGCTGCTTTGGGGTTCCTGGCTCTGCTCTATGACATTTTCAAAATAAATAGTGCATTAATATTCACTTTACCCACAGAAATCCCTCTTGGAGGATTTTCGTGAGCTGCGCTGCACCATTGAGAAGATGGGACTTCTGAGGCCCAATTACTTCTTCTTCTTCCTGATTTTCCTTCACCTCCTGGTGCTGGATGCTGCATCCTGGCTTGTGCTCTGGTACTTTGGCATATCCCTGGTGCCTTTCCTGGCTGGCATGGTGTTCTTCACCACTGCCCAGGTAAACTGCTGACGGGTGCTCAATGCTGCAGATGCCCTCGGCTCTTCCAGGTGGAGAGGATTAATGGAACATTCCCGTCCCAGACATTAGATCCCATTATCTGGCTGAAGATGACAAGCGTGTTCTACGTCACGATTTTTTGTTGCCTGCAGCAGATCTCATTTTGCTGACAGGTTGCTCCCTCAGGATGGTGGGGTTCTTGTGGAACTGGCTCTTTCACAACATGGGATGAGCTGATCCCAGCCAAAAGAAGGAATATTTAATTCTCACCTGCATTTTTGGCTCTCTGTTTTTTTCTGTCAGATGGCTCTGGTATTTTTTGGGTCCTTTATGAGTCCCCTGAATAGTTTTCTGCTGGATTAGTAAATTCAGCCATATAAGCAAAAGGATCCATTTCAGGGTGGATGTAGGGAAGGAGGGAATAGGGATTTGTGGCACTTAGATGGGAGAAATTGAAGGGTGTGGCAGAGGGAGGAAGACAAGATTTCCTCATTAGCACTGAATGCTTAAATTTGCTCAGGTCCCCCTGGAGCAGGTGCAAATGAGCTAATTTATTTCATTAATCTGTTTTATTTGCCTAATAACTGCGAAGGCAGATATCCCTCAAAGAGCTGTCTTGTATTTCCATGGAAATATGGAATGCAGTGAAGCCACAGACTTGGAAACCATTTTGCTTCCTAGCTGGTTACTTGGAAATTAATTATTTGTGATGGCAGCAACAGAATTCCGTGCTGTGACAGTGAAGTTAATTGCAGTGATGCTTTGCTGCTGTCCCTATATTCCAGATGAAGCTAATACCTGGAATTGAGCAGCTCTAGTGGACAGTGGCCTGGATGGAAGTTCCCAGCCCTGTGACTGTCTCTTCCACACATCAGAAGGAAGATGAAATTCACTCTATGAAGTTACAGAGACTCACAAGAGAATTTATTGCAATAAAGCGGTTCTCTTTCCTCAGTGATCCTTTTGTCTTCCAGATCCAGATGGGCTGGTTCCAGCACGATCTGGGACACTGCTCTGTCTTCAGGAAGCCCAAGTGGAATCATCTCCTGCAGATCGTGGTGATAAACATGCTGAAGGTAGTGGTGGGAATGTTCTCTGGGGCTGATCGGGACTAAGCAATGGATGGGGAGTGTCCTTAAACCCAAGCAAGGCTGCCTGTGAGGGAATTGCTGTAAATGAAGATGTGATCCTTGATATTGCTTGGGTTTCAATCCACGGTGCTGGCCTTTTCCTCATGCAGGGGCTGCCTGCCAGCTGGTGGAACCACCTGCACAACCAGCACCACGCCAAGCCCAACTGCTTCCGCAAGGACCCCGACCTCAACATGCACCCTCTGCTCTTCAGCCTGGGAAAGACCCTCTCTGTGGAGGTGTGGAAAAGCAGATTTAATGACAGAAAGCTAGAGTGTGATATGTACTCAATATAGAATAATAACAACCCAGATTTTGCCTTGAAACAAAGTGGTTTTTAAGGTCCCTTCCCACCCAGACTATTCTAGGATTTTATGATAATTCCAAAAGTGTTCCAAGATCTGAGAGTCTTGTGTTACTGCAATGCTGAGGCACTTGCTCCTGAGAAGCAAAGGCTTAAAATCAGTGCTTAAGTAAGGGCAAGCACCTTGAAGGTGTGAGTCAGCCCACTTGCATTAGAGAGTATTAGTGAGCCAGATGTTCCCTCTGGATCCTCCTGGCTGCCGGAGATGTTTGGCACGCAAGTCCTCCAGGGCCAGCAGAGCTGCCATGCACCGAACGCAAACGCAGCGAATGATTTCCTAATCCTGAATTGTATGGCTTTCATAAAAAGAGAAACTATGAATAGATCCTCCCTGCTTCCATTGTGGTTTCTGATAGGATCAGGATAGGCAAGGCTCGTTTGTGTTTTCCTTGTAATACTTTTTACTCACAAGGGTGACGAAACGGCCTTGTTGCGAGATACACCAGCCTCTTAAAATAATGCCTCTCTCTCTTTTACATGCTGAAGAAACTCTCCATGGCACATGGAAAATTCCAGCTCTGCTGTCCCAGAAGGATTCCTGCAACGAGAGATAGAAAATGCTTATTGATAGAAAACCATTGGCTCCAGTTGGGAAGGATTTTGTCAGGGATTTTGGGAAAGTTCTGTCGTGTAGGAGCATGAGCATCCAGAGCAGGCTGGCTGTGCTCCAGTAGGTTTGATGGAGTAAAAATGTAGGAAATCAGTTCTCATGTCTTCCTACTTTTTTCAGGATCAGAGTTAGGCACGCTATGGATAGGCAAAGTAGATTTCAGGGGTTTTGTTTACCCACCTTATTTGTTGCTTCAGTGTTGATCCAGTGCAGACTAGAGCTCTGGAAATAGTTTGCTTTAGCTCCTTATTATTTTGCCTTTTGAAAAATTATATTCACAAAAGTTTGGGGTGATGTCAAGAAACTTTTTGTGCGATTGGTGAAAAATTACAAGATGAAGAAATAAACTTAATTGTGCTTTTTGTAAATATTTCAATATTTTTTCATTTTTCAGCTTGGAAAGCAGAAGAAGAAGTTCATGCCTTATAATTACCAGCATAAGTATTTCATCTGTGAGTATCCCCTAAAACCATGAGTGTATCTCCTCCCCCACAAAATAAGTATTTTTAAAGATATTCCCATTGAACTGAGAGCTCCAGGAAGCTTCCTTCACGTTAAAGAAAGTCCCCATGAGGAGGAATTGCCCCTTAAGTCTCTCATTGGGTTATGAGATGTAGATAGGGGTGTATCAAACAGAGGGAAGAAAGGGATGGGGAAGTAATGAGAAGAAAAGAGGAAGAGGTTATGTGAATGCATGGAGGTTAATATGAGTGGAAGACAGAAATTTTTCTTTCACTGGAAAGAAGAATAATTTTTATGATGCTGTGAAATTGCAAATGTCTCTTTGTTCTGTCCTTCAGTGCTGGCGCCACTAGCCCTCATACCCTTCTTCCAGCTGTCAATATTCTACTTTGCAATCAAGAGGAAAAAGTGGTTGGTAAGCACTGCTTCCCTGTCTGGAAAACTCCAAAAATGTCCTGTATTGAACCTTCACCCCCTATTGCTCAGGTGATTCGGGGGTAAGAGAGAAAAAGGATAGAAAAGGCTGATTTTAGGCTTGCTGCAGCAAGAGGAAATTGTTTGGAAGAGGCTTTTTAGCCTTTTAGCAGATAAATAAAAGTTACCAGGAAATTCCTAGACCTAGACTGTGATGGCAGGGCTGTTGTCTGCAGTTATTGATGGTTAAGTGGGAATATTCAGGGACGCACTCACCTTGGTGCAGAATGGAGCTTACTCCTGATAAATCAGAAATTTGCATATCAGAACATTTTTTTAAGCTGCAGTTCAAGTAGAAGGGAGAGGATGGAGTGGAGGCATTTCATCAATGGCTGATTTTCATCCTGATTTTTCTGTGGGGTTTTTGTTTGGTTTTTTTTTTTACAGGACCTGATATTGGTTGTGGCTTTCAACATTCGAGTCTTCCTCATGTACGTTCCTTTAATGGGATTTAAAGCCTTCATGATATACTACTGGCTGTCCAGGTAACTCAGAGCACATCCAGAGCCCCCATAATGAATATGTGTAATCAACATTGAGCTTCAAAAGAAAGAAATGAAAACTAAAACTATGATTTTCTCAGAGTTAAGTAGTCCAGAAGAAACAGTTTAACTTCAGGGGGGTGGTGGCTGCTCAGGGACATCTGCAGCTATAACTTGAGTGGTTCTTAAACTCCAAAAGTGCTTTTTTACTTGGGAAGTGACTTAGCCAAGTGTTTTAGTGTTAAATTTGGATGGGATTAGGAATATGACAAGAGTTTCTGTGTTTATCTGCCCAGGTACTTTGAGAGTACCTGGTTTATTTGGGTGTCCCAGATGAATCACATCCCAATGGACATTGATTATGACAAGAACAAAGACTGGGTGTCTACTCAGGTGAGAAACTCCTTTCTTCTGGAATACTGGATCTGCTGGTCTAAATTATAGCATAACGTTGTTATTCTCTTAGATTTACTGTTAACCTTCTATTCATCAAATAAACATTTCTGTGATATTCAAACAATTTACGATTTTAGTTGGAAACCAGGAAATCTAGATTTTTTAAAAATCCTGATTTTTCAATGAAAGGCTTTGACGTATTTTTCACAATCCTTTCCCCTCCTTAATTTAGAAAAGTACTGGTGGTATAACAACCAATCTCCTTTTTAGACCAACTGAAGGGAAGTAAAGTGGGATGCCTTTATTTTTACCCTACAGGCTGCAAGTTTACTACAGATCAGACACATCTGACAAAATTGCTCGATAAAAATGAATATGTAAATAGACCTTTGCTCACATCTATCTGGCCTCCAGCAGTATAATCCCACATAGTGGGTTTGCAGCAGTTTCCTATTTTATCAGGGATAAAAAGCTCAGCCTGGCTAGTCTAGACTGTGTTGAATTCCTCAGGGCAATGATGGCTGTAATCCCTGACTTTGTCTTAATTTTCATGCTAGATACGGTTGGGCAGTGATTGCTGGGAATTCAGTTGTTGGACTTGCAAGAAAATAAAATCTAAATCATCTGGGGGTTTTGGGTTTTTTCCCTCCCAGGTCCACGCAACCTGCAATGTGAACCAGTCTGTGTTCAATGACTGGTTCACTGGGCACCTGAACTTCCAAATCGAGCACCAGTGAGTATCATCCTGGGGGAAAAAATGGGAATAATCTGGAGCAGGGGGATATTTTGAGCAGGGAGAAAGCCAAGTCTTGCAATAACTCTTCTTCATCTCATTCTGCAGCCTGTTCCCCACAATGCCTCGACACAACTACTGGAAAGTGGCTCCCCTGGTGAAAAGCCTCTGTGACAAGCACGGCATTGAGTACAAAAGCAAGACTTTGCTGACAGCGTTTGTAGATATTTTGCAGTAAGTATCAATTAACAAGATGATTTTACTCCACGGTGGAAGGTAAGAGACACCCAGGCAGCCATTTCAAATCAATGTCCATGGAGAGATCAAACCTAGAGTTTATTTAGACTTTTCTAAAATTTTAAAGTTTCAAAGCTTGTTTTTCTCTTCCTTAAATCCTCTCAGTTTATTGCCAGCAGTCAGACTTTGCTATGAGGTGTCCATGCAATTTAAAATCTTTTTTTTTTCCCTTTTACTTATTTAACTGCAGTTAGGCTCCCACAAAGTTGAACTTTGTCTCCTCCTAAGTGATTTTTTTCCCTTCTGCTCCTGCAGTTCCCTGAAGGATTCTGGGGAGCACTGGCTGGAAGCATATCTGCATGGATAGAAACTGGCAACTCTCCAAGGGAATCCCTTCACCATGCAACTGCTGCCAGGAGCCAGGACACACCATCTCTGTGTGCGTCCTCCGGCATAGGAACTCAGGAGCTGGGCAAAGTTAATTTCAGTAAGAATGAAATGGAAAAGTGGCTTCAGGATACATTTTTACCTTGTTCCCAACCATGAACCTCTGATTTTTCCTGCTCTCAATCTCAGAATTCAGAGATGGGCTTTTAAACTTGGGGAGAAGTGGCTCTTGCATCAGCTTGATCAGTTTAATTTTATTGGAAGTGCCAGCTCCTTTCATATGGAAGAGGTTTGAAAGGAAATTCTTCTCTGAGTCATAGAATCCTGGAATGATTTGGGTTGGAAGGAACCTTAAAGATCATCTTGCTCCACCCCCTGCCATGGGCTTCCACCAGACCAGGTTGCTCCAAGCCCTGTCCAGCCTGGCCTTGAACAGTTCCATGGATGGGACACCCACAGCTTCCCTGGGAAACCTGTTCCAGTGCCTCACAATAAAGAATTTCTTCCGAATATTCCAATTTACACCCACCCTCTGTCAGTTCAAAACTCATCCTGTCCCTACAAGTCCTGATAAAAACTCTCCATCTTCCTCACAAGTCTCTTTCAGTATTAAAGTCTCCTTTGTATTCTTGGCTCAGTGGATCAGTGACAAAAATGCAGGAAAAGTGTGGGAAGTCAGGAGACATTAGGCCAGGGGGAATTTTTAAGGGATCTTCTAGAAAAGATTAAATAAATGTGCAAAGAACAAGGTGGCCTCTGGGATCCATCCCCATCGCTTTTGGTCACCATGCTGCAGTTATTATGTGTTGTAACAGGTTCTGTTCCTGGATTGCATGGGCAGGCAGATCAGCTGGGGGCTGCTCACGCCTGCAGCAGCCAGTGTGAGCACAGCTTGTACGGCATGTGGTATCTATAGGCATAAATAAATGTCTGGGGTTTAATTGAGTGCTGACTGTGCTGTCAGATTGGACTTCTGGCATGGACCAGCTTTGAATCAAGCTGAGAAAACAAAGCACTGAGGAATAGGTCCAGATTTCAAGGGTATTTAGGGTACTCTTGCTTTTATCTATATATTACATTTTACCTAAAAGTTTACCTCTTGACGGTTTAGTACAATTAGTTTTACAAGAGAATTATGAATAGAGTTCTTGATAATGATTTTTAGATTGAAGTCAAAGCCTGTTTTAGAAGAAGCTCTAATTTATTGTGCTGATTTCAAAAAGCAATTATGATTCAATCATATTTCCTAATGCCACTTAGAGCAAATATATTCCATTATGGGACTGGCAGAACCCATATTATACTTTACCCACCTCACTGGCCCAAAACCAAGAAGGGCCACATGGTTCCTCTCCTCTGCCTTCACACCCAGAAGTTTGAGTGGATAAATCACCCACAGGAGGAAGATGTGGGAGATTTAAAAGCAGGTCACTTGTGTTGCAATTTTCAGACACCAACACCTCTCTTCTGGGTAACAAGATCAAGCCCAGAAAACAAAGCAGAAGGAGTTTGGACTTTTTATTTTTGCCTTAGTTTATTTTTTATTTTTTTTCAGAACATCTCAATTTCTTCTTTTTATTTATGTTTTTGCGTGTAGGTGCAGGTACCAATAAAACTGTTCTGGTTATATCGCAATAATGGCTGACAGATGTCTTTGAAAAGGGTCCTGTTTAAAAAAGTAATTATTAAAAAGTGTTTAACATGTAGTTTGCAAATCCCTTCTAACTGGCCCCTGCAGCAATTAAGTGTTCCCAAATCCAGGGCTGGTTATAATGGTGATATCCATAATTATCTGCAAAAGCAGAAACATTATATAATTATTTAAGGGATAATACTGTCTTAAGATGAATGCAGGGAATTCATAGTACTACATAAAGACACTTTAAAATTGCTGTTCTGTTGAAAGTAATATAAATATTAAGGATTCTTCCCTTTTTACCACTGAGACTTGAAAGCTGTGCTGATCCTGTGTCCCACTGAAATCAATACAAGGCTGAATCAAAAGGCTTCTTTGTGGTGTCAGTGTCATAAATTAAACTGATCATTTGTAGTGTTTAATTAGAATTCTGCTTATTTGAATGTCATTATTTATTGATTCTTTTTTCAATCTGGTTTTAATTAAAACATTTCTGGCTCTATTTGTCTCAACAGGCTGCTCTGTGTCGATAATAATTTCTTTATCTTTGTAATAAAGGTTATTAATAGTGGAGCTGGTTTACCTTGGTTAAATTCTAACATGGTTTACAACCTCTAAGGGGTTAGGTGAGGACTGTAATATTCCCCGAAAGACAATATTGGCCATCTGAAATACCTGGAAGAGACAAGGAAATTAGGGAGATGCCTTGCAGAATACTTCTGCCTGCTGGAGTTTGTGCTGAGGGGCTGCTAGAAGTGGTTTCCCTTACCCAGGTAGAGCAAAAGCTCTTTTGTATCTTTTTGTTCTCCCCTCAGGTCCCAGGTTTAGGGATGCAACTGGATAAAATGCTTTGGGTGGAATCTGATGAAGAGCATTTAGAAATGAACAGAACAACTCCCTTTTCTGCTGTTGTCCTGCTCTATGTGGCAGTGCCTCAGCCTAGCACCTCTTTCCCGAGTGAAAAATTATTCACTTACGCACTGATTCCTCTTACCAGCCACTCCTGCAAAAAAAAAAATTCCTTCAGTTTTATTGCCTAAAAATTATTCAGTGATTGTTTGGAGGGCAACTTGTAGCCTGACTTGAAGGAAATTGCAGTTTGTGTGTCGATAAAGAAAGAGACAGCCAGAAATTGAGGTTGTATTTTTACCGAACTTCAAATAAACATCTGACTTCATTCCAGCTTGCCACCTAAAATGCATTTTCCTCAGGTGCTGCCCATAGAAGGAGTGTTCTGCTATTACTCCAAAGCCCTTGAAGTGCTGAGCTGTGCTCCCCTGCAAGTACAGAGCTGCCTCTGCCTGAGCAATTTTCCTCTTATCACCCACCCAAGGGTGGGGCATGCTTGGTTTTCCTGGCTGCCATTCCCCTTAGGGGCCTCATCCTGTGGGCATGCTTGGATCACACTCTTAAAGGCAGGACTGTGCTTTCCAGAGGGGATTTATGGCTGTTTTCTCTCAAAAAGGGAGCTGGGAGAAGCAATCCTGGATCCTCTGTAATTAAGCTTACAAGAGCAATGTGGTACCTAAGGTTTCATCTTAGAATACAGCCCTTCAGTTCAACTTGTCCCTCAGGAAATTCCTCATCTCCTCCATGGATTGTGGCAGTTTTGCATCAAAATATTAATTCTTTCACTCTGCTTCAAGTCTTCTTAACTGGTGAGTGGTGAGGATGTTCCTCACTTAAACGCTTGGACCCTCAAGCACATTTTTCTATTTTCTCAGAATAATATAAATACATATTCATTATAGCCTCTTATTCTTGGTGATAGATGAGGAAAAATCAAATGAAATAATCTTTATTGATTTGTCTGGTCACTAAACTCAGTCTAGTCTGGAAAAAATAATTTTTCCCTAAAAGATCTATGTTCCCTTTTGGAAGTAACACCTGAAAACACATAAAAATAGATCTTTTAGGGATTGTTTAGGTTCTGGAAATGGTCTAGAACTCTCCCTACTAATTTTTCCATCCTTACAAATATTTATCACTGGAGTCTTATTTACCCTATCTGTGTATTTTATCTGCAGGGCGGTTATGCTTAGAAGGGTAAATATGTTTATATTTGGGATTTTGATTTTGTGGGTTTTTTTTCCCATTCTAAAAAAAATGTGCTCAGCCACCATGCTATTTTTTGTGCCAATTAATCCAGTTTATTGATTGAAGATGTTGACACAAAGGTGCCCACTGGAGCTGTTATTCCAATCTGTGACGGGTTAAAAGAGATTCAGTTGAAATAAATTTGTGAAATAAAAAGAAAGGCAATTTTTTAAAGCACTATACCTCGCCTTTTGGGGGTTTTGATAGCATATAATACCTGAAGAATCCAGCAGAAACATCCAGAATCCAGCCCTGTGAGGGGATTATTGAGCAAGAACAAGCTAATTATGCAAATAAAGCCCATATTCCCTGCAAGAATTGCTGCACACAGTGATCTGCGTGACCCTCATTTTCACTCTGACTCATAATTCCACTTTAGCAGCAGAACTGTGCACACCAGTTGGATCCCAGTCAGTGAAGGGCTGGGGTTTGCTTATGTGGGCTTTTCTACCTGTACACAACCTGTTAGATCAGTGTCAGCTTCAATTCATGGTCTGTTGTCCAGAATAACAAACAGGCAGGAGAGGGAAATAAACCATATCAGATCAGAGCATTATTCCAGAGCCCAAAAGTGGAGGCCTGAAGAAGGAAATAAACCCAGTTTCAATCGGGATTAATTACAATGTTTATTTTGTTATTTGTCATGGGTTTATTTACCAAATTTCAATTCCCGGTCAGGGAACCAAGAATGTCATGGTTTGACACCAGCCAAAGGCCAGTGCACCCATGAAAATATATTTTTCTCAATTTCTGATGTGAGGTAGGACCAAAAAAGGAGCACAATCACCCAACTTAAAGCATAGAGAAGAAACTTTATTAACTAACACTAAAAAGAGAAAAAAAAAAAACAGAAAACAGAAGGAAACTTTCAAAACATCCATCCTCCCCCTACCTACGGTTCACTCTCCCACCAAAACCACATGAAAAGACAAAACCTAGGATTTTCAGTCAATCCACTCCTTGAACAATCATTTCCCCAACCCAACAGGAAGAGTAGAGTCCCTCCTGCTTTGCCATAGATCCCCCA
>VXBU01004763.1:0-10627 GCA_013400315.1 Bombycilla garrulus | reverse complement strand
TCCTTTCCGTCCTCCCCACCACCGGCCGGGATATCTCCCTCAGGAGGGGCTCCTGGCACGGTCCGGCCCAGCCTTTCCCCTCCCGCAGGCCTCCGAGGCCTTGGCGGGGGGAAAGCCGGGCCGAGGGCACAGCCCGCAGCTCTGTACCTGTTCAAGGCCAGAAACCAAAAAGCGATTCCCGGGCAGTCCTGTGCAAATGTATATCCTACTGAGACGAATTTCACTTTTGATTGGCTCATTTCCCTGTCTGTCTTTAAATTTGGCCCACAATTGGTGTTTTACTGGGCTCATGGGAAATCCACAGGCACACCTCACTTCCAGGGGTGGCTATTTTCCTGCCCACCAAAATGTCAATCAATCTCAAACCAGCACATTATTCTACATGGATTGAATTCACAGAGACTTATCCCATGTGGGAAGAGGCAACTCTGAGCACAGTGATTTAAAGGCTAGCTCTTCTCAGGAACTATTCATTCCACTTCCACTGATTTATTAGGACTTTTGGAATTGCATCCTCATGCCAGAGGTCCCAAATATTCATCTAACCCTCTTCTGTTCCTCTGGAATCATGAAATAGCCTAAAACTCTTTGACCTGTTGTAACTGTGGATTTACCAGGCTTTGGCTCCTCATGAAGCTGAAAGAGGATTTGTCTTTTTTATTTTTGTCTTTATTTTCTTGTTGAAGTGGGTGTTAGATCTACACACACCATGACAAAAAGAAAATCAAATAAAAAACTCCAAACTAAGCCCAAACTCCACATAAAAAATACACATTAAAATATCTATGCCATTAAAAAAAACCCAAACCAACAAACTTCAAACTAAGATTCTCTGCATTCTTTGTGTTCTGTCAGGGAGAGAGGAGTCCCCAATCAATTTTGGAGTGTTCTACCTGGGCTTTCTTTCAGAGAAATAACTGGGATACAAACTCCAGCTGGGATTTTCTAATGCAGTGTTTCAACACCCCATTATGAAGCTCCAGTTTGGTGAATCAGAAATCCATCAGCTGTGCACAGTAAAGAGCAAAGCAAAGCAGGTGGGGACTATCCAGAAAAATGCTCATTAAAATTAGTTAAATATCAGCTGTGGGACATGAGCTAAAAGTGTGATATTGCAGCACACAAAATTTGCTCAATATAAGTGGTTGTGATGTAAGATTTTTAACCCTAGGATTGAAGTTGCAGGCTTTGGGTGTGTGAAAATTACAGAGATGGACTCAGGGTAGTTTTAAATTCTCTTTTATTAACTCACTTCTTTTTATTGCTCCTATCAACTCTGAAATTAAAAAATCCTTTGTGTAAAAAGGTGAGACATGCTGACAGCCTGTGAGGTGAGTGAAACTCTGCCAGTGTGACCATCCACCCAATAGTCCTGAATGCTGTGGTCTCTGGAATGAGGTGAAATCCAGTGGTGCCTAAGAATGTGGTAGAAAAAGTACTGAGGAAACTTTTCCCTGATTCAAATAAAGTATTTTTGGGGCTGTAATTTACAGTTTGAGCACCTCTCTGAAATGTGTCCCCTCCAATGAAAAATCTCAACTCCTTTTTGTCCCTTTAGTCCTTTTAATTCCTTGTGGCACGGCCCTGAGTTCCTCATTTTGATTGTTTCTATTAAAAATAGTTGATGATGAAAGGCCCGGTGTAATATCTTTAAACAACATCCCCTTTTTCAGTATAAACTCTAAATTTACATCCCTCCTACACTCCCTACTCCAAAATCTGAATATCACTGGATAGTTTCACCGCTTGTATGAGTTATCTTGCCACCTCCATCTCTCCCTAATAACACATTGGGAAGGGATTTACCTCTGGGCTGCTCTCTCCAGTTTTGTTACTCCTGGGATTCTACCACTCTTTTTCCCCCCACCAAAGTTGGTTTAAAATAAATATTGAGGGGAGGGGAGGGTGGAATCCAGAGTAATACCTGGATTTAGGCAGCTGGGCTGAAAAAAAGTCTGCTGGTATTTCTTACCACAAGTACACCCAGTGTCTTACAGAGCAGAGGAAGAGAGATCCCAGCCAATGACCTCCAAATCTGTTGACAGTGTGCCAAGGTAACAGATATAATGCTAACAAATCCAAGCAGTTGGCTTTTCCAGGGCTGCACAAGATCCCAGTTCCCCATCCTTGTATCCCCTGTATTATGGTGCCTTTCAGGCCTTGATTAGCACCAGCTGCAGTCCTTTTATGCAGCTAGGGCATCACTGCCTCACAGGGAAGATTTGATTTTTCTTCCCAATATTCAATCTAAACCAACCCCCTGGCAGTTTAAAAACATTTCCCAGTGTCCCAGGAAATAAAAACCTTCAATTTTCCTCTTAATGAAAACATGGCTTTGGAAAAAAATCTATGGGATATAATTTGCTTTGGTGCTGTTTCTTCAGCATTTAAATCCCTGTGAAACAGGAGATTCCTGGAAAAGGAATTCTCTCTTGACTAATGAGCTCTTTAATATGATCTTGGATATTAAAAGCAAGTTTGAGGCATAACTGCCTCGTTCATGCAGTGTTTTATTGTCTGTTGTCACTCTTCAGTTGCGTGAACCAGGGTGTGCCTGGTGTTCTTGTCTGAATCTGTTGACAGCAGGATAATCCTCCTGTCTCTGCAAAGGAAACCTCTTAACAAGTTTCCCACTGGGAGAGCTGGGACCTGGCAAACCCAGAAGTCATCTCTGAGCTCAACTTGGCCTCTGGGTCACTGCTTGACACTTTTAGCACCATTCCCACCTGGAACTGGCAGTAAACCTTGCCAGCTCCAGGTGCATTGATGCTTACTAAAGCGGAATGTTGACTGCAGCCATGTGCTCCCCTTGCTGGTAAATGCATCCAGGTGATCATGAAATACATGTCAGGATTATACTTTACATTTTGTAAACCCAAAATGTGAAATCACCTGATTTTGGAGTGTAATCCTCCACTACTGGGGGTATTTTACCTCATTTCTGAGGTCAGTAGTTCCCCTTATGACTTGAAATCAAATAAAAATTTCTTAAAATTTTATTTCCCAGGCGATTTCAAAGGAGTGTTTGACTGTGGATCTGGAGAAAACCACTGTGTTTTCCTTCACTCCCTAGGGAAAAGTAGCTGAGTTTCTAATTGATTGATATTTGGACAGCTGAGGAGAGGAAGGTTAGAGAGCCTCAAGAATTTGATCAGCTGGAGGGTTCCCAAGGATAAAATCGGAGAAGGATGAAGAAAAATGATCCAAGTTTGCCTTCCTGTGGCAGAATCCTGCTGTTGCACCTGGTAAAGGGCCAGTTTTCCCTTTTCCTTGGATGAATTCCTCCCTGGAACAGCAGCTGTGCATAACACAGAAATGTTATCCAAATCACTATAACAAATGACAACATAAATAAAAAAATCTTTCTGCCGGGTTACATTTGTATTAGGTGTATTTGATAATGGAAAGGTGGTGCAGTTGTAACAATTAATTTATAGCAGCTTTGCAGCTGGAGCTATTCAATCAATCTGGGAGTAAAAGAACCCAAATTATCTCCAGACAAATATTCTAACTTTCAAGTAGCTCATAAAAGAGAGGAAAAAAATGAGATGAAAACTCTAATATTTTTGGTGGGTTCTTTTGAAATAATGGCGGATTTAGAAGCTAAGACTACACAGGACTTAAAATTCACAAATTTCATCTCAAACCTGTATTTTTAGAAAAGCCATTCCATCTCTTGAACAAAAAGGATCATTTTCCACATGAAATTTCACAGTGTGAAAATTTGCTTCACTTGTTTTTCTACCAAATTGTGAGAGTTTATTTATAAAGTAGAGGCCTTGTCTGCCTGCAAGCCATGATGAGGAGGTTCTGCTTCTCACCTCACATTTACTGCTGCATTTCTTCATGATGTGGAGGCTCCTTCCTCATCACCTGCGTTTTGGGCATAGCTTCGGATGCTGTGAGGGGCTTGCCTGTGTCCGGTAGGACAAATGTCACTTTTGAGATGTTCTTCTACCACAGGAAGTGTTTGCTATCAATTTTTGGCGCCTCATTTTCTGAGGGGGATGGACTTGCAGTTTGGATGACAGGTCAGAGTCCTTGAGTTCCCTTCTCCCCCAGAACCTCTTCTCCAAGAAAAGGAGCATGGGAATGACTGCATGTCCTCTCATACCAGTAGCCTTTTCTTTCAATCCATCCTATAAAAAACAGAAGAGGCTGTGGTGTTTCCATTGCCTGCTCCATGTAATATCCCATGAGAGGCCAGCAGTGGCTGGGCAGGCTTTACTCAGCCTTGGATGGTTAAACTCATTCCTTTTTTTCCTTCTGCAGCTCCTAAAACCTTGTTCTGCCCCTTCTAATGGGAAATTTACTTTCATTGTGTCCCTGGTATAATCCATAAAGCTGGAAATTAATTACTGGGCCTGTTGTCCCAGGACACTGGGCGGTCCCGCTATGGTAAAGGTTGTATTTCCAGATCCATGTACCCCTGGGATAATCTCAGTTGCTGCCAAGCTTTCTGCTCCATGCCCGAAGGACAGGACTTGGAGGGGTTTGGTGCCTGGCATCACCATCTCCTCAGGTTTGCAATCTGTGAGCAATCAGGACATAAACAAGGGTTTATGGGTTTAGCCACTCAGGGCTGAGATTATCCAATTAGCACCTCAGAGGTATCCCATAGGCACAGCCCAAGGCCTCTGTTTGTCTCATCAAGGATTAGGAGCAATTAAGAGAAGTCAAATTCAATTCTGGCACAATGTCCACCAATATCCATCATGCTGGGCTGGAGCAAAAGGATTTATACTGCAATTTCCTTCCAAAGACAAGCCTCCGGGTGGCTCATGAAACACCTAAAGAGGATACCATACTAGAACAACAAAGCATTCCAACCAGTTAACCCATGGAATGGTAATCCCTGAATCCAAATTAAGATCTAGTCCCTTAATGGACTTATCTCAGTTATGATCCCTCAGCTCAAGGATGTAGAACTGAGAGGAAAAGGACTGCACATGAAAATTCACCTTAAATCTACACTGTTTGTTTGGTTTTTTATTCTCCCAGGCATTATAATTTCCCCAGTTACTTTCTGAATCTTTGCTTCCCTGAGAAGCTGCTTTATCTGCCTCAGTTCTAACATTTAATTATATTTTAAAGATGCCTTTTCCCCCCTAAAACTTTTAACCTTCTATTTTGCTTAGGTAGTTTTAAATGGTGCCTACTCTGATAAACTCCTATGAACATTTACTCTTTGTTTACTGACTCACAATTAGAAAAAGCTTAAGTAAAAAAACAGCTGGTAATAGTTTTTACCAATATTTCTGTCAATAATACAGGTTCGTTTTGATTGGAGAGCATAAAATAATAGTCTTAAAAAAACAAGGGAGCATTAAATAATCTGGTCAGCAGTAATAATCATTAGTGAAGGCAGGTTTTTAGACTTTGAACAATTGATTGCCTACAGCAAACAATTAGATTCTTGACATAACTTATCTAATGACATTGGAAAAGGATAATGATAAACCATTGCTGATCCATGGAAGCTCTGCAGGGATTGTGCAAGGAAATATTTGTTTTACTTTATTAATGTTTTTATTCTACTGACTGTTTGAGACCAGTCAATCTTTTCCTTAACAATTTTAACCTTATAGATTCTTTAGATGTTCTTTTGAGAAGATAATTAAAGGTTCTACCTGAAAAATGAGACATTTTGATTATTGGTAAGAACAAAGGAAACTTTGAACTGTACTGCTGGTTTTGTCCCTGAGCAGGAGCAATGAGGCATTTGCCCTGGATGAAGACCTTTATGATTTAAAACCTGGCTAAAGGAGACAGTGCAATGCAATACTCACTTATCTGTGCTCCACACCCCTTCTATGGATTGATTGAATTGTTTTATCTGCTCTTTATATGTTGGACACCACTATGAAAGGAGTATTTAATTATTTTTAGGGTTCCTAATTAATGGGCAAGAAGTTTCCAATAGATACTGTTATTACACATATGCAAAGGCACAGGTTTTGATTGTCTGAGTTGTAGCCTTTATTTTACAACACTGAAGCTGCAGTTAATAAATCCCTGTGGTTTCCAGAGTGAGCTGCACTTGTGCACCTGGGGATGTGAAGTTGGTGTGTCCTATGCCTATGTCACCTATGTAAATTTATGTTTCCGAATGCAACTGCAAGCCAAAATACAGATAAACTAGATAGTTTATAGATTGCTTTAGTAAATTTTGCTTGACAAGCAAGAATTGTGATGTTTAGGTAGCATTAACTTCCCGTTTCTGCTTCTTTGCCCTTCACAGGAATGCAGGAGGACAAAGGCCCCAAAAGAAAGGATGGGTTGTGATGAAATGTAGATCCAGCCACTCCAGGTGAAACAAGGCAGTTAGGTAACCCAGGTGGTGCTGGGCACAGGCTGAGCAAGGAACTGGTTCAGCTACAAAATACAGTTCCTCCCTTTTGATCTTGATAATGGCTCCTGAGTGACAGGATGATTTATAGCCCTCGGCTCTGCTCCCCCTCATTTCCCTCCAGTAAAAGTGACAAGATTGTCCTCATGGAGTGAGTGGGTGTCTGGGATTTTGTAAGACAATTCTAAGTGTGGAAAACACCAGTTCTAGCTTGAGACTGGCTGAATAACTTTACTGGGGTTTTAACGTTCTCTCTCCCCTGGGGAGAATAAAGAGAATCATTTAAGATGATTCTTAAAGGTGAGGAAGTTGTAAAAGCTAATTCTAAGAGTGTAATTCTGCAAAGGGGTACTTCGATTTTCTATTTCAACTGCTTCTGGGGATTTTTTTCTGAAAGCACAGTTTCTTAAATAACTCCATTATTTCACTTATGAAAGAGAAGATGAAGAGCTAAGCTGGTCACTGTCCATAACAAAGGGAAGGAATACAAAGAAGTGCTGATTAAATCTCAAGTACTCCAGTTTTCTTTAAACCTAAAACTTGTGCTTCCTGCAGCAATGACTTTTTAGAAAAAGAACCTTGTCAACAATAGCATGGAAGGACTCATTCAGTCAGATTCATCTTGTCCATCTTTATGGAGTAGAGTATCTTGTCTAAGCTGCTGCCTGGGTTTTCTTGTCAATGGAGAGAGATAATTATCTATGGATCTAATTTATTCTGTCCATTTCCTTACATGATTATAGAGCAAGAACACATAAATCATTTACGTTATGCATTTTAAGACAGCTAAAGCTAAGTGATTAAATTAATTCACTGTATTTGAAATATCCTGGTGCTCACATTATGAGATGCCATTAAGAACTTTCTGTACCTGTGCCACCACAGAGCATAATCCTTAAACATGTAGTTGATGGAAGAGGGGTAAGATTTTTAAAGGACATAATATTTTTCATGGAGTCATGGAATGGTTTGGGTTGGAAGGGACCTCAAAGCCCATCCAGTTCCACGGACAGAGACACCTTCCACTAGAACAGCTTGCTCCAGCCTTGGCCTGGAAAACTTCCTGCAAACAGCAAAGGGGAAAAAAGAAAGAAGCAATTGTGAAAGTATCAATCACATTTTCAGGTGATGTTTGCAGTATTTTTCTCCAAATGAAAAGTCACTGCAATTTGTATTTGTGTATTTAAATTTTGCAGAATAATGTGATTTCCAGCTGGGTTTTGTATGAGCCTGTTAGTGAAAGAACTGCAAAGGAAGTGCTTCTCAGGAGGTGCAGTGAAAGACACACAAGTTGTGTCCAAATATTACAGAAGAAACTTCTCAAGAAGGTAATTTGGAGGGTTGTGCAATGTGTTTTCACCCTGATGGCTGATGGGGCCTGCCTGTACCTGCTGACACACCTCAGGTGGGAAGGCTGGGTGGATCTTTACTCAGGAGCTGGAATGAGTTTGGAGCTCTCCCCAAACACTAAAACCGACAGCTTCCTAACAACGGCATCTGTGAGTCTGTGCAGGATGTGGACACAGCTTGTAATGTACAGCAAATCCTTGCTGGCTCATTGTTCTTCTTCATCTCCTTGTGCTTCCTCATCTCTTAAAATGCACAATTCCTTTCTTTTATAAGAAAAGGAGGGAATGCAGTGACACAAACGTAAGGAGTGCCCCTCTCTGCCCTCCTTTCCAGGAGAAAATGTGCGTTTACTGTGGACACTCACAGGTTTCTCTCCAGATTTACTTTAAGAACATGACTGTAAAAGGTCTTTTCCAACCAAAATGGTTCCAGCTTTTTTTCTGCATTTCCCCATCCTTGCCAGTAGTGTGATGGCAACATAATCACCACCCTTATGAAATCTCTGCTGACTTTCCACAATGAGTGAAAACCATGTTTCACCTTCTATACCAGCTAATTGTGGATGGGTCTTGTTCCCTGCCTTTCCTCATTCTTGACTTTATAATTTGAGATTGATTTTGCTCTTTTTCCTTCTTAATTACAACGTACTTAGAGTTGCTAGGCTGTTTCTTTGGCCTTTTCCAAACACTCTCTTCATCAGGACAGCACCCTCTGGAGATTAGGAAAGGAAGTAATTATGGTTCTGATATACAGGACTAAGACATTAGGAATTATGCAACATTAATCCCTCTCTCCTCCACAGACTGGCAATATGAAGTGGAAATCAGCTCAGAATATTGCAGGTACACTGGAGGGTGAGAGGTCAGTTTTAGCAATGCTGTGACACAAGATTATTTGGAAGAGACAAGGATTTCTGAAGGATTTCTGGCTCGCTCCGACCCTTATTCTAAAATAAAGGGTCTGTGTTTGCAGGAGAAGGAGGAAGAGAGGAGCTGATAGATTTGGACATCACTGAAATAATGTATAGAACTGGGCACAACCTTAACTCTGTTTTCACTTCGCAGGACCCAGTCTGAAATACTCTGTTTGAAACTGTGCAGTTTGAAATGCTTTCACTGATTTTCTGCTGTTGGTAGGACTGGTAGGACAAATAATCTCTAAATTAATCAGGATAACATGAGGGAAACTCATGTGGACTGATAAAGTTTTCAGTTGCTTTATTTATTACTTCTTGCTTTAGCAAGAGAGTAGTGGCTCCTATGGGAGTGAGTGATCATACAACTGATTTTATGTGTAATTTTTATGTATAGCTGGTCTGTCCTGTATTCTGTCTCCCCTTTCTGGCCTCTCTTGTAGGTAATTGCTGTCATGGTGAAGTCTGAGGTGTGAGAAACAAGGCTGATGAGAGAAATCACTTTTCCAGAGGTTACAAAATCCCTTGTATTAATGCAGCAACTTCAGCATGTGCCACCTCCATAACTCCTGTACCCAGTATTTTTGTCAGCTTATTTCCCACTTATCCCACAAACAGCACTAGAAGTTTTCCCATGTTAACATTCCGCAGCCACATTCTTTGTCGTTTTTGTTCAGGTTCTTCTCTTCCCTATTTTTGTGCCATAGCTTGGCTCAAACAATTCTCAAATATGTTTTGAGTTCCCATGGAAGTTTCTCCCTCGTGTTGACATCCTTGCCTGCCTTGTTCAGACATGCAGAGCCACATATTTGGTGCCTCCTCAGCTCTGAATTGGGACTGGAAACTTCTGAATTGATTTGGGTAGAAGTATTGTAATCTGGTACTTGGAGAAACAAGTTGGGATGAAGAAAATAGAAATAATGCAGGGTTTTCCTTAAAGTGGTTATAAGTGAGGGAAAGTCGGTACAAGAAGGTTTCCACATGTTTCCAGAATTTCTTCAAGGGGTTAAGGGACCTGTGGGTGCAGTTCACAGAATCACAAAGTTGGGAGAGACCTTCAAGATCATCCAGTCCAACCCCTGCCCTAACTCCTCAACTAAACCATGGCACCAAGTGCCACATCCAGTCTTTTTAAACACATCCAGGGACGGTGACTCCACCACCTCCCAGGCAGGCCATTCCAGTACTTTATCACCCTTTCCGTGAAGAACTTCTTCCTATTATCCAACCTGTATTTCCCTTGGCACAGCTTGAGACTCTGTGCCTTCATTCTGTCAGTGCTGCCTGGAGAAAGAGACCAACCCCCCTGCCTCCAGCCACCCTTCAGGGAGTTGTCGAGAGCGATAAGGTCACCGCTGAGTCTCCTCCAGGCTGAACACCCCCAGCTCCCTCAGCCATTCCCCACAGGGTTTGTGTTCCAGGCCCCTCTCCAGCCTCGTTGCCCTCTCTGGATGCGCTCAAGGGCCTCAACGTCCTTCCCAACCTGAGGGGTCCAGAACTGGACACAGCACTCGAGGTGCTCCTCACCAGTGCCAGTACAGGGGCAGAACGCCCTCCCTGCTCGTGCTGGCCACACTGTTCTGATACAGGCCAGGGGCCATTGGCTTCCTTGGCCACCAGGGCACACTGCTGGCTCACGTTCAGTTGGCTGTTGATCAGTGTCCCCAGGTCGCTTTCTGCCTGGGCACTGTGCAGCCACTCTGCCCCCAGCCTGTAGCACTGCAGGGGGTTGTTGTAGCCAAAATGGCCTGGCACTTGGACTCATTCAGCTTCATCCTGTTGGACTTTGCCCATCCATCCAGCTGCTCCAAATCTCTCTGCAGAACCCTTTTCCCAACAGATCACCACACGCTCCCAGCTTAGTGTCGTCTGCAAATTTACTGATGAAAGACTCGATACCCTCATCCCTGTCAGCAATAAAAATATTGAACAGAACAGGCCCCAGCACAGATCCCTCAGGGACACCACTGCCAGGTGGATGCAGCCCCACCCTCACCACTCTCTGGGCCCGGCCA
>VXBU01004758.1:1830-12401 GCA_013400315.1 Bombycilla garrulus | reverse complement strand
ATCCCATCCCATCCCATTATCCCATTATCCCATTATCCCATCCCATCCCCTCCTCCTTTCCCACCCTCAGCCCTTCCCAAATCCCGGAACAGTTTGGGTGGGAAGGGCTCTTAAATCCCAATTCCTTCCAACCCCAACACCTCCCACCGTCCCAGGCTGCTCCAATCCCCGTCCTCGGACAATCCCAGGGATCCAGGGGCAGCCACAGCTGCTCTGGGAATGCTGTTCCAGGGATGGGGAATCCCACGGAGAAACCCCGGAGATCCCAGCGGAGTTTGGGAGCAGCTCCCGTCCCGTTTTCCACCTCTTGCACCTGCGGAGACCCCGCGGGCTGCCGCTCATTCCCGGTGCTTCCATCTGGAATTCCATCTGGAATTCCAGGGCTTGGTGCCAGGGTTTGCTCCCCTTTTCCAGCTGCTGATCCGGATGCGGTTGATCCCCAGCGGCTCCAGGAGATCCATCCCCCTGGAATCCCAACAGCTCCCGGGATCCTTTCCCTCCTCCCCGGCGGATCGTGGTTCCCGATCCCTGTTTTTGGGATGCTGGGATCCCTCTGCCCCGATTCCTTCGACATTTCCCCATTTCCCCTCTCCTCGGATCCCGCTTTTCCCTCCCCCTCTGCTCCGGCACGGAGCCGCCGAGGGTGGGATCCGCCACGGAGCCCTGGAATCGCGTTATCCCGAAACAAATCCCTCCCGAGGGCCGGATTTGTCAGCCCTGACACATTCCTGGCGCCGCGAGCTTCCCTCTCGTCCCACCCTGCGGATAATTCCCGGGGCCTCGTGCCCGGCTGGATCCATCCCAGCTCCAGATGTCCTCGGGCGACTCCCGCCTGGATTTGGCCGAGCCCTTCCCTGCCTGCCTGGAGCGGCCGTGTTCCTTCCTCCCCAAAATCCATCCCGGATCCTGGATCCTGGAATTTTTTGTCAGTCCGAGGGTTGCTCCGGGCACCTCCGGTGGCTCGGGAAGGATGAATTCCCATGAGGGAGAATTCCCGGGATCCAGCGCCCACCTGGATCCGCTCACACGATCCCGGGGTGGGATCTGCTGGATCCCGGCGGGTCCCGAAGGTGACGGGATCCCTCAGGAACGGGATGGGGGGTTGGGAGGCCGGGACGCAGCAGGAATGGGGTTTCCCGGGGGCTGTGGGGTGGGAATGGCTGGGAATGCTCGGGATTCTCTCCCAGTCGCCCTTCCCGGTTTTCCTCCCGCCCGGCCGCTCCCTCTGTCCGATCCCAGGGACCGTCCCCGGGAGGATCCCAGAAAATCCGCGTCTGCCCCATCCCTGGAATTGTCCATTCCCTGGGATCTGGGATCAATTCCCTGGGATCTGGGGTCCATTCCTGGCATCTGGGGCCCATTCCTGGCATCTGGGATCTGGGATCCATTCCCTGGGGTCCATTCCCTGGGATCCTGAGTCCATTCCCGGGATCTGGAGTCCCTTCCCCAGGATCCAGAGTCCATTCCCAGGATCCAGAGTCCATTCCCAGGATCCAGAGTCCATTCCCCAGGATCTGGGGTCCATTCCCAGGATCCTGATCCCATTCCCAGGATCCTGATTCCATTCCCAGGATCCTGATCCCATTCCCAGGATCCAGAGTCCATCCCAAGGATCTGGGGTCCATTCCCGGGATCTGGAATCCATTCCCGGGATCTGGAATCCATCCCTGGGTTCTGTAGTCCATCCCTCCATCCCCTCAGCCCCTGGAGCCGTTCATTCCCTGGGGAAGTCACGGCCAGGGGCAGGAATTCCACGTTTCCCATCATCCTTTCCTATCCCAAATCAGCTCCAGCGCCGGACGTTTCCCAGCCTTGAGGTGGGGCAGGATCCCACCCCAGATCCCACTCCAGATCCCACCCCAGATTCCCACTCCAGATCCCATTCTGGATCCCACTCTGGATTCCCACTCCGGATTCCCACCCTGGATTCCACTCTGGATTCCACTCTGGATCCCACTCCAGATTCCCACCCCAGATCCCATTCCAGATCCCACTCCAGGTCCCATTCCAGATCCCATTCCAGATCCCACTCCAGATTCCCACTCCAGATCCCATTCCAGATCCCACCCCAGATCCCATTCCGGATCCCTACAGAACATTCCCAGATCCCAATTCCTGATCCATTAAACCCATCCCTGCTCCTCCTGACCCTTTTCCATGCCCCGGAGCCCTGGCTGGATCTCAGCTCCCAGAGTTCCCGGCTTTTAGAATTTCTGGGAATCATTCCCAATCCTCCCCTGGATGGGTGGGAATGACCCTTCCCAGCCTCTCCTGCCCTCTTTTCTCTCATTCCAGGAATATTTTGGTTTTTCCCATTATTTTTCCCTTCAAAAATTCCTTCTTCCCATTGTTTTGGCTCCCGGTTATTTTCAGCTTTTGGGATTTGTCCCTTTTGCAGAACGAGGGATAAAATCTGGGACTGGGATTTTCCACTCGTTTCCAGGATTTTACCAAAATCCTGCTGTCAATCCCCTCCTAAAGGTTCATCTCCAGAATTCCCAGAGGATCATGAAATGGAAAGCGTTCCCTGCCCCATGGATGATTCTTAAAATCCTTTCCAACCCCCAGAATTCCGGGATTATGAACATTCCCAAAATGCCTGTTTTTCCTGATTTCTTGCAATTATTTCAACCCCAGAAATCCCAGGATTATGCACATTCCCAAAATGTGTGTTTTCCCTGATTTCTTGTGATGATCCCATGGGGGGATCATCCCAGCTTTTGCTCCAAAGGAAAATTCCCGGAGTCGCGCTCCGGGTGGAGCTTCCGGGTGAATTTTCCCGGCACTCGGAGCAGTTTGGGGGGATCCAGTTCGGAATTTCACATCCGGAAATCCTGGAAGTTTAAAAATCATGGAAAACCTCTCCGGCAGCTCCTTTGTCCCCACGTTTCGTGGGAATCTCTGCATCTCCCGCTCCCGCTGCGCATTCCCGAATTCCCGGGATGTGATTCCCGTTGTTCTTCCAGGGCCACCGGGACCCAAAGGAGACCGAGGCACGGAAGGGATGGAGGGAGAGCCCGGCCTTCCCGGCCTTCCCGGCCTCCGAGGTGAGGAGAACATTCCCCAAAATCCCCCAGAATCCCATCCCGAAAGAACCCGGCTGATCCAAAAAATCCCGGTGCCTTCCCGGCCCGTCCCTCGGGGTGTCCCAGCTCCTGAGGGACACGGGGATGGATCCGCTCTCCCGGATCCTGGAACATCCATCCCGCAGGGAAAAATGTCACTGCCCACGCGGCTCCAGGGAATCCGTGCTGGTATTCCCGGATTCCAGGGTCTCCCAGCCGGGATTGGCCACTCCGTTCCCAGACTGAGTTTTCCAGAGCTGGAATTGCTGCTGGATCCCTCCGGCAGATCCCAGGATCTCGGCTCTGAGATTTTTCCAGGATGTTTTTTCCGATGTCGGCGATCCCAATTTTCCCACCACACTTCGTAATTCCGTTGTTTTTGGGAGGAATTCCGTCGGGAGCCACCGGAGGACATTCCCACCCCGAGCAAGGCTTGGCTCCGGCTGTTCCTGATTTTGAGGGAAAGCTGGGAATGCTGGCTCTGCTTCCAAGGGCTGGGAATGGCATGGAGGGCGTGTGGGATCCCCCCGGGGACAGCTCCGTCCCGTGGGGGTGACGGGATCCATCGCACCGGGAGCAGGGATCCGCTGGGATCCCGCAGGACCCGATCCAGGTTTGGATTCAGACCCAGGTTTGGATTCCGATCCAGGTTTGGATTCAGATCCAGGTTTGGATTCATATCCAGGTTTGGATTCCAATCCAGGTTTGGATTCCAATCCAGGTTTGGATTCAGATCCAGGTTTGGATTCAGATCCAGGTTTGGATTCAGACCCAGTTCCAGGAGCAGGTCCAGGACCGGGTCCAGGTCAAGGTCCAGATCCAGATGGGAATCCAGATCCAGGATTAGATCCAGATCCAGGTTTGCATTCAGATCCAGATCCAGATCCAGATTTGGATTCAGACTCAGGTCAAGGTCCAGACCCAGATGGGAATCCAGATCCAGGATCAGATCCAGATCCAGGTTTGGATTCAGATCCAGGTCAAGATCCACATCCCTGGAATTGTTTGGATTCAGATTCAGGTCAAGGTCCAGATCCAGATGTGGATCCAGATCCGGATCCAGGTCAAGATCCAGGACCAGATCCAGATCCAGGTTTGGACTCAGATCCAGGTCAAAGTCTGGTCCAGGTTCAGCTCCAGATCTAAGTCCAGGTGAAGGCCCAAGTCCAGAGCCAGATGTGGATCCAGATCCAGGTCCAGTTCAATGTCCAAGTCCAGGACCAGCTCCAGGACCAGATTCAGGTCCAGAATCAGATCTGGATCCACATCTGGGTTCAAAACCAGGTCCAGATCCAGGACCAGGACTAGGACCAGGACCAGGTCCCAACCAATCCCTGTCATCCCCTGCTCCAAACCCACCCCAAAGGACTCTGCATGTCAGAGGGNGATCCAGGACCAGATCCAGATCCAGGTTTGGACTCAGATCCAGGTCAAAGTCTGGTCCAGGTTCAGCTCCAGATCTAAGTCCAGGTGAAGGCCCAAGTCCAGAGCCAGATGTGGATCCAGATCCAGGTCCAGTTCAATGTCCAAGTCCAGGACCAGCTCCAGGACCAGATTCAGGTCCAGAATCAGATCTGGATCCACATCTGGGTTCAAAACCAGGTCCAGATCCAGGACCAGGACTAGGACCAGGACCAGGTCCCAACCAATCCCTGTCATCCCCTGCTCCAAACCCACCCCAAAGGACTCTGCATGTCAGAGGGAGATCCAGGTCCAGATGTGGATCCAGGTCCAGGTCCAGATGTGGATCCAGGTCCAGATGTGGATCCAGATGTGGATCCAGATGTGGATCCAGATCCAGATCCAGGTCTAGGTCCAGGTCCAGATCCAGGTCCAGATCCAGGTCCAGGTCCAGATCCAGGTCCAGATCCAGATCCAGGTCCAGATCCAGGTCCAGATGTGGATCCAGGTCCAGGTCCAGATGTGGATCCAGATGTGGATCCAGATCCAGATCCAGATCCTGATCCAGGTCTAGGTTTAGATCCAGATCCAGATCCAGGTCCAGATCCATCCCCGGAATCCCCTCCTCCAAGAATTCCGAAGCACCGCAATCTTGCTGGGATTGCTTTGGGCTCAAACCCCGGGATTTTGGGATCGCTCCTTCCCAGGCCCAGCCAAGGCTGGAAATCCGATCTCCCTCGAACAGCTCATCCAGCTGCCCGTGTTCCTTCTCCCTCCAGCTGGAATTCCTGGTGCTGACGGATTCATGGCTGTTTTTCTTGGGTGTAACAACTCTCAGAATAATATTGGCTCTTTTCCTTGGTTTTCCTTTTTTTTTATTTCCCAATTTTTTCTTGTTCAAACAGAAAAACAAAGCAATCCCAGGAGGGTTCACCTCCAGGAAGAGTTGTGCGAAGAGCAGAGATTTTTAGGTCATTTTCTGGTTTTTCAGGATGCAGGCACGACCGTTTGGATGTCAGAAGGTCGGGTTCAGGTGTATCCCTGGAAAATCCCCTTTTCCATGGAAAATCCTCCCTCCTGCCCCTGCCCCGCAGAAATCCAGGTCCTGATCCCTCCTCGGCAGGGAAAGATTGGAGCTCGGGATAATCCCCCCTGGAGCTGGGGCTGGAATTCCTCCTGGTGGATTTTTTTCCTGGAAAAGCAGAGGAAAATCGGGGACAGGGTTTGGAAAAGCCCGGCCCAGGAAGGGCAGGAGGATCCAGGGCTCCCTCCCACGGAGAGCTTCGGATCCGGGATCAGCTCAGGCTCGGGATGAGCTGATCCCGGATTGTTCCAGAGGGATCATCCCCAGCTCCCACCAGATCCCGGCTCCAGCTCAGGGATCCGGATCTGGATCCAGGTCCAAGTCCTGCTTGGGGTCCAGGACCGGATCCAGGCCCAGGTCCAGGTCTACGTCCAGGTCTGGTTTCAGGACAAGGACCGGATCCAGTTCCAGCACCAGGATCAGGTCCAGGACCAGAGCCAGGTCCAGGACCACATCCAGATCCAGATCAAGGTCTGGGTCCAGGTCAAAATCCAGATCCAGATCCAGTTCCAGGTCAAAATCCAGATCCAGATCCAGTTCTAGAACCAGGTCTAGGACCAGATCCAGGTCCAGGTCTGGATCCAGATCCAGATCCAGGTCCAGATCCAGGTAAAAATCCAGTTCCAGATCCAGTTTTGAGTCAAAATCCAGTTTGAGATCCAGATCAAGGTCTGGGTCCAGGTCAAAATCCAGTTCCAGATCCAGGTCAAGATCCAGGTCTGGGTCCAGATCCAGATCCAGATCCAAGTCCAGATGCAGGTCAAAACCCAGTTCCAGAACCAGGAGCAGTTCCAGAGTCAGGTCCAGTTCCAGAACCAGGTCCAGGTCAAAAAACCAGTTCCAGAGCGAGGTCCAGGTCCAGTTCCAGATCCAGATCCAGATCCAGATTGAAATCCAGTTCCAGATCCAGGTCCAGGACCAGGAGCAGATCCAAGTCCAGATCCAGATCCAGGTTAAAATCCACTTCCAGAGCCAGGACCAGATCCAGATTCAGGTCAAACCCCAGTTCCAGATCCAGTTCCAGGACCAGGAGCAGATCCAGATCTGGGTCCCAGGTGGATGGAGGTCACCTCCAAGATCTGGATGAGTCCCCTGTGAAGGAATTCCCAAACTCCAGCCCCATTCCCACCTCCCGGAGGTCGGGAACGCTCACCCCAGGGGGTTTCATCATCCACCTCCTTCTCCAAGAAACCTCCGACCCCTCGGACAGCGCGGGTTCAGGAGAGCTGGGGCTCGTGGGGACGCATCCCGATTCCTTGGGATGGATCCTGGCACGGATTCCTTGGGATGAATTCCGGTTTTCCCTCCTCGATCCCAGCCTCGGAGCCCAGTTCACCTCCATCCCACCCCGAGGGTGCTCAGACATTCCCTAGCACCTGGATAAATCCATCCAGGATCCCGGGGAAGGGCGGGAAAAGGACGGGCCGGACTCTCCGGGGTCTCCTGGTGTTCCCAGACTCCCGGGCTTCCAGGATTGCGGAATTCTGCTGATTTTGTGTCCCCAAACTCATTCCAGGACTCCCCGGGGAGCGGGGTCCCCCCGGCCCGCGCGGATTGAAGGGGGACCAGGGCGAGCTCGGCCCCCGCGGCCCCGCGGGAATGCGCGGAATCAAAGGTACGGACGCGGATCGATCCCGGCCGGGATCCACTGTGACACCTGCAAGAACCCCATAATTTGTACACAGAATAACTTTGTAATTTTAATTTTAATTTGTAAAAGCTACGGTTTATTTCAGGTTTATTTAAAGTATGGTTTATTTTAGCGCTGAGGCGCGCGGGGAGAATTTATCTAAAAACGTGCGCGCCGAAACTCTAAATTATTGTTCTGTTTATCTCCTGAAAGTTTGGGATTACACGATGTGCGGAATCCATATTCATTTCCTGGCCCCGCCCAGTCCTACTCACTTCTGCCTCACATTCAAATGAGCTGAAGTTCCTTTTTCTGCGGCGCTTTCCCAGTTTGGGGGCTCTTGGGGGTTTCTGATGAAGGCTTCTAAATTCTTCATCGCACTTGAACTTTTTAATTTTGTCTTCGGAGCACGCGTTTTGGTTTCTTGAGCACATTCCTGGCCTTGAGATTAATTTTTGCGGGTTCAGGTCCTGGTTTTATTAATTATTATTGCACCCTTGGCCCCGTTTGCAAGTTCTGGCTCCGTTTATCACAAACTTCGTTTGCATTTTGCAAGCACAGTGAATGTCAGGCATTCCTCATCATCTGCTCGGTTAATTTGATGAACTATTCTTTACTTTTCAATTTCTTGTTTCACTCTGTAAATCCCGGGGTGCAATCCCTGGAAGGGAGAGTGGATTTTGTGGTTTTTTTTTTCTAGCCTAGCTCTAAAATTCCTTTGATTCTGAACCCCTTCTTTTATTTCCCCTGCTTTTTCTACGAACTCAGTGAATCTGTAGATTTTTTTGGCTCGCCAAAACTTTTTGTACAAAAGGTTTTATAATTTTTCGTAGCTGTGGAGTAGAAATTCTGCTTATTTAGCGTTGTGTAAATGTGGGCACATGTGAAGGATTTGAGGTTACGCCTTCCTTTTATTTTTTAAGGTATTATATATGCACAGAATTTTTAACATACGTTTATTTTTTTACTTTCCTTATTTTTGTTTTGTATGGTGGTTAGTTTTATGGTTTTTTATGTTGTTTTTGGTCCTTTGGTAATTGTTAAAATTATTGGATCGGTTTTGTCTACTCTGGGAGATACAAGACCCCTCCTTATTTTAGTTTTTTTTTATTATTATTGTTATTTTTGGGGTTTTTCTTTTGTTTTGTTTGTTTTCTATATTTGGACTACATTTATTCCTTTTATTACCAGAAGCGTCCAACGTCTGCATTTTTGCGAGCATAGCGAGGACTTGGGAAAAACCCAAATCCCGGTTGTTTTCTGGGATTGGGATTTTAGGGATAAATTCGGGGGGATGAGAGAGGATTCCTTCTGGAACATTCCCAGAGTGGAGTTTTTTGGGAATATTCCTGGAGGCAGAAGCTGATCCCAAATGGGGAAATGGGGATTGGTGGATTCTCCTGGGGCTTTTCCTAAGATTTTGGGATCCGTCAATCCCTGAAGATCCATGGGAAGAGCTGAGGGTTTCTGCTGCTGTGTCTGGGCCTGAATTTTGTGCACAATCCCCAAAAAAAAAGATGGGAAAATGGCCTGGAATGCTTTGATGGGTGCTGGGGGAAGGCACCGGGCAGGACGGGCAGGAAAAGGCTTATCCCAAATCCCAGCTCTCCTTTCCCTCTGGAAAAGGCTCCCAGGATTCCCGGGATCCTCCCCTGATCCAGCTGCACATTCCCAGCTTCCCCATCCTGACATTACAACCAGCCCCACCCCAGCTCCTCTCCGGGAAGGAATTTTGGGAATTCCCTGGGAATTGGGGACTCCAGGAAGGCTCTCCCTTCCCTTTCCCATCCCCCAGTTCCAGAAAAATCCCTGGGGATGGATCCTGAGCGTCCTGGATCCCAGAATCCCGGAATGGTTTGGGATGGGATCCGTGGAGCTTCAATCCCGTGCCAGGGACACTTCCCAGGATCCCAGGGTGATCCAAACCCAGCCTTGGGCGCTGCCAGGGATTCTCTGGGAATTCCAGCCGGGAATTCCTGTCCAAGATCCCACCCCAAGAATTCTCCCCTTTCCCACTCAGAATCCCATTCCCTGCCTCCTCCATCCTTTATCCCAAATCCCAGCTCTCCTTTCCCTCTGGAAAAGGCTCCCAGGATTCCCGGGATCCTCCCCTGATCCAGCTGCACATTCCCAGCTCTCCCAGCCCTCCGTGGCTTCCTCTGGAATTTTTCCTTCCAGAATCAGGACCGCGGAGCAGCCTCACCTGAGCGGGACCATCCCCGTTTTCCTGCTGCCCAGATTTTGGGATCCCCCAGGGCGAGGCCGTTTCCCAGATAATTCCAACCTCTCATTTTGGGGATGAGCCCCTCCAACCCGGAATTCTTGCTCCCCAATCCCATTTTCCCCGCTCTGCTCCGCCATCCCGACCCCGTCCCGAGCCGGGAGCAGCATCCTGGCCCCGTTCCCGGGCGTTTCCATCTGGATCCCATCATCTCCAGGCCCTTTCCCTCATCCCACACAGCTGCGGGACCAATCCCGCTCTCCCGGAGCCTCCCGGGGAACGGGGCAGGAATTTCCTGCCCAGCTCTGTTTTTTGGGATTGTTTTGTATCCCGAGTTTGTTTTCCTTGATCCCGGGTTTCGGAGCCGCTCCGGGCGTTGTTTGTTGTTCCTGGAGCGTCCCCGAGCGCTGCCCTTGGGATCGGGCCGGGCTCCGCAAATCCCAACTCAGGGCCTGGAAAATCTGGGAATGTGGGAGGAGGAGGCTCCGGGAGAGCCAGGGAATGACAGAGCTCGTTAGTGAGCTCATTAACGGGATATTAAATTACCGGGATATCGAACAGGCGGGAATGTTTGTCCAGCTGCTCCCGGCATCGCCCTTTTCCATGGATCCGCAGGGATTTGGGAAGCCAAAACCCCAAAATGAGGCATTTTAGCCCAAATCCACAAATCTGGGGAATTTGCACCCCGAAATCGGGAATTCAATCCCGAAATCCAGGGTTTTGTTGCCTTTTATGGGATCAGCAGTCAGGAATTCCAGGACCAGCGGGCCTTCGCCTTCCCTCTGCCACAGGACGCGCTCCCAGAGGAATTTTGGGATTTCCCATCCCATCCCTCCGGAGCGGGAATGGGAATTCCAACAATTCCGGCTCTTTCTCCTGCCAGGTGAGCGCGGAGCCAAGGGGGACAAGGGGGACCGAGGTGCTGCAGGTGGCACAGGTGAGCTGATCCAGGGGGATCCCAGCAGGAATTGGGGGAGATTTTTGGGAACTGGGAGCCTGGCAGGGAAATTCCTGGTGCGAAGAGGCTGAGACGCCACCATGGGTGATGTCATCGTCCCTTTGAGGTGTCACCATCCCATGAGATGTCACCATGGATGATGATGTCACCATGGATGATGTCACTATCCCTTTGAAATGTCACCATGGATGATGTCACCATGGATGATGTCA